>JAQNCA010000001.1:7934386-7946041 GCA_029783725.1 Acanthurus tractus
TTGGTTGTTTAGAAACATTCCCGTAACATTGGGCTAACGTTGTCATTACTTTTTTTTTGGTTTTCTGGGAACATTCCCACAATATAAGGCTAACGTTGTCATTACATTCTCATTACATTTTCTGGAAACATTCCAGTAACATTGGGCTAAAGTTCTCATTACATTATTTTATGGTTTTTTTTGGAAACATTCCCGTAAAATTTGGCTAACATTCTCATTACGTTATTTATAGGTTTGCTGGCAACATTCCATTAATGAGAACGTTGTCATTATGTCATTTTGATTTTCTGGGAACATGCCTGTAACATTGGGCTAACATTCTCATTAAGTTAGTTTTAGGTTTTTTGGAAACATTCCCACAACATTGGGCTAATGTTGTCATTATGTTCTCATTTTTTATTTCCTAGGAACATTCCTGTAACATGGGGTAACGTTCTCTTTACATTGTTTTATGGGAACATTTCCATAACATTGGGCTAACGTTGTCATTACGTTATTTTTTGGTTTTTAGGAAACATTCCCGTAACATTGGGCTAACATTGTCATTACATTCTCATTACATTTACTGGAAACATTCCAGTAATATTTGGCTAATGTTCTCATTACGTTCTTTTTTGGTTTGCTGGCAACATTCCAGTAATGAGAACGTTCTCATCACGCTTTTTTTTGATTTTATGGGAATATTCCTGTTACATTGGGCTAACATTCTCATTATGTTATTTTTAGGTTTTTTGGAAACATTCCCGTGACATTGGGCTAAAGCTCTCATTACATTATTTTTTGGGAACATTCCTGCAACATTGGGCTAACGTTGTCATAAAGTTATTTTATGTTTCCTGGGAACAGTTCCAGTAACATTGAGCCAATGTTGTCATTACGTTATTTTTTGTTTTTCTGGGAACATTCCAGTAACATTGGGCAAACGCTGTCATTACATTCTTTTTACATTCTGGAAACATTCCAGTAACATTGGGCTAACATACTCATTACGTTCTTTTTTGGTTTGCTGGCAACATTGGGTTAACGTTGTCATGATGTTATTTTTTCATTTTCTGGAAACATTCCAGTAACATTGGGCTTACGTTGTCATTACATTATTTTGGGTTTTCTGATCACATTCCCGTTAAATTGGGCTAACGTTGTCATTGCACTTTTTTTTTTAATTTTCTGGGAACAGTTCTATAACATTGGACTAAAGGTCTTGTTATGTTCTTTTTGGGTTTTCTTATCTTATTCGTGTAACATTATGCTAAAGTTCTCATTACGTTATTTTTAGATTTTCTGGGAACATCCCCATAAGATTGGGCTAATGTTCTCATTTTGTTCTCATTACATTTTCTGGAAACATTTCCATAACATTGGGCTAACATTGTCATGATGTTATTTTTTGGTTTTCTGGGAACATTTCCATTAAATTGGGCTAACATTGTCATTATGTTCTCATTACATCGTATATATGTTTATAAAATAAAATGTCATACATTTAATCTCTATTTACCTGTCTGTCCATATTGACCTTAACATGTTTAACCTGATTCCTTTGGAAGACATAACTTGATTCAAGGTCTTTACATACTTAGGTCTGTTTTGTCTCGATTTAAGGCACATGGCTTCTGACTGTGAGTGGCATGTTGAGTTAAAGTGCATTTTCTCTCCGACAAAGATGCCTAATTACAGCAAAGTGTCATTTGTGGCTTAAGTGAAGCTCAGCGGGACACTCAAGCTTTCATGCAAAAAACTTGACCTTTCCATCCTCTTTTTATAGATCAAACAGAAACTAAGCCTGGGAGGGATTCAGCAGTCTGGAACAAGAATTACCAATGTATCCACCACGTGATTTCTACTGCCAGGCTTCATTATAATTCCCAGCGGGAAAAATAAGGCACGGAGGAAGAGTGATGACAGTGAGTTATTCTCTGTATTATGACCGTTGGCAAGTGCTTTAATTAGGATATACATATCTTGATTGCTGAAATAGAGTGAAGATCCAAACTGTGAGATCCTCTTCAACTCCACATGACAGCAGGAGCAACATACCTGCAGGAATGCATTCTTGATCCTAGCGATATGATTTACTGGATGACTGTAATTTATACATTCATCATCATTTACGAAATGCAATCCCCACAGCATCGAGATGCACCAGCAGTTCTTAATAAAAGAGGTGAATCGAATTAAGACCAAATATTTATTAGCTCTCAATACTCTAATAGGTAAAATTCAATAAATAATTTAAAATATCATAACCACGTTAATGGAAGGCTTGAAAGAGAAAAAAGAAATAGAAGAAGAATCTTGAAAAAATAACTGAAATTTAGAAGCCGTGAGTAAAAGCAAGGCAAACCATGTAATGCAAACCTAGTCCATCACCGACAGTCTACAAAACAGATTTTAAAAGAGCATAACCCTTTGCAAAATAAATTCCTCACACAAGAAAACAGCATCAACATAATATAATCATGGCCATCCCAACCACAACCAGACTCCATTTAACCAAACTACAATGTACAGGGACATAACAAAATGGAGAAGCAATGAACGAATTCATCAATATACTAAGTGACATGGGAAAGACTAAATGAATTATTTAATCTGTTCGAGTAATCGAATTTGGAATCCTAACTTTTACTGTTATCAATAATTTGCTCTAGAAGTCTGCCTATCTATCAAAATAAAAAGCAGCACACAAAAAATGAAATTTCAACATCGGATACTTGACTGGAAGTAGGGTGAAAGCCCTCAGACCTCAGAGTGAACACTGTTTTATTATCTTTTATGCACAACACTGAATAGTTAGAGTAAAAAATGCGTTTAAAAAGAAGAACCAAGCATTTCCCATCTATTGACAGACATGCACACACAGACATATTAAAGCATACAGCCTTTAAAGATCTGTTTGATACTCTAAATTGGCTGTATTTCACTCAGTGTGCGGATTATCCTGGAAATTTGAGACACCAGCCACACTAAATGTTTACCACTTTTCCTCCATGCACAGCAGCGTGAGAAGTGACACCTTAGAAATAGCTCCCCAGTTTCTGGGTCCCAGTCCCACGCTAGGCCAGCAATCTGTTTTAAATGAACAGCTTGTGTTCTTCTGACACATTTGGTGTTATTTTAATGGCTTGGAAACCACAGAGCAATTTTGTAAAGGATTATTATACCTTTAAATCACCTGTGAGAACGGATCCGAGTGCATAGGAATTCCATTAATCATCTTTGCCAGGGTGAAGCTCAAATTAAAGACCAAGCCTTGCACTCACAGGCACAGCAACCAAAGCCACAAGGAAAAACATGCTACAATTTAGCAGGAGTCTTTTCTCTTTTTTTTTTGGTTTCAGCTATGTGATGAAAACACTCAAAACTAATGATTGTCCCTATTTTGGACTTCATGATGATGAAAACAATCCCAACAGGGGATGGAAGTGATTTGACCAAGTGTTGGGTGTTGTTTACTTGGATCAATTTCTGTTAAGCTTCACCCAGCAGCTAAAGACTCTAAAGGGACGGGTAAGGTAATATATGAACAGACTCTAATGTGCGTCCAGAGCTCAATCTTGAAAGTAATTTCTCTGTAAATTACACTGCATAATCCAGGAAATCCATAATTGAAGTTTACCGTGTTTCTTGTTTACCGCAAGAATTATTTTCTTGTTCTTAAGTTTGTACGTGTGCAAAATGAATCAGGCGGTATTCTGTAAAACAAAGTATGTTACAGCCTCTTGACCCAGTGTCATTTTGCTTCCAGAAATGACAGTTTGGAGAGACATCACATGCAAATACCCCTCCTAAAAGGAGGATGAATGAGAGAAGGACAAGTAACCAACCACAGCCAGCCAATCAATAAATCAGCCAACAGGATCTCCATGCCAACATCCCTTTAATTGCCTGTTCTTCACTGAATGATTCAGGTTTTGCCGAAGGCTTTAATGAGGTGTTGAATTTCTCTGCAGGGATTGAAACACAGCCAATTAAAAGGCAGATGTAGTAAAGCCCTGGTGAACTGATGGAACAGGAGACAGAGGGGAAGAGAGGAGCCACATTAAAATCATTGTAAGTAGTGGACAGAACTATGGAACTATGGGACTGAACACACCTCTGGCAAAGCTTATGATAAAATGTAAGCCTTCAAATGCAATAATAATGAACAAAAACATACAGTACTGTTGTTCATTTCTAACAAATGGCTGTACTGCCTACAATAATAAAGTCAAAATCCCTCCATCCCTTCACTGCCGCAGTTTCTTTGGGTTTTTTTTTTTTTCAAGAAGAGAGAGAGACTTGCATATCCAGTGCTTTGTGGCTGAGACATTAATTACTGGCTTTAATATGAAGTGCTCTTTATAGTCAGCTTACTAACACCACACACACTGAAAACTGTATCTAATGTGTATTGCATTTGCGTGGGTGCTTCCAGCAGATGTATTTTGACTCAACTTGCATGTGGGACACAAGGGAGCAGGTCATAAGAGGTGGAGCCAAACAGTGTTAAATTAAGCCACTCTAAGCTTTTACTCAGGATCGTCCCAGAGGGTCAGGGGAAGCCAAGAGCTGCATGGGCAGCTAAATTTGCTAGATTTGCTTTGTTAAAATGGTGTTTCAGTGATTCTCAAGAATGTTTTTTCTCATCATTTACAACTTAAATGATGATGCTTTAATAAAAACTGCCTCACAAAGTGCAGTGTTTCCCCTTTTTTGTATAGATTAAGTCAAAAGGTGGTGCCTTATTTACATTCCATTGCAAATGCATTATGTGCTGAAGCTCACTGTTGCTTTTAATGATGCATTAGCTGACAGAGAATCTGAGGTTATTATAGTGTTTGCAAGAAACAAATCTGGTTTCAGCCATTAAGAAGCTTTGGTTGTAATTACTCACAGCATGTATCATTCAATATAATGTACCTATCTACATTATCAACCATCTGCACAAGGTTTCTCTGAGGGAGTTAAAATATTGATGTACGCTATTGATATAATCCTAGAAAGCACGCAGCAGGCAGCAGTTTAGCAATACAACTTTAATATCCTCTTGAGTTCACTTAGACTCAAGTCTATGAATGCTTGGTTATTACAGCCTGATTAATTAACCCCATTTACCAACTTTGCTTTTTATACCATCCCGAGTAAACAACAATCAAAATGAAAACATAAAATACACAAATACAAATGCAAATATAGCGGTTATTTCAACTGATGAGCCCCTAAGTACCAATTTGTTTCCGAGCATTGCAAAATAATGTAATTTGTAAGCTATTTTAGCTCTGCACAAGTATTCTTTTTAGCTGTGGCCAGGTTTGTGCAGAGATTTTTGCAGCTTGTCACCAATGTGTGAAAAACAGTTGATTTCCAGGTAATATTATGTGCTTGCTCATGCAAGTGATATACTCGGTTTTAGGTGCTTCATTGGGATTAACCTTGACAGATGTCAAAGAAGAAAGTCAAACTCACTCAAAAGAAGGGTCTCACTGTGCATCCTTATGTCACCTGTGTTTGAAGAAAAGGCACTTTATAAAAGTTTGGTGTCACTTCTTGTTTATCATGTTTCTCTGTGCTATTCAGTTGCTTCATTTCCCTTTTATCTCTTACCGCACTAAACGTTTAGACTTGTCTGTCACTCTGTGAGCTGAGAGTTTGGATACCTGGATGTCAACCCTCTGTCAATTTCAAAAAAACATTTGAGGGCAGTAAAAATCATGTTAACTAGCAGGGAGGTTTAGTATGTTTGAATTAATGAGACAGGACATAAATTTTAATCACTGACTTTATAAGTGTAGTTTATCTCATGTGTTTGCTTGGTTTCTAAAATATTTTGATGTTTTAGGGGTTATTTTTTTAGATGTAAAACTGATCTAATTCTTAAACCTTAATAAAGGGCTGTTAAGATTTAGACAACATATGTCCGCCATTATTCAGTTTACTCTAACACAGGCAAATGAGTTTCTCTGTAGTACAAGTGGAACTTTGACCTTATGAATTCATTTATTTTTAAACCTGCTAAAACCATTTCTCAAGTATTTGCATTTTGGTCGAGTGGGGCTGAGTGCTTTGCTGTCCAACCAATAAAAAAAAATAAACGAACAGAAAACTCAATGTTTAAGTTTCTGATGGCAAATGTTTCACGGTTTGTAAAACATACTCTGCTACAGTTAGAAATCTGTTTAACACACGAAAAATAAAAGGACCAAAAGAAGTTTGAGGCAGATCTCCTCTTTTTCACGCATTGCAAAGTTCTCACCTGCATGCTGCCCGCCCACCACTGCTACTCGCACAAGACTGGCTAGTAAAAAGGCTCATCAGGTGGCTAACAGTAAGCATTAGAGGTAACACTGAGGAGATTCATGCAGACTGAAGCTCAAACATGTCTGACATTTCAGTTCTGTGCTGAAAGGTTTCAGGCCTCTTTACTTGAGATTATCTTTCTCAGTTTGTGACATACTTGACCCAGCTTTCATGGAGTGAATTTTAGATTTTAGAGAATTGCATGGAAATCTCCTACTTCGGTAAAGAAATGTGAAAACACCTCTCTGCTGACAAACTTTGCACAGATGCAAAACTGTAAGGCAATAGTCCGACTCACCAGATATAGAGTACATGAACATGTGGGACACAGATGATTTTCTCCATTTGAAAAAGCAGTTTGGTGAAACTACTGTGATTTATGGTTAGCCAAACTCCTGTTTATGCTAATGGAGCTTGGTTAATGGGGCAGACTTAACAATGTCTATTATCAAGTAATCACAATTTGTTCCCCTAACACTTAACTGGATTGAGAGGTCTGGATTTCTCCAACAAACAGGCAGTGGCTTGTAATTAAGGCTGTGAAGTGTCACATTGAAGAGTGAACAACAGGGTAATGGCTGTTATGGCAGCACTCCATTTGCAGATGAAGTCTGAACTGGATCATCTCTTGCTGCTGCAGGCATATACTGTAAGAGCATAACAACAGCAGGCATGATGCAGGGCTGAAAGGGAATGGCATCCTATCTTTTAGCACAAATTAAATCATGCATTACCTGCAGTTCAAGGGAAAATGGAAATCGACACAGGCCTCAGTCATGTGCATTGCCACAACAGGGATAAATCCAATCTATAACTCTAAGTGCAGGATGTAATGTGGCTAATCTTACAGTAGAATAAAACATGCTCACATGATATGGATTCCTTTACTTACTGGTTGTGCTTTCTCAGTTCAAACTTAACAAATTGTACATACAACGGAGGAAACAAACAAACTATGGAAAAAGAAAAATGCCCATATGAGCAGTTTTGCTCTTCTTGGGTTACCCTACTTTATTTTGGAATTGAGGTAAATTAGAGATTTGGATTAATATGAACAAGGTAGCTTAGAAAATGGTCCACTTTGTACTTTTTGAGTTTATGCTGAATGGGGAAAAGAGACCTTTAACTGCATATTTAATATACCGGGATGAAATAAATAGAACAAAATAAACATCATAGACTCTACGGTAGAATTTATTCTCTCCTTGCATTCCCTCCACTGTACTTTCCCATCCTCTGATCCTCTTTTCTGTTGGGGTTTTCATGTGAAACAAGTTGCTCAACAGCTGTTCTTCTTTGTCAGAAGTCACTCATGTGCTGCCTCAGTGGGATGCCTGAGTTCATCCCTTGATCTGTCATGTTATCCTCATCCCAACCCGCCTGATATTCCCACTGTGTTCCGCTGTTAGACAAGCCCTACTTCAATTTTGTTCTATTTTTCTTTTATTTCATCTTTTTTCACCTTTCCTCTAATGTCTCGATTCTTTTTTCCCCCAACTCTCCCTATCTCTTGCTTTTCACAGTCCTCATCTTTATCTCTTCTTCCCAACCCATGCCTTCATTTAAATCCCCCCTTCCAAATCCTCATCGTCTAATAACTCAGTAATGGTAGAGTCGGTCTGCAGAGCCCCAAGCTATCAGATTTTATGACTCTAATTGTTTCTTCTGTTGTCGAGTGAATACAATTCAGCTACAGCAGGGAGCAACATTGAGCAGCGATCCAAGACTAATCTCAGACACTCTCAGTGGACGCATAGTCAAACGAGAGAAGGGGAATAAAATGATACTTGTGATGGTGAGAATAAGCTTGAAGAGACAAAAGACAATCGTGGACACACTTTCTGGAAGACAGACTCGACAGCTCAGTCCAATAACGTAATAAATCAGTCATCACAGGTTCTTATTACCTCAGAATTCAGTCTCATATCCAGCTTTATCTTCCCCCTCCTCTATCCCTCCTCTCTTGTTTTGTCACCATTCCTAATAGTGAGGGATTAACATTTAATATACTCTCCCGTTAGGGATTAAGGAACAGGTAACACGTTTTCATTTCAAACTCACTCGGCCAAACGGGACGCGTACAAACACAACATGCATCAGAATTTGATTCAAAATTACTTGTAAAAAGAAAAAAACACAAATGATATAAACAATTGTATGATGTAAGCTGCTTTTCATTTTTGCTCTACAAGTGGATTAAAGTGATAAACCGTTTTCCCACAGATTCAACTGAACATGTTGAACTCTGAAAATGTAGCCTCTCATTCTCTTCTAAAATGCAAGCCTACAGTACACACACACACACACCCTAGATATGAGAAAATTCATACAGCTTTAAAGACTTACAGAGAATGATTTAACAATTTTGTAGTCTGTGTACCATAAATGTGACTGACAGAAGGACTAACAGAACGACAAACATATTATCATCCTGTTTGCCCTGCGGTTGTAATCGTAACTCTCCAGCAGTCATAGCTCATCAGCGGTGTCAAGCCGTATGAAAGAACCAAACAGCCTCTTGACACAGTAAATGGGGGGATTCTCTGCTAGCTATCATAGATAACCACACCACAACATAACCAGGCCGAGCACTGCTTTCTGCAGGCCAAAGGCTAATTGGTTGGCCTTCAGTCTGTGTTAGTGAAGGGCAGGGTGTGTGGATAATCATAGGCTATCAAAAGCCTCCAGCTACAGAAACTGAGCTAAGTGAGCCTTGAATCAGACTGGATTACGCATACTGCCTTTCCCTCACCTCAGCATTCTTTGTTACTTTGTCACATGATGTTGCCTTCAAAAGTAACCGAGAGTTGAAACACCACAAATTTAATTATCCTGCTTAACGAACGGGTGTAAACTGCATCTTTGTGTTTCCATGGTTTTTGCAAATATGAAAAATTCTCATTATAAGATGAATCTTCCTTTTCCAACACCTGTTTACAGAAAGATAGAATAGAAATACTTAAATATAAAAAAACTAAATATATGCAGGTTTGCATATGGACAGTAAAGACGTGTCTCCACTCATATTTTGGGAAAAAAGAATTGTCCCTACAAATATTTCAATAAAATCTTTTGCGGGAAGACATACTGAATATTTCTGCAGCCTCTTAGAGACAACGTCCGGTGCTTTTTCTGTTAGTTTTGGAGTGCAGTTAACATCTGGCACCTTTTTAATACTGTGTAACCACCACTTCTACTGTGACAGGTTTACCTAGTATTAGTCAACTTTATAACACAGTGTTTCATGCTTTATGAATAGTTTAATCATGTTGAGTCTCAACATGCTGATCTGATGCTGCCTTTCCATCTTCACTACAATACTTAAGTAGACCAAAAAAGTTTCTGTTGTCATACAGTCTACTTAACTGCTGTTTGATTTGATTTTGATTTTGTCTTGTCGCCTTACGGTGCTGCCCATTGTTAGGTTGGGAGGTGCTGCCACTGCTTTTTAGAAATAAGACACACCCGGGGAACATAACAAAACCTTGTGAAGCTCTGCATTACTTTCAACACACCAACTAAGTTATGGTGAAGTTCCAGAAAAGATTGAGGAAAGATCATGGCTTTTAAAAAGTTAACTGCACAACAGTAATCTGTGATCTCTTAATGTCTGCAAGCTCATCCACCACCTTAACCACCACCTAGGCAGCTTTACCAACGCTTGGTAGCACATGAAGTACATTAGTACTTTATATAAAATCATGTCAACTGAAACAAGTTACAACACTTTAACTTGTTTCAGCTTACATAATTTGACAGATTCCTTTTGCGATTTTGCATTAATGCTGCTTTGTAAATATGCTTTTGATCGAATATTTGAGAAGATAAGTTGCTGTAGATAATCAGAACTTGAGCTTTCATCTCCTGCTTGCTTTGAGTGTGAGTCAGAGTAGATTCTGTGTGTTCTAAAGGTTCTAAAGAACTGTTCCGTGTTCCTTTGGTCATAGTTCCCCTCCGTGACATCACAAAATAAATGCAGGCTTGGATAACTGAACAATAAAAAAGCATACTAAAATATTGGTTATAAAACAAATTTATCTGAGTCAAAAAAGCTTTAAAGATGAATTACGGAGTGTGTTTGTTTCTATCAGAAGCATTTTATTTTTTTCTTTTCAGCTACACAGCGATAATCTTCCATCACACCAAAACCTTGAAAGGTAAGTGATCAAATTGCAAAGACAAAAAAGTGTATGTTTTGATAAGATTTTTTATTTACAAAGTTACATTTAAAAGCTGTGCTACTTGATCATTTGGTTGATTTTTGGGCCACAGTGGGCAGCTGGGCTCTCTTAAGACACAACATCAAACCTTATCATAAATGTGTCTGCAAACAACTGAAAATTTGCAGATCTAGCAGAAAGTCATCTCCACCATTATCATCTCTAGCATGACACACACTTAAGTGATGTTCGAATCTTAAAGCGCTCAAAAAGTATAAGCTTATATGAATTTCACCTGGATTATACAAACTGCAAATATTCTATTTCTTCAGTTGAAGAAAAAAGACCCAACAGAAATGCACCTATGGCTATATGGCAGAGATGACCGATTTCGTCTTTCTAGCATGTCATTAGTTAAAGGGAGGGGGCTATTTTAAGTTTCACATTACTTACCGTCAGACACAGAGAAGGTGTGTTATCAGTAAGCAGCTCACAACGGTAAGTTCTCAGTGCTGTTTGTTGGTCCATAACTCAAGCTTTTCAAACTTTGAAGACTTTCTCTCTGTCATCTACAAAACACATGTTGTTCCTGCCAACAAATTTTGTTTATGTATTATGCCATCCCAAAAAGGAGAGGAGACATAAACAGCTTCCTCTCCACTAATAGGTCATGTTAGCAGGCTTAACCAATAACTAGCCTGGTTTACTGTTTCATTTTGTTTTTTAAATAAAAAGCTGCTAGATACTTTACTAGCCACTCTGCCTCTCTTGTCAAGTTTGCCCCAAGAGTGGAATGTAATTAGATGTTCTTATTTCAACAGTGATGCAGTAAACATGTGTAGTGTGACAAACAATAATCAGCACCACAAATGAAACATAGAGACCAGCGTGTTCTCACCCTTTCATCCCCTGTGACAACCACATTTCAACTCCTTTCAGTTTCTCTGTCAGTTTTTCTTGCAGAGGAGGAGATCAGGAAAAAGAGATGAATCACGCAGAGCAACACACTCATCTGTGCAGCTAAAACAAAAAGAAATCTCCTTAATCTGCAATGGACAATCAGTACATATACACACAAATACAAATTAATACTTAAAGAAAAACTGAACTTTAGCTTATTCATCCACAATCATTAGATAAGTAGGAGGGGGGGCCCCCCGCGGGGGGGGGGGGGGCGGGGGGGGGGGGGGGGTGGGGGGGGGGGGGGGGGGGGGGG
>JAQNCA010000001.1:7961514-7971604 GCA_029783725.1 Acanthurus tractus
AATCAACTCTCTCGATTTCACTTTGTAGAGAATAGGGTAATTTTATTTGTTTATTTAAAATACACAAATGGAGATTCTACTGAGCACGCTGATTTGACGGCACGCTCACAGTTTAACCACGCATGACAGCCCAATCTTCTTCACATGATTTGTTAAATATCTCATTCACAATTCACAAGACCCAGTCACTGCTCTGAAATAGTGACTGAGCTTCTTAAAATGGTCTCTCGTGAGATGCACACAGCCTGCTCACCCAACCCAACCAGGCCACTGGCATGTAAAATACAAAAAAGTTTAGTGCCTTCAAATGGTTGTTGGCAGTGAAAATTAATAGTAGCTCATGACAATAAAACCATATTACACCATAAAAACTCCATTTTGGATTTAGACTACCCTCAGGGCCCAGTTTTATATAATTTTACATTTGGGTCTGTGTCCCGGTCAGAATCTGAGCAGCTATTATGACATGAGGCTGGTGGTAATAGAAAGTACAAATCGAACATCATCGCGTTTCCTCCTCCTCCTCTGTGGCTTGTTTCAGAACAAACTGTTTGACAGGTTATTTTTACAAGAAAAAGTGGAACAGACCAGCCGGTCAAAGCTTCTCTTACTTTTAAAAGTGCTAATGTAATTGTGTGTATGGGTCTCTTTTGTTTTTGTGTTTGTTTTCTGTTGTTGTTTTTTTGCATGGTTAAAAAGTTTTTTCCAATCATTTCTATAGGAGCCAAAGAAAGGACAGATTTTGAATGTGTTCTCACATAAGCCTGATATCACTTGACCTGAGTCATGTTTTGTTTTCACACACTTTTTTATATATATATTTTTTTTTTAATGGAGTCGGCCAGATTAATGGAGTGTTGATAATACAGTGAGACCCAAATGGCTTGACACTGGCACAAAATTCTAGAAAAAGTTCCTTTTATTAAACCATTTTATCCTGCTGCTGGCTAATACAACCCGCATAAAACCCTACAAGATACTTGAAAAGACCTAAAGTGACATTTTGCTATTTAAATGCAAAATCTCAACTCATCTTCGAAGGGTATCTGTGCTTTTAGGATTATTTTGTACCGCTAATGGAAAATTCAATGCAGTTTTAACCCAAGCTGGCCCCACACAGAAAAGACCCTTGCAGTTTCTAAATACATGAAAAGGTTTGCCATTAATGAATTAGTGAGAAATAGTGCAATAGATTCAGAACTGGAACCTGCTGGTCGGTCAGGCCTTTCTGCCTGGAGTTTGCATGTTATCTTTGTATCTCTTTGAGTTTCCTACCACAGTCTGAGATATAAGGTTTGGTTAACAAATGACATGAAACTGCACGTAAGAGTGAATGGTTGTTTGTCAGCCGTGTGATGAGCTGACAGTCCTGCAAAGGTCAAGTGGTTGTAGGTTAAAGATGGATTATTTGAAGGAATCTCATGGTCTAAACTATTGAATGACCAAAAGAGGATTAAAACAAATGTTCAATGTTGCAAGAGAACCATAAATTAAATGATAGTTATCCCCCCAAAAAGAGCACAGAGATGTCAGGCTGTATTTCTGCAGACTTAGTCAACAATATAGAAGGGTAATCAGTGATCAAAACATATGGGATGATGCTGTTACACAATGTAACGCAGTTCTTTGATTGCACCACTACGCTGTAATGCCCTCATCACACCATGAGAAATGAAACTTTTCAAACACTGCAAATGAAGAAGCTGTTAAGTTTGATTAGCTAAACTAGTGTTTGAGCTTGAAATAGCAGATGCAGCTACTGAGAACAAGTTAATCTGTAAATACACAGTATGTCATTTCTGCCACTTGAGGTCCCTTAATCAAAACAATAAATACAAAACATTTATTTCGATGACATTGTTAAGTAGTGCGGGATAACGGGATTTGTTTATTGAATATTTCAGCAGCCACAGATGAAAATCTGTCTCACTGACTCAGAAATGATCAATGACGAGCTAATCAATTTTATTCATCTTATGTTTAGTCCTGTATGCCGACTTCCTTCCTCACTGTGGCCTGTGTTACTTCAGAGGTCAGCAACAGTGTGTGTCAACATGAAACACAGTGTTAAATTTCATTTAATTTTGTTTTTTCTCCAAATTTTGACATGTTTGGAAACAGCTGGGATAATGTAAGAATACGATTCAACAAAATATATGACAAAGATATGGGCATTTTTAGACATTTTCATGTGAAGGAACAGCACATATGCTACATTTGAAAGCACTTAAAAGAACACACACCTGCATTGTAATCCCTCCCAGTTTTGAGATACGCATGTTTATCTCTACTGCATTTGAGAAAAAAAACTCACATGTAAGAACTGGACAGCGAGCAGCGAGCAGCGAGCCTGCGCAGTTCCAATAACATCTTTCCTTGATTAGCACTGCCGGCATGATAAATGTACCACTTTTACAGTTGCCTGTAAAAACCACTGTTTGCAGATTTCTTGTTCATCAGGTGGCCCAGGCAGCTGTGAGTGGATGAGCTGAACAGAAGCCAGGACAATAACATTCACACATTAATAGTTCCTATGGGGAAAACGGCTATTGGCAGCAGTGGAGGGCAGAGCACAGATCCAGAATACTGAGCAGAAGGAATACATACTAAAGGAGTGCGTAGTTTCAACAAAGGACTGTTAAATCAGAAAGACAGATGTGAGTATAACACTGCGCAGTTGTAAGTTGGTTATGAGACGAAATAACATTGTGTATGTCAAGACATGTGCACATGCCTGATTTAATCTGTTCACATCAAGAGTTTTGAGAAGCACTGATGCAGAACTTGACCAAAGTATGCAGAAAATATAGTAATGTATAAAATATGCATATACCATTAGATGAATTAATAGTCAGGCCTATATTTGTCAAGTCTCTCTGAAGCACTCAGTCATGATGCTTCCTGTGCTCTGTGTCAGCAAGTTTCTCACTAACTGATGAACATTACTGCGTTAAATCACCAAGACCAATAAACCTAAATAAACAACAAAATCATTGCTTTGTTTTAGAACCTTCTCAAACAAGGTGATCTAAATTCTCTTTACATCTTGAAGCATCAAAGATATGTCTTTTCTGTGCCCACTAGAGGCTTATTTCTCTCAAATTTTGAGCATGGCTGAGTTTAAATTGACGTTAATCAGCTCTTCTCCTTTCCCAAGATAATCAGGGATGTATAAGTATTGCACAGGTGTCCGGGTTACGAACAACTGACACTGAACTTTGGACTTTTAAATTGACAGAAAATAACTATGAATCTGTTGCATGGAGGGTTGGCCAGTTACCTTAGGTTTGCTCCCTGTTGCCACATAATTCAGTCCAATACAATTATCTACAACTCCAATAAAAGTGCATGTTAAAAGTTTCATTAGTGCTTATAATTATAATATGAAGCTGAACTGCATTGTAAGTGTTCCTGTTACTCTTTATGCGTGCCAATGACAAGAGCAAAAAGACACCCATAACACCAGTTAAATGACTTCACAGAAAACTGCTGAGTGCTAAATAATAAAAACAAGCTGTAAAAGTTGAAAAACTGAGAGTTGTGGGTGAGCAGGTGGGAGACAGACACAAGGTATCAATGTAGGGTTTTCCCAGGGAAAAAAAATCAAAAGGTAGCAAGAGTTAGAGGAAACATGGGAGTGGGAGTCTCATCTAGAAAAAGCTCTGGTGTTGTGTCCACCTCGACCTCCTCTGTCTCTGACAAAGCAGAGCTGATGTCTGTGTGAGCTGATGAGACGGCAGCTGCGGTTCAATCTGATGACCCTTCTTCCCATTTGTAGCTCTCGGGCTTCTTTGAATCTCAGCCGTGTGGAGCTGCAGTGGTTGTGCAGAGCAGATGAGGATGCTGTGTAGTGCAAATCACTGCCACAGCAAGAGATTTAAGGAATTGTGGTCTTAATGAAGTGCGAGGGATACTTTGCCTCTTTAATGAACGTCTTGTCTTTTTTGGGGGGTGAAGTGAAGTGTGGGATTGTTTGATATCAGGCACAGTTTTGTTCAGTTTTACCATGTGCTTCATTCTTGGGAGCTTCTTTAAAATAAATTACTTTTATTGATCTTTGGTCGGATGGAAAAAATACTATTGCACTAAATTATGCTTCATTTTAAAATTTTCTCCATCTCATTCCTTTGTCCTGTGAAGTAAAAGACATTTTTATGTCCCTCAGTCCTCTAAAAATTCCTTTTTTCGTGAAAAGCCGTAAAATTATCTGAAATGAAAAACAGTGTTGAAACAGTTTGCATGGAAATGAAGGGTCACAAACAAACAATGCCTTATTTAATCCATTGAAATCCAAAAAAGGTTCAAGACCTGTCCTTGCTGCAATACTGGAACAAATAATTAATAATAAACAGATGGATCAATCAACTGAAATATCATCTACAACCACTCATCAATCATTCCCTCATTCTATCTTCTTCAATGTGTTTTTTGCTTTTATATAAAATCGTTGAGTAAATCTTTGGAAGGAAGGAAGAATTCTTTAATGTCACATAAAATCAATCAATGGTTTTTTGCATTAACCCATCCATAAGCTGCAGTGGGCGTCATCCTTCAGCGCCCGAGGAGCAACTCGGGCTCTAAGACAGCGTCTTAGTCAAGGGCACCGTCAAGAGAATTGACCTAATGTTCATGTTTTTGCTGGTGGGTAAAACCAGAACACCCAGAGGGAACCCACGCAAGCACGTGGAGAACATGCATCCCTCATACAGAAAGGCCCTGCCTCAGGCGGGACTCAAATCCAGGACCTTCTCTCGCTGTGAGGTAACAGTGAAAACCACAGAGCAGCCTGCTGGGGCTGGCAGGAGGGAAAATATTCAGTGACTGAGTAACCATGGGCTGCGGAAAGTTATTAGAGGAATTTATCGTTCTTTGTGGACTGTTTTTTTAAATGTAATGGTTAATCCAGAAAACAAATGACATATTAGTCAAGCAAAATAACATTTACTCTAGTTACATTGCCACAGTTCTCACAAGAATGTTTCATACCAGAGGAAAAAGAATAATGTGTGTTTGTACTACCAGAGCCAGTATTTGCCCTTCACAAGAGGAACCAATAGTTGCTGATAGGACTTCTCACAAATGGCCCATACAGGTATGAATCACTGTGTTCAGTGCAGTCAGGGAGCAAACAGGGAGCCTATTATTTTCTTTTGGAGTAAAAAGCTCATCCAAATGCCCTCTCTGAGCAAAACGGAGAGAAAACGGATGAGTCATCTGTCACCTAAGGAAGACAGAGTGATTACAAAGTATTTCTTATAGTCAACACTGTGCATGATTCACATGATGGCAGCATTATCTAAAGAGTACAAAAGGAACTCCGTCAAAGCAAATGGGGGCCTGTGACAGTGAGCCTATTGTGCTTTACGATATGATTTGGATGCATTTTTGGCCAGCTTAACTGCATTGTGGATAAATTCCAGGTGTGCTGAGAATTTTCTATCCAGCAAGGAGGTGTTGCCAGGATAACAACTACAAGTGTAACATCTTTGCCTTTAAACCTTTAGCTTGGATGGATTTGTAAAACCGCGCTGGCATGTGTTGAGTTTTACTAAGATGCAAGCCAGCAAAGAACCCAAAAACCTAAAAACTCCTACCAAAAACATGTCTATAACAAATCAAGTTTATATTACACAAGGCATGCAAACAAGAACATAAGACGCTTGGATAATGAAGGCAGATATTAACTTAATTTTCTTCCTTTGTTAGGGATAATGAGTGCAGACATTGTTTTCAGATGACAGTGGTTTCAGGTCAGCTTGTATGACAGTGTAATATAGTCTAAACTCTGCATGCTGTGGACTGACAAGAGCACTTGAGGGTTGAAATTACTTTAAAAGACAGTATTTTACAAGAAGAACACTTCCACATTAATATGTAAAAAATGCTCTTCATAATGGGTTTCATTTTAAGACTGACCTCCATTAAAAACTTATACTGCTGTTAGCATTTCTCCTTGAAACCAACACACTCCACTGAGTCAGAGTGCTTAAATAGACACTTCTGTCTAATGTTTGGACAATAATGAGGAAACACAACAGAGTGAGGTTAAACATATCAAGGCATGTCTGTGAAGTTATATTTTTTTTTTGTGACACTACTGTCAGTCATCACTCAACAGCCAGAAAATCCATCCTCGTTTAATAAAAGACAGATCATTTGTGTAGTGCTGTGTCTAATTTTCTTTAAAGTTCTGACATTTATCCTTAAACCTCACTTTGCTCTGATTCTTCCCTCAGACTCCGGGTGTTTTTCTTTTCCTTTTTTGAGTGTGAGAGGGACCAGTGAACTCCCTTTTCACTCAAACAGCTTCAGCGAATTCTGCAGAAGATTGAGCTGGCAGTTTGTTTTGCTCTTGAAAATCCTCTTGAAAACCCTTGGCTGATCCTTTGTACTGATATCACCGCGGAGCTGTGGAGGGAGCTGTCTGTCTCACTCATTTCTCCAGACACACAAGATTGAGTTTCTTGCACTCTGAAGTTCACACCAATACGATTATTACAAGGCCATGAGCATGTACTGCTGTGCTGTGGTGCATTGATAAAACATAATTATCAGAGAGGCTGTTTTTTAAAGATTCTATCAGGTCGGACTGTTTCAAATACTTGGTACTTTGGATGCTACAAAACTGCCTCTTTATGACGTGAAATTTGTGGATTTGTAAACTCTCCATGTTCCTTTATTAGACTGGCTGTATGTTCATGCAAATACACTGTTGACAATAATAAAAATCTATTTTTAATGAACACTTTTTCAACTGCGTGAAGACATTCAGATTTTTAGAGAATGCAGGATTTTTTTTAATGTAAAGACACGTTTCTTCCCAAAAAGTGCCAAGTTGCATTCTCTTTATAGCAGTGAAAATGTGTATATTTTAAACTGATGCATAATGAAAACATTACTCCTCAGAGCGTGTTGCTAAATTATGGGGATCACAAAATAAAATGGAATATAAAAACTAAACACAAAGATAACATTTAAAATATTAATAAGTTTTATCAATTTTTAATCAGTTATTTCATGCAGTTTATGTAGTGTTTTTCTGCTTTTGGATTTCATTTTGAAAACTGGGTAAGTGTGTGCATCTGTGTGCATGGGTGTGTGTGTGTGTGTGCCATCAGCAACAGCTGTGTATGGTGGCAGGTTGGTTTTGCATTGCCTGTCATTATTTCCTTCCCAATCTTAAGAAAGAGAAACCTCCAGAATGCTTTGAGTGAACTGATAAGACAATGGGTGTCAAAGATCAGTGTATCTTCACGAAACTTAGTTTTGGCCATAAACCAGATGTTCATACACAAAAACAACTCCATTCATGAGCAGAAGAGAAGTTGTGATCATACATCACATGTGGTCATCTTCTCCTGTGGTTATCTTGGACTCTCATCTTGCTTCTTTGCAGCAATGTCCATATTTGAAGCATTGTAAACCACTACAATCTTCACTGGAATTATATATTCAATACTGTGATGACTTCAACTAAGCCAAAAAATACACTTACTACTTTTTACGTCCCCAGAGTCATCAGAGTCTTAACAAAATACAACAGATAATTGATGCAACATCATTACTTCTTGTGGCAAATGTAAGGCACTTACAATATGATGTTGAAAAAGGAATTCTGTGGCTGTAAATGTGTCTGTCAAACTGTTCGCAAAGCATATGAGCTACAAAACCTTTATTTATAATTCTGTAAAAAAGAAATTTGCTTTAAGTTTTGTTGATGCTAATTTACACCATATAGCCCCGGATCTGAAAGGGCATTAACTTTTAATTTTAAATTTCAAACAGTGTGTCTCATTAACAGATCTCAGTGCCTTTCTAACAGGCTGTCAGTAGGCCACCCAGAACATATTAAACTCAACTAGTAGAAATTTTGTCACCTTTAAGTCTTTTCTTCTCTGCTATTTGATTAGCGTTACGATGACTTTGCTTGCGAGTCAGTGATGAATAAAACATTTGTTTGCAGATTCCAAACAGCACCAGCATGAATGTTAATCAGCACGACAATGCAGCAGTTTGTAGAAAAAATCATTATAATTTCTGAGCCTGTACTCTGTAGCTGATATACTGCGCATGGCGTGTATGTACACAAGGTTGGAAGTCGGTCATACATTAAAATACTAACATGTATGCTGTCAGCACTAATTGTCATTACAGTCAAAGTAAATGAAAGTCAACGCTGTCACTTCAGAATGCTGCTAAGCACTACGGTATAATGGTGAATATAATCATGTACAGTGTTGTGCGATGATCTCAGTTTCTTCAGCTAAAAAGAAGCCAAAAATGTTCCCATCCAAAAAGCAGACTGGTGATTACACTTCCCTTCCAACCCAGAATCCCCGTACACAACACACACACATTCACATCAACGAATTCCCACCCATCCACACACTCACACACACGCACACACACTCCCTTCCTTCCTTCTTCCCCTCCAGAGTGTCTCTCTGTTCCTCGCTCCCCAGTCGGGATTATTTACCACTACATCCAGCAGACTGAAGCTCCACAGCTACTCTGCCTCGGGAATGCCTGCAGCCATGCAGCAATCAAAGCAAAGCGTCATCCTCTACCACCTGCACCCATGGGAGTGTAGGAGCGAAGAGGGAAGGAGAGTAGAGGGGAAGAGGAGGGGGGGAGGAATGGTTAGGGGAGGAACAGGACAGGGGGACAGAGAAGGAAAGAGGGAAACGAGAATCTGAAACCTCTGGGACTGAGGAGAGCGTGAAGGGAAGAGTGGAGGGATAAGCAAAAGAGAGACACTGGCAGCAAATACTTCTCCTCCATGTGGGCTCCTTGGGACCCACAGAGACGGAAGCAAGGAAGAGAGAAACAGATGGAGACAGAGGGAGATGTAAAAGAAGAGGATTAGAGGAATGGGAGATGGATTGTATGCTGCAGAAAGGGTAAAACAGAAGATGAGATGAGGAGATCAGCTGCATACCTTTTAAAGTCACACTGGGAATAAAAAACTGAAATAAAATAAAAAAGGAAAAAGGATAGGAAGGAAAAGAAGGTGAGAAGGAAACAAAGAAAAAGGAGAATTGACAGAAGGGTTTTAACCTTAACTGAAATAAAGGGAGAAAAAAGGGAAGGAAACTTGCTGTTAAGAACAATGAGGGAAAAAATTAAAAGGTCAGAACGAGGGGGTGAAAAAGAAAAGAGGAGCGGGAGGTTGTGGCATTAAAATTAAAAAGGTGGAGATTGGGACTTGATGGCTTGAGAGAGAGGAGATTAATGGTGGCACTACTGACGGAAAGCTGATATGAAGGGAAAGGAAGAGGGAGAGGCAGAAGATTCAGACACATAGAGGAAAAGTCCCACAGAGAGATTAAAGCAAGATTTCAAAAAAAAAAAGCAACATGGCCCAACAGGAAAAGATTTGTCCTCATGACCAATCTCCACATGTGACGTCTTATTAATTTTATATCTAGTTGAACTACTTGAAACTACAGCTCAGGCCCTGTGTTAGTCTTATCTATACAATGACATCCTTTTAAATGTATTTTTAAGCGCTGTCATTATCTCCCTGCAACGTACATTGTGATTTAATATTTCAATGTAAGTAAGTATGATGGAGCTGGCAGACTTGTCAAAAACACAGCATGTCCTAGGTCGAGGAAATCATTGCCACAGATGAGCATTATTCAGTTTTTTGTGAGAGGCTCCCCAGCAGCCATTAGCTCTTGTAGCCTTTTTTGGACTAGCATTAGCAGGAGGAGATGACCTTTGAGTTTGACCGGAGAGTTTTCTTTTCCGGAGAAGATATCCAGATACTTATCACATGTTCATGCCAGGTGCAAATGGACTATGAGTTCTTCCTTAAAAGCTGTCCAATATAGACTCTGTGAAATGCCTGTAATGAAAGATCCCATTTGAAGTCCTTGGAGGGCCAAATTCACGATCTAAATGGAAGCTGGTGGAAAGCTCCAGTTTAAATGGAGAAGATTGCCTTTTTACCAACTAGGTTTTTATTGTTTTTTTTTTCTTTTTGAGGATGAGTCATATTTTGTAAAAAAAAAAAAAAAAAAAAAAATGTATTTTTAAATTTCAAAAAAAAAAAAAAAATTTTGTTTTGCTATTTTTAATGGGCATT
>JAQNCA010000001.1:7989834-8001734 GCA_029783725.1 Acanthurus tractus
AGGCAAATTGTTGCAGGCAAATGTGGATGACAGACTGTGATCCTGACACAACATCCCTGCAGTCACTTTTATTTTAATAAAGTTTCTTTTCTTTTTCATCTGGTTGTGAGCTGATGTCAACTTGATTAAATTAAGACATTCTTTTATTCAGAGCTTCACATCTACTGCTTAACATGTTTCGTAGCTGAATCTTGACCAGACTCACTAAGAAAATTGCTGGGGTAAGAGTGAAACAGTTCTCCTGTCCACCTCTTTTTCTGGTTGAGGTATGATTTGATTTGTCATGTTTATGACCTTTGTACAGCAACACAAACACTGTCAAATTTCATCTGAGTTAGATTTCTTTTCTCTGTACCAGTTTGAATACAGCTACTCCTCCAGATGTCATCGTCAGCCAGAAAATCAGAACAGATGATGTTTGACCTCTTATCTCCTCACACCAAAGCAAAGTAGCTGTTTTGCTGTGTTGCATCCTCATGCTCATAGTTTGATAGTAATCTTTTCTCCACCGAAACTAGGGAGAAAGGGGAAGATCATGGTCCTGTGCAAGTTCTGAAGTGGCAGGAGACATCCCTTTTTAGTTTGAGCATGCATGAACTTGTTTTCTTTGATTAGAAGAGATTACTGATATTGTTAACAAGCACAACTCTTGTCAAGGTGGTATTTGAAACAAGTAATGCTAAATGAACTAATCCTAGCTGTTACATTACCTTTTTCTCTGAAATATTATGCAAATTTTATTGTAATATCAGCAGGAGGAGTAAAAGTTGGCATTAGCTGTTGTAGCCAAGTTGCAAAGTGTTTGCTTCGTGCAGTAATTTGCATGAAACTGTAGCTAGTGAAGCAACAGAGCCGACAATAGGGAAAGCAGCATCCTCACAAGAAGTTATTCAGAAAGAGTAACCTAACATGTTCATGTTATTTAGTATGAATCATAGAAATGTTAGAATTTTCTGCACCTTTAACCCAATAGCTCATGATCAGCATTGAAGCACTGTGGACCACTGCACTTTGGAGCAATAGGAACTCTTATTACAACAGTGTGTGAGAGTTCAGAATCTTTTTTAATTAAATTGCTCTCAACATAAAGTCTGCAGTGCATTACTCATGCCTCCTACTCGGAGTCCGATCACGACTCTTGGCTTCCTAACATTCAAGCCAACAACACACACTGCCATGATCACAACAACCGTCCAATCTTCAGTAATTGTAGAGACGATCAGTTGACTTCAAGAGGCTAGAGTCTAGAGTGTTTTGTTTTTTCATTTAGGATTTTCATGCAAACTGAAATGCACTTTGCTGGGCCTGAACATGCAGTCACATCAATTAGAGGGGAAAAAGTTTCTAGTCTCACGGGGATGAATTATCATACTATATTGAGATACACCAGAGGGCAGTACTACAAAGCGAAATAAATTGGTTAGCAAGGTATATTGAGTCCATAGCTGGACTTTTCCACATCAAAAAGGCAACTTTCTTGGCTAGATCACCCTGGTGACATATGGTGCTCAAAGTTTCAGCTTAGAAACAGCTTAAAATCACCCACAACCAGTGAGCTTGAAGTAGGTACCATCGTATCACCCACCAATACGTTCTCAGATGACTGAATGTGTCAAATTAGCAAACTTGGTGATCATAACATTGCATTTGTAATGATGCTGAATGAATAAAGACGAGGTCAACAAAGCAAGCTGTTAATCACTGTCATGATACCTGTTACCACTGACACGGGCTTTAGGTTTTATCAAGCTTGCTCTCACAAATAAAGCCAGGCTCTGTTGAACCTGCTTCTTTGTACAGCCTTCTGGTTTCACTGTCATTATAGTAATGTCATACCAAGGCTCTTCCAACCTCCTCTTAACCATCCATCTGCAGGTTTTTTTCATCAACCAGTACGGCAAAAGTCAAACACTACATAAGGTACTATATTACAAATGGTAGTTGTACTCCACTCTTGGATTTTTTTTCCATTTTCCCTTTTTTCTTCATATAATTCAACCCATATCTGCTCCGCTCTCCATCTGGCCTGCTGGCTCCAGATGCAACTAACAGACTTTTTTCTAATTTAGGCCATCTGGGCAGCTCTCTGCTGGAGCTCGATTGAAAGCAAATATAGTGTCATTTCTTGTTGGGATTGCTTTTTTTTTGTTGTTGTTTTTTTCTAAAATGTGCAAACTCCCAGGACTTGAAGTCACATTCAAATGGATGGCACAGATAAATGGAAAACAGGTTTTTGGACATTAGCTCTTGCAGTTCCTTGTTTCTGAAAAAGGGGGATACTGTTATGCAAGTGGTTTGATCCTACATTTGAAAAAACTATATTTAGAATAAGGTCATACTTTGAGGTCACCCAGTATGCATAATGCTTTCCCCAGACTGGAATGTTGTACAACATTGGGGACTCATAATCAGAAAAACACATTACATGTATGACAATAAGTTAGAAACAGCTAAGATCCCCTCCTGTCTTCCTGGAGCAGAGGAGTCCTGCACAGGCCTGAACTTTCAGCTCCAGTGAAAGTCTGTCTGGTTTGTTCAAGCCTGGGGCCTGGTCCTGACACAGCTAACAACATTTTCATGTCATACTTAACCCAAATTACATAAAAAGACATTTTTCTCTCTTCACCCTGCCCCACATATAGATGCATAAGGGTAGACGGCCTAAAAATGTATTTTTTGCGACCTGTGGTAGAGGGGTTGAGGTTAGGGGTTAAGAGTAAAAGGAGAGATCACTTGTAACAACTCTGTTCCTCAGCCACTAGGGATGCATTCCTAATTGCCAGTCCCAAGCCCAGGTACATATGGAGGGTTGCATTAGAAAGGATATCAGGTGTTTAAAAAAAAAAAAAAAGAAAGCCTTTGCTCAGTGAAATATGTGGAGCAGGAAGTCAGATTTCCAGCCTGGTTGCATGATGCCTGGTCTGCCTGGTGATCTGCTGTGATGATTTACCTCTAACAGAGATCAGCTAAAGGTAGCAAAAACATAATGTTCCACGTAATGTATATATGTTTACACACACACACACACATACCCACACACGCACACACACACACGTGTACAAAGACTTAAAGCTTAAATAATATTTGATTTCCGATCATTACATTTCTTTAGGACATTTTTGGGTCGCAGCTCCGATCCTGAGGTTCTCTCTCACAACCTCCATTTTGTTTGCAAAGAAGCCAATAAACACAAACACACTTTGGTGGAATGCTTGATTTAATTTTTCTTCATTTCCTGAGCAATAAGTTTCATCCATCATCTCATATTGTATTGTTTTCTTTCCATGACAATGCTATTAAAAATTCTATCAGCAGATAGAAAAATATCTGTCTGTCAAGGTATCTAATAAAGTCTTTCTATTCTGTTTCCCACTAACAGCAAACATGCAGCCACTGCCTGTGGTCACAGCATTATGGGAAATAGAAAAACAAAAAAAATTACACAATTGGAAATCTCCTTTTAAAATTGATTATTGATTGATTAAGCACTACTTGATAGAAGTAATGCAACAAACAGTGTTGACGATGCATATATTATGCATCGTCAACATTATCATCCTTTTATCTTATAGGTACTTTTTCATTCTCAAGACTTCATGTCTCCTTATTGCCTTCTTACTTGCATGCCTCCTTATTTCAATTTATTTCATGCCTATTTAGCAAGCTGCTGTAAGTGTGAATTTCTCTTTGAGATCAATAAAATATCTATCTATCTATCTATCTATCTATATGTAAGTATACATTCAAGAGGCTACGCTGCAACACTGGAGTCATCTGTCAGACAAGGTTTTGAAAGACTGAGGAATGAGTGAAGGAATGTTTCTGAAGGAATGTGCTGAGAAAAAACCTAGAAAAGAGAAGAGGCGAAAAGCTATGAGAACTAGTGCATGCAGCTTTGCCCTCCTTTTCTTCCTGTCCCTGCTTGGGTTATGACTCACTTCAATGGCCATTGTATCACAAGAGTCTTCATGGGCATGGCCACTTCAAATCTCAGATCTTTAGACACAAAGTACAGGTCAAGATGGAAGTTTTTCAGGTCTCTGAATGCTGACAGTTATATTGGATATAAACATTTTTCTTTTGTTAAGCTGCTTCAGTAGTGTTTGTATAAACTGAGACCCCTCAAGTCCCCCCTCCACACATTTTATTAAGCACTGAATACAATAGTAGGTTCAAGGTGAAGACAGGAATGTTCATACCTTCGCATATTAGAAACTTGTCACACAAATACTGATCTCATCGCTTTCACACTTTCAGAGAGTTCAAAACGGAGAAGGTCGAGATTTAAAGATTTAAATGTTCATGGCAAAAATTATCCACAGATCTTTTAAAGTTTTGTTAATAGTGTTTTTCAAAGAGACATGGAACCACAAGAAGTTTGTCTGGGCTTCTTCATTTTGCCTGCACTCCTTTTTAAACCAATGCACTACTCTGCACCCAATCACACACCTTTTGTAGGAGCTTAGTTTAGACTTTGTTTTTTTTTTTCAAATACAAATTGTGCTAAATCATTTTGTCTATGTAGATACATAGTTAATATATATTAATTATTTTGTTATAAATTATAAACAGCATTATTTTTTTTAAAGCTTCAAAAGTTCATATTATGACTTTAACATTAAGACGTTGAAGTAGAAATGTTTGAACAACAGTGGCATTTCAGAAGCATTTAGAGGAGACAATTTTAGGCCCAATGAAAATATTTTTGGTAAAATTAATAAATGGCAGGCCCAGAAATTTGTCATTTTAAAGGCAAAGCCACTTGGCCTATAGAAGGACATTATTTTTAGAGGGGCACTGGCTGTCTATTTAGGTATATCCTATGAATTTACATTGGGATATATCTACAGAATAGAAATATGTGTTTGAGATGGACTTATATTCTTCATGCAGTTTACATCATTTTATCATATAAGATATTGACCAAACTAGAAACAGTTTACTACAGGTCATAAATAGAAAAAAATATTGATATCATATATTAGAAAAATATAGTCTTTTGGAAAAAAGTACAAGTCAATGAGTTTCGATTTCTTGTTTAATTTTAAAAGATATCCTCTATTTCTCTCAAACCTAAAGATGTGCATGTTTTTTAAGTTCTGTTTTTTTCAGTTTTTTTTTTCTCTAATGCCACTTAGACTTGAGCCAATTTGGTGATGAATCTCCACAGAGAAACGGACAATCTGGACAATCTTTGGTTGGTCTGCTTGTGATGGGTCTTTTTATAGCATTGTTTCTGTACGTTGACAGCTCCTTTCCACAGCAGAGTCATCATGTCTGAGCCCGGCTGGCAGGTCCTGCACAGAACACATCAATATGAGGTGAGATACAGCATAGGCCTTAATCACCAGTTCTCATCAGGCTGTCAAGCAAGTCAGGGGCCTCATAGTACCCCCAACATACACACCACGTACACACACCATGTACACACACCCAACCCTAGCCTCTATGGTCGAATTATAAAAATTACAACTGCATTTAAAGATAAGTATAGTTTCGACCAGATATTATAACAGTAAAAATGTATTATTACTCAACATACATTTTTGTCACCGACTTAAACCTTTTAAGTCAAGCCAGACAACTACCATATTAATTAAGTGATTGAATGTTAACAAATGACAAATAAAAAGAACAGACCATCCCGAAGAACACATTAGGCACTTATCTCCAAATGTGCTGCCCAAATGGGAAAATAGTTCACCTGAGGCACAAAATCCCTCAAATAATCTCTCAGCAAAATATCAGGCACCTGCAGCGTGAGCTCAAGGTGTACTGTCGCTGCAAACACACTTGACCAGATAAGACCTGAATATGGTCTTAAGCCAGTGTGTGCGTGTGCACGTGCGTGCGTGTGTGAGTGTGTTTGTGTGTGCATGCAAAAGTGCATTTGAGTGTCAGAGACAGATGGCAACAATACAGCTTTTCAAAAAAAAGAATATTTTGGGAGCAGCAGTGGTCAACAGCTTCATACCAGCTGCAAAACAGGCAGAATCAGGTCAAAAAAGGGAGAAGAAGATGCAATCACATTTGAGTTCCCGAGCCAATCGACTGTGGGAAGATGGGCACAGGAAAGAAGAGACAGATGGGAAAGATATGAGAGGCCTAGATTGAAGTATTCATTATTCAGAAATGTAAATTATTTTTACTGTGTTTCTGCTTTATCTGACAGAATAAATTGGACAGAAGCTGAATTATGTATGAAACTGTTAATGTGACCAATTAAAACGTATGAACTGAAGCAGAGAAAAAGCCATGAAAGTTGTCTCCAATCACATATTTGCACTACATTATTACACCTTTCTATTGGACACAAGTTTTCCTTTTAACACCTGCGCAGCAGTTATAGTAGATGATAGAATATGCCAACTTACTAGTAGTGACACAATATTTTAACCTTATCTGCAGAAAATAGCTAAGTTTCAGTTCTTCCTGAGCACGGAGGCGGCCTGCAGTATCCATTTGTGATGTAAATCATTCACAGAAGGTGGGACTGATTTGACTGATGACATTATCTCACACCAACCTTCACTCTGACCTAGTGAGAACAGGCAAGGGGACAAATATGAGGAGAGGGTCCATCCAGAGGATGAAGTGATTTAGCCTGGGTCCAGACCTTCACAATGACACACATACACCTCGGTATTTGTCTGCAGTTCAGAGGTCTGGTATTGCTGTTGTGAAAAACTGTTTTTCTCAGTTAGAAAAGTATCATATTACTCACTACTCATGGCATAACAAAAACTGCATGATATTCGAATGCAAATTAAATGTGTACATGTAATCATTTTGCCTGAAGGAAGTGATATTATTATGCATTATTCGCAGGGAAAAGCTAATGAAAAGTGCCTGCCAGTGGACACGATACATTTGCAAACATGATAGCTAACATTAAAATCCTGATCGTGTCCCAACCCACCTATTGTTCATCATTTTGTCCTGAGGACTTAATTAACTTTCTTGCAAGATCGGAACACCAAAACTTAGTCTAAGATTTTTTTCATTAAGAAATTTCATAAAGAGTTCAGAGGAATTTCTAAAACATGAAAAGAGAGTTAAGTGAGTCTGATGTGGGAAGAAAACTCAGTGGGAAGAGAGAAGAAGTTACCCACAGTCTTGTTGCTGAACAAAGAGCTCCAGAGGTCTGATTATTCATCACCACCAGGTCATCAAATAGCCGTTATTCATCATAAACTTCATAGAAGCACACAAGGTTACACTGAACATCTGTATGGTTGATAAAAACTGGTTAAAATTGTACACCAGTCACAGTTTAATTAGGTTAAGGCACATTAACTTTTTGTTCAGGTTTTGTAAAAAGTCATGGTTCAGGTGAAAGTACAGTAAGTAAAGCGCATTTACGTTTGTGATGTTATGTAAATGACATAAGTAACATAACACAAGGACACTTTGGAACATTAAAAAATAAGTCAACATTGACTTTTGGTTTCACACACCCGAAGGGGCCTTTTCTGCTGTGTTGTACCAGACCAACCATCCTTCTACCTTCTCCTTACGTGGACTTTTTATTAGCTTTCATACTTCATCCCCTTGATCTGAGCGTCTGATATTGCTCTGGATGGGTTTACATTGGAGTTAGTTGAAAGCCCAGTGTGTCTCATGCAGACACACAAGGGTACTTATTTGACCACCTGAAAATGAGAACAGTCTGGGAGGTCAGTGAGGTTTGGAGGGGGGGGGCACAATCAATGAGAAACACTGCAGTTAATGTTTTCTTGCATTAGAGTAGGAAAGAAGAGTCCTTACAAGTGATACAGCGCAGAATTTGAAAGATTTATCACCAACATTTGTCTTAAAAATGTTGCTCTTCCAGAAAGGATTTTCTTTTTCTCAACAGCCAGAGCCGCCACATACACAGTTTCCCACAGAATCTTTGAAGATGTGATGTGTTTCTTTTGTTGTTAATTGCTGTGCTGTGATGTATTCCTGTTATTGCTTTATTTATTTTTTTCTTGCATGTCCCAATCCCAACACAGCAGGGATGCTGTTTGGCATCACATCATACTAGTGTTGTGATGCAAACTCAGAGACATTTGACTGGGGACATGCCAGCCAAATCACGGGTTAGCCCTTTCAAGGATGCTTATTGTTTTGTTAGTCTTTTTCTTTTTGTTTAGTTTCCTATTGTTTTTCACTTCATAGCAAATGCTAGTTTATAATTACTATGTGTTTCTAATTGACTGATCAACTCCCTCTCCCTCCCAGTAGAGTTTGTTTTAGTTTAGTTTTTTATATATTTTTTAGAGGTTTGTCATTGTGGTTATTGAAACGTTTTGCTGTGTGTTCTGCAATCACAGGTCTCAATACTAAGCTAACTGCAGTCATGATTCAAAATGCAAACAGCTGAAGTTTAAGTCCCCATACACCTCCTGTCTCATCGAGAAACAAAACACTTACTTTGGCTGATAGAACAAATATGTGGCCTCACTCACCTCCACATTTCCGAATACTGAAAGTTAACAAAAAAGATACTTGGCCGACTGGTACCTTTGATATAAGGTTGCATGCTTTTTACACTTCTATGGTATAGACAGTATAAAGGGATTTAGTGGCATACACATTAGGCCTGATTCAATTTCAAAGCATTGGTGCCACCCAAAGCTAAAGTAAATTATATCCAATCTGGATTTGAATATCCTCTATAACCAAGAGATAATACAATTGATTTATTTCCAGTCACAGAGTGAAACACATTTTATATTAAAAAAGGTAGAGTGAAATATAAACCAAATCACTCTCACTGATTTGATTTTAAAGCCATACATCACTGGTGCGTGGGCTTCTTCCAAGTCATAAACTCCAGTCCAGCCAATAATTACACATTTCTATGAAGGGAGAAGCTAAAACATGTTTTATTCCTTTGATCCATGCTTTGATTCTGGGAACATGGACAAATCTCTCCCAAAGCCTAAACCAACCTGACTATGAGGATTTTCATAATCAAAAACTGGGGTTGATTCTGTAGCGATGTAAGATGCTGGAGGAAATAATTAACGGCCTGTTTAACATACAATATACATGTAGCGCATCTGCTTCATGCTGTACCTATCAGTTCAATGAAACTTGCTGAAATGTAAATATTTTACCAATTCTCTGAGGTAGGTCAACTCCTAATGCCCATATAGGGGGGGAAAAAAACACTATGGAAATTCTAGTACAAAGAAGTACCGTTCCAGAAAACACACTTGACTGACAGATTTCAGAGACCTCGGTGTCCTCATGTGTGCACACATGCATGTTTACCCATCAATTGTCCACACATGCACACACACGTTCATGCCTGTCTACATGCAAACACAAGAATATGCTCAATTATCATGTGCTGTTGGAGTACACACTTCTACGTGCTTCCGTGAGTTCAGGCACTGCTTATTAAGACGAAGAAAAACAGTTGCTTGTTTGATTAACATCAATACAAATTCTCCCTCTCATCTAACTAACTAAAGCTATGGCCACACAGTGTTTTCTTGTCTCCCTCAATTTGAATCTCAATGCTCACTCCTTTCCACTCGGCGGCATCTTTAATAAAGGCTGCTGCTTGTCGGCGAGGGTGTCCTGTCTCTAGTGAGATGGTTAATAAAGCAGAGATGTTCTGCCCACATCCAGAGGCTTTGAAAGGGAGGGAGGAGGGGGATGAAGACTATTATTCAGTCAAGAAAAACAAGGGGCTTTACATACAGGCACCAGTGTAGGAAAGCAGCAGTGAACTTTCTTCCTGTTCTTTTTTAATGTGTTTTTCTCTTCCAGAGTCTAATAGCTTCCCTGGACCCAGACAGCTTCACATTAATTGGCCAAGGAGGCGATGCCAAGGCTATTCTGCTCAGGTCCTCTGGCGCTGCCACCGCCAACTCAATATAGACCTTGAAGTTTGCTCTCATTCTCTCTATCTGCCTGTTTCTCTCTCACTCTCTCTCTCTCTCTCCTTCATGTTATCTTCCATCTCTCTCCTCCTCTCCTTTGTCCCTGCTAACCTCCTCATTCTTAGCATGCATAATTGTTTGTGTTTCTCTTCTCTTCACAAAGACTCACACAGTCTCACACTCCTCACCCTTCTCCTTCTCATGCTTCCATTCATTGATTCTTCCATTAACTTTTTTCTCCTCTTCGTCGCCATGTCTTCACGATGCTTCCTCTCTCCTCTCGGTCTCCACCCTTCTGTTTCCCCCTCGTGTCTCTCTCACTTCCTTCCTCTGCTGGGAGCAAAAAAAGCAGGGGCTTCGCAGCAGGACAGAGCTCATTGAGACCAGTGCCCAGCAGGACTTTTCACTGAGGCCAGCTCAGCAGGGCATGAGCAGGAGAGGCACCCTGAGGATCTCTTCTTTCCTTCTCCCATTCCTCCGTCCACTGTTTGAGAGCAGGACGGAAAGAAAGTCTCTGTTCTTGCTTGGATGTTCTCAAACCCGATATATGTTAGATAACATTCCCTTTGTTGTATGTGCACCCCAATACTCTGTAGATTTGTGGTGTGGAAATGTTAAAAGATGAATATCAACGCTCTCTATCATTTATATCCAGCTGTGCATGGTCAGTGACTGAAACAATAAGCCTTCAAATCTTTCAATTTCAGTTTCAGTAAAGTTATTTAACATCTAAACATGTGAGATCTGTTGTCTCACTAGTTAAGTTATCTGTGTGCCACAGACTGCGGGGGGGTTGGATCATTATTATTATTTGGGAAATAACACCATTGAAAAGAAGCAAAACAATGGAATGAATGCTTGGCTCCAAAACCAATCTTCTACTGAAAATAATATAGCCACATCATTTTGAACTCACTTATGTTTAAAAGTCAGTTGTAATTTAATGACAATATGCTCCACGACTGTATCTGACAACGACTGCATTAATTTGGATTTTATTATATAACTTGATTACATGTGACTAGTTACTCTTCAACACCGGTCTCATACACAACATAAATACTCTCTATCTAAAGTTTTAAAGTGCTCTTAAAATAAAAAGCAGCAAAATAATCACAGTATTTTATTTTAGCCTGTTACTGAAATCACTCTTTTGTTGAGTTACTGATATATTAAATCATCTGTGTGGGCTTGCTCCAGTTGTCATGAGGAAATTAAAAAAAAAAAAAAAAATGAAGACATCTTTCTTCCTGCCCTTTGGCCAGACTTTGAGTGATGGCTCAGAGGAAGTCTGGGCCACTCATTTTGTGAGTGACCTTGAGGTTGCCAGAAGTCTGTGGAGAGACAAACAAAAGACTCGGTTCTCTCTGATTCACGCTGTTGGTTTTACTCTCTGTTCCTCTACCTCTGTATTTTAGGACTCAATCAGCAGCCACCATGTTATCAACCTGCTATGATTTAAGACTAATTAATGGTTTAAAACTTAGTCTCTTAACAACACCTCTCACATGTGCCATTGCAGATATTATAGTAATAAATATGATAATTGCAATAGAGCAATGGTCATAGTATTACTGTTATCAATCATACTGGGTGAACAGAGAAGTTTTGGCTCTTTGAAAAGTACATAGTCCTCCTACTTTGGAACAGTATGGTTAAAAAATGGATTTCAATAGACAGAAAAAACAATGAGTTATACAGCAAAACAGTCATATTAACAGTTCGGTCGCTTGGCCTCAATTTTATTGGAGAAAAATACCTCGTTTGAAGATAAGACTGAATGCATGATAACAAACCCAAAGACAACAACAAACATAGAAAGAAGGAAAAAAAGACAAGCAAAAGTGACGTCTGCTTCTGAATTACTACAGTCCGCCTTTAAACATGCAATTATTAGTTTATTTATTTTGGCCTTTACTTTGTGTGTAATACTTTTGGGCTTAAATGTCATATGTTCATATGTTGTAATGAGGGTGTGGACACCCTCTGAGCACAGACACAAAACAATAAAAATGTGTC
>JAQNCA010000001.1:8035858-8051954 GCA_029783725.1 Acanthurus tractus
GTCTGTCGGTGAGTCTGTCTGTGCGTCTGTCGGTGTGCTAAGAACAAGGTAATGACTCCACCTGACCATACAGCTGCACTGTATTAATCCCTTTTGATTTCATCAGGTCTTCAATGCTTCCAAACTTTCTTTATTGTACTTTCCTAATGTCGATATAAGCTATATAACTCCATTTCTGGCCAAATTTCAGTGCCCATGGGCCATTTCTTCCAGTTTGTTATACACAATTTTATCATGATGGCCTTTTGCTGCACCACCTACTCCCACTTCTTGGTCGGGGTGACTCCACAGTGGGTGGTTGAACTGTGGGGAGAGTGTTAACCCTCCACTGCCTCCTGTTTAAATTTTCATAATGTAGCTGGCGTCATCATGTGTCACAAAGGTTGTGCATGTCTGTCTTCTCCCTCCTCAGGCCAGCATAAAAACTGGACACTTAAAAAAAACAACAACCGACAAAATAGTTTTATTGAACAGAAGTTGTCGTACTTAATAGAAGTTTTATTATTTTAAAATGATCTGATAATGCTTTGACAGTCACCCAAAATATAGTTAGTCTGCAGATTTTTGTAGTTTGTTTATTAGGAGTTTTTGAAGTACATTGTGTTTAAAATTATTTCATTGATACAGTTAATGTAGTCAGTACAGTTGGCCTAAGTAAACATGCTTACACATGTTGCACAACAGTTTTCAATTAACAAATTGCCTCTCATTGATGCGCCTCTCAAGCTTTCTTTTGGCATGATGTAAATGAAAATAATGTCAAAATCAGGACAAACTAATGTGTCTGTCAGAAGTAAACCCTTGGTTAACAGGTTTGACTGTGGTTGCAAAAGTGTCACTTTTCACTTGAATAAAAGAGGGGAAGCATTTAATGTTACCAGTTTGATAAATCAGCATCAAGGATTAGCTTTTACATTGTGGTGATGTGTTAATGTGATACTCCAAAAAATGCAGGTTACACATGAACATAAGGCTGGTCAGCAGAGCACACAACCGTTTGCAGCTTATTTATTTATTTTTTTTGCAAAGCTTTTATTTTTGATGACTTCTAAAGACGTGCACGGAGAAATAGTTAAGCAAGGGTTTATCTTGTGTGCAAACAAATGATCAGCAGCGAAGAAAAAATGCTGTAAGTTACATACGTCTTTCAGCAGATTATTCACAACATCTTCGCAGCCTCGTTCTGGCAGCATGTCAAACTTCCATTGCACCACAAATGATGATTTTGCTAACAGATGTTCCCCATAATTGCAGCCTTTAGTGCTCCTGTTTTGAGATGCAGCACTGGTGATTATGATTCAGTCTCTGACAGAAGAAAACCTCACATCACAGCCGTGGATGTGGTTTTAACACTCTGTTGATGGTTTGGTTTCTGTCCCGGTTCCTGCTGTGAAACACTGCATCTGGTAGATATTGTCAACAGCCAGTTACCATAAACAGCATAATGAGGAAGAACACAAACAGCACTGATCTCTGATCTGATGTGTCTGTTTTAGGAGAGAAAAAGTCAACCTGTTCACACTTATGTTTTATTTGCTTCTGTATAAGTGTCACTTACAATTTGAAGGAAATTGACAAAAGGCTCAGGAGGCCACGACATCTATTCTTGAGAAAAGCACTACAAAGCTGTTAGCAATAAGTAAATCCTACTTTTATCAAAACTTATTAGCCTGAGGTCCATTTTGTATGTTTCACCAAAACATGTGATGATACTCCCAAAGGCTGAACTGCCTTATCAACCATCTAAACCTTAACCTACTGTAATGCTGTAATTTACACTTGCTGTGTAGACCTCATATTTATAGTATGGTTGGCCCAGTGGGAATCAGGCCCCCCGCCCTCACAATATTTATACCACAGTCCCTGAGCTACGGAAGACCACAGGACCATTTTTAAATGCAACAACAATAAATGGAATTGCCTGAAGGTGCGGTGGGAAGCACGTTGAGGGAATTAAGCAAATGTGAAAGATATTCCTTTCACTCCCTTGGGTGACACATGAGCGATGAGTGTTGGGATAACAAGGGATCAGAGGCGAGTGGAGGAATAATGAGAATATGCCCTGACTCTCCACCTCATCCCTCTGCCCATCTACACAGCCAACGGTACTTCTAATGTCACCACAACTTCTTCCGCTATACCATGAGTAAAAATGTCTCACTTTTTCAGAAATCCCCTTGCTGCGCTTGTGCTTCTTGACCCTCTAGACCTCAGTGCAATCAGCAGAGGAAAACAGGTCTTGGAGCCGAAAAGTAATCTTACTATTACTATTACTATTACTATTACTATTACTATTACTATTACTATTCACCTTTCTTCATGAGCAAGGATTATAGGTTTTTTAAGTTTCAAACTGTCTTAATTAATTAAGCGGAAAATAACCAAGACTTGTTCTTCATCTTTACATTTCCATTCACAAGCTTGAATTCCTGCACAACTCTAGCCAAACTCACTTCACTCGATCATTTCTGTCTGTCTGTCTGTCTGTCTGTCCTCATTTGTACCTCCCAGTAAGCTAGACATCTAATAGGAGAGCCAGCTCCCTAGTTGAAGGGTTGAGAAAACGGCAGAATCTAAATAAAACAAGTGAAAGTTAAAGTCACAGTGATGTGGTTCAGGAGTCAGTTTTCACACTTATTTGCATACAAACTAGAGTTGCTATGAATCATCTGAGTGAGGAAAAGAAAACAGTAAGAAAAGAGATATATGTTCACCATTGTATTCCCCACGAGCTAAAGCACCCACATGTTAGTCAGTAGAGTCATTTACTTTTACATCAGTGAAACTTTGAGCCTCTTTTTATAAAATCACATTATAGCAATGCAGCCTATTAACAGTAACTCAAATTACAGTGCTGTAGAAAGGTAGATAAGAGGAAGGCTTAAAAAAGTTTCGATTTAAAAAGCTACTTAAAAGCAGCCTCGAACATTATTTTACTGTCCTTAGTTGTACATGGAACGATGGATAAATTGTTTGATCATAACCAATAGTAATGGTTAAGTACAATTATATCACAAAGCATCAATCTGAGAAGATTAAAGAGTAACATGTGAAATATGGCCAAGTTTTTTTGCTTTCAGTATAATGTGAAGATGTAACAGTTTTGACATTAATCAAATTTATGAAAAAGAGGATCTACTGAAGTCAACGTGCCAGTCAGCTAACGTTAGTCAGTCCTGTCCAGACCTTCATTACCTGATTCATGTATCCAAAAACACATTTCCCTCAGTCCCCACTGAGTCCTGGTCAAATCTGCCTGAAATGACTATACTATGTTACACTAATTGATGTGACAGTGGTCTCAGCCAGTCTTGGAGGCCTTGTTCAAATCCAGTCTAGTGTGTTTGCTGGGGGCTGCTGAGCCTCTTGTGTAAACATTAACACCCCCCAGCTGCAAAAAGTACAAAGAGAACAGTCAGGGGTTAGCCAGGTAAAATATTGCACCTGATTTTTTTACACATCGCTCCTTTAAGCCTACTGGAGGAACGCAAAGTGTCTTTTATTAGCTGCTGTCAAGTTCCTTTTTAAAGTTCGCCCTGGTTGATAACAGCAAGTGTGATTTGATAAAAAAGGTCCCACAGTTCTGGAGTACATGGTAATTCAGAAAATTACCATGTCTTCCTGTGTAGATACATTATGATGAATGATCACTGTCAGCACTAACCTTGGTGAAAAATATATGATGTTTCCTGCGACGGCCTCACAATAGAAGCCACCTCGTGTTTCTCCACTTGAACTTGAAAGTGTTCAATTTGATGTGAAAAATCTACAGTAGAAAATGTCGGGTTTTACACCAGCAGGGTCAAATGCAGGATTAAATGCATGTGTCGTCTCCTGTGAATCTAGTTCATATTTGAAAGGAATGTGATTACTGTGCAGGAATTCTGGATCTTTACTACTGACTGCTGACAATGAAACATACTATCAAGACAGGAGCAGCTGTGGCTCAGAAGGTGGAGCAGGCCATATCAGGAGGTTGGTGTTTGGGCAGGAAACTAAACCTGTGGCACTGGTGTGTATCTGCTCCTGATGGCCAGGTTTTTACTTTGCATGGACGCCCCTGTCTTTAGAGTGTACATCAGTTAATTTTGACATATAGGTGCTTTGATACGCTATAAAAGCACTATATAAGCCCAGATAATTTGTTTTAGGTAATAGCACAATGTTTGTACAATGAATTGTTGAAAATGAAAGTGTGAGAGTTTAGTAGAGGGTTTGTTGCTCAAGGATTGTGAAGTAGGCAAGTGTTTCATATCATAAATATCAAATTCTCTTCACTGCATCATCTCTTGTTATGCCTGACTTCCTCCTGACTCTTACATGTCTTCAAAGGTTGAAAACAATTCAGTCAGGTGATGATCTGATCCAGCATTCATAAACTTCAGTTCACTTCATGTCTGTCTTTGTGTTGCTCTTTCTTGCTTTGCTTATTACTGTTTGTCCGGCTTAGATTTTTTAAACTACACAAATCTTATCATACAAATGTCGCAGCTCACCCTCTTTTGTGCCTTTCACACTCTGCCAAAATAATGTCTCGACGACTGTGGATCTGTGGCACAACCTCTGGCAGAGTAGATATATCTCACCTCTCAACGATCACTATTTTTCACATTCAGCACGTCAAGATGTCTTTCTCTCCCTCACTTTTACAAATCTCAAACAGAATTATTCAGTCATCGCCCGTGGTTATGAAGACAAAGCAAGAGGCAGGAGGAGAGAGAGTGAAAGAGCGAGGATAGCAGAGACCCACGGAGACGGAGAGGCTGTTTATATTCCTTATCTAATTCATTCTTCTAATCATTAGAGCTGGTCTGTGAGGAGGTGAGTTGGGCTTTGAGAATATGCTTTAGCCAGATCAAATAACTGGACAGAGGAGAAAAGGTATTTTTTCGCACTCAGCTTATGCATCCATCTCTTTCTCTGAGCCTTTTCTTCTTTGTATCTCTGTTTTAGGAACACTTCCTTAAAAAAGGATTTTGAAAGTAAGGCTAAGTAAAGCATTTTTTTCTCTCAAATAGGCTAAATTTAAGCCTATAACTCAAATGTGGTCTTTAGGATTATTTACCAGGAATGGTTGCTCTAAACACCAGGATGCCACAAGGTTTAAGTTAAATTGTCACTACAATTACAATCGCTTATGTGCACCTTTGCTGCCAGGGACTGTTGGACCTCAGTACTCTGGAAAAATACTATCTTTTTCCCAGCAGGGGGCAGGAGAGACCCTCACCAGACAACTCTCGGCACCAATCCTTCTGCTTCAGAAGAGTCTGGGAATTGACAACACTCCACACTTCTTCATTGCTTTTTTTGTCTTTACAATCAAATGTGGGGCTGCGTAGGGAGAGAGAAGCAGAGCACTCCAGATTAAAGAATGGCCGTCTTGATTAGCCTTTCCTCAGTGTTAAACATGGCATCTGGAGAAACTTTGCATAAAATGCAGGATGTTTTTGGATCTACTGTTTTTTTTTTTTTTGGTCTGGTATGTTATTGTTTGTTCATTAGCTGAAAAAAAGATGCAGTTTGTGTTTTGATTAAAAATGCTTTTCTTGTGCCACTTTTGGTTTTAAAAAAAGAAAAGTCACTCTGTGTTTCTTAGACTGATTTAAAAATCTGTTAAATCTTTATAGCTCTATTAGACCATTACATAGAGCATTTAATGTATTCCCCAGCACTGATGAAATGAGCATGGAGCAAACCGTCAGCTGAGCTGCTTTTAGTGTGAACAAGCAGGTGTTCATCATGTCCATGCTCTGCTTTTTGCTAACCTAATATTTGAAGGCTGTGATGATTGTCTAATGAAGGATGCCATAGTCTCAAGTTGAGCATTCAGTTCACTTTGGAGTGTGATGTTGCCTGAAGGAGCTCGCCTGAAACCATCTGTCCTCTCTGCCTCCACACATCCTCGTCAGTGCCGTCCACAGAGTGTGTGTCTGTCGAATCAACAGGCAGGACAGGAGATGAAATCCCGGCTTTCGTTGTATGACTATTAATCTTTCCTCTTTTTTTTGACATCTCTCAGAATATATTTGGTTTATTTTTCTCTTTGTTTGATCATTAAGGATCTGAGTTATTCGGGTTTTAGCTTTGGGAAAAGCATGTTCAAGTCCACAAATGAGACAACACTGTGATCAAAAGAACACACTGTCAGAAAATTAGCCATTTTTCAAAACATCCTTTATTAATTTGACAGTCCACAATGGCCGGTGTGAGTGACAGAGGAGTTAGGAGTTAGACAGAGGGTGGATGACATCCCAAAATGATTGTCAGTCGAGTTCAAAGACATTGAAAGTGCATATCAAGAGCCACAGCTCACCGAGCCATCAACTTCTACAAACGGCTGCCAGTCACAGGCTGTCCATTGGTCACCGCTCCACACCTCTGATCACAACAGCTCGAATATTTGGTGGCTTTAAATGGAGTTTATGAATAGTTAATTGTATCTTATAGTCACCAGCTTTGCTTGTAGTTTGCTAAATAAACTAACGGAGTGAACACACACCTGGGATAAATATGACTTAACCTCACAGGGGTTAAAAGACCTGCAGCAGAAACTCCACCCGCCTCACTCCTTGTTTCATCATGGAACATGGAAAAGTGCAGATTTGTATCATCCAGATAGGGTCGGGTTCAATACAGCTGACAGTCACACCTCCATCTCACCTGTCCCAACTCACCCAGTGAGCACAGACACTGAAGAGGCCCATTCTGTCTGAGAAATGGAACCACATGGCAAGTCCCTCTCGTTTTAATGCACCACAGTGCCTGCTGCATACTCAGTTCAACCTGTGTGAACATGGGACAGCAGATGTATCTGTCGTGCAAGAACAAGCAAAAAGATCAATCAGAGATGATGTTTAAAATCTGCTACTGCTCAATGAAAGGAGCTTGTCCAGATATAGAGACAGATCCTTGTGAGCATCTTATTCTTGATGGTGTTGCACTCATGGTTCTGCTGACCCGCATTGTCTGATACTAAGCAAAAAGAAGGCAAACAACAGAATGAGTGTTGTCTTCTACATGCCAGCTTCTGTGGGAACAAAAACAAAACATTGAGATGAAGATGAAGTTCCTGACATTTAATGAGTAACTGTAACTCATTTACATTTTTTTCTCAACACCTTTAACTGACTGTATAATTAAACTTGTTTTTTTGGGAATTTAATTAAGTTATTCTTTAACAGGTAACTAGTTCTTCTCAACTGTGTAGAAGGATGTATTTGAGGAGAATGTATCTGATCTGAGGGCTGCAGTGGTAAGAAAAAAGGAGCAGCAGCAGAAGAAAAAGGGGTATGACGGAGGTAAAGGAAACCAAGAACACGGAGTTGTGAGCAAGACACGCACGTCAAGTGTGTGAGTGATTAATGGGCAAAATATCGTGGCCGACTGAAACCATCCATTGATTTGTACAAAGTGCAACATCACTTTGTCATGAAACATTCAACTTTGGGACAACATGGGTTGTAAAGCACTTGGTTCTCACATAAAAGAAGTAAGTAGTTTTTCTGTACATGATATTTCTGTGCTGCAAATACAGCATTAAGCACTTCAGCAGACAGAAGTGCTTTTGGTTTAGCATACCAATCAGAAACTTCAAATGACGACGTCCACACTGCCTTTAGGGAAATGTTTTCTGATTCCGACAGTGCAAAAACACTCACCTGTGGAAAGGACAAGACAGCATACCTTGTGTGATTTGGACTCGCTCGTTACATGAAAAAAAGGGAGCTCATCTCAAGAGTGATCGAAGATTTGTTTGCCATTATGTTCAACAAGAACATGAACAGTGCTGCTGAGAACACACAACTACACCGGCATGTAAAGGAACCAGGACTGACTGGGAGATAGAAATAGAAAGGCATTTAGATGCTTATGAGCTTGAGTATTACAATATTAAAACAAAATTCAGGTGCTCAACCATAAATATGGAATGATTAAAGATTATGTCCACTCCTTCCATTACATTCGACTTTTATCCAAAGCATGTGGTCATTATAAGAGGTCCACCCTGTAACCACCTCGGTTCTATTCCTAGAAAAAATCTCCCATATCTCACAGTGCCTTGGCTCACCGCATCCAAATCCATATTCTCAGGCCTACACCCAGAGTAATCTCCTCGCTTTCTTTTACCTCACACCCTTTCTTGATATTCCTCGTAGCCTCTGCCCATTTCCCCAGCCTTGTCCTCATTTCTCTACCAGGCTATAGTGAACCATTGTCCTTGCCCAGCTTATTGACGGTGCTACTAAATCACGTCGGATTCTTTCTCGCACAGAGCATTAGCTTCCCCAGCTCTGTTATTGCTAGCTTTTGCCCACCGGCGTCTGGGGTTCTGCATGATAGTTTTTACGACTGTCCTCCCGCCACCATGCACGCACACACACACACACACACACCCAGATACACACCTATTCACATGTACTCACACACGCACACATCCCAGATTATTCCCAGCATGCTGCAGAGGAGATAAATGGCTCCTCTGTTGCCTGGCCACAGGTTGGCAGAGCCTGGAGGGAAAAAAAGATCCATTTGAGAGCCCTGTGACGCAGGGCAGGGTTAGGGGGGATAACTGACAAAGGTAGAGGCGACCTTAAAAATTGAATCATGACGATTTCCAGTGTGCAAGCTTCAGGATAATTCAGAGGATGGGGAATAATGAGCTGAGAGAAAGACACAATGTTATAACTTAAAAAAAGTATTTTTGTTATTTCAGTTCTTGAATTTAAAATTTCTCAATTTTTTTTAATCAAAAAGAAGATGTACTGTGAACAAAACAGTTCTTCATATAGTAGAATGTGAATGTGACGTTTTATTATTGTTCATAAATATCTGATTAGCGAGCTCACAAGAGCAGGCAGACAGCTACAGTGTGTCCCTGTTAGCGCCATCTGCTTCACAACAGGAGGAGAATCTATCTGTCTGGGAATTACCTGCTGATGGGCAACACCTGGAGGGAGACGCGTGACTCAGTCTGAGAAGTTTGAGAAGACTTGTCATGGATTCTTTAGTTACAAGGGATGCCTCTCTGTATAAAAATCTAAAAAGTTAAACCACCTTTAGTTGAATTATTTAAACTAACTAAGTAAAGCTGCAAATGTTATTTTATATCAGCAATGCAAATATTTTGAAAAGACTTTATTTCATAGCTCTTTGTTTGTTGGATGCCCTTTTCCCTTTACAAACTATGTTAAACTGTTGTTTAACATAGTCTGGCTGCCTGTAAACTCATATATAATGTTTAAAAGAGCATTTATTTTCCTTTTGGTGTAAGGTACAGGTGTGTACAGAATAGTATATTCTGTTGCAGAAAGAGGATAAAAATGCCTTTCAGTTTTCAGCTAAAAAATGGACTGGATCTGTTTGGTGACAGTTCATACAAAGGCTAAACTGATTTTTTTTTCATAAGAAAAAGTCAGTAAATTAAGTGGTCTCTAAGTTTGAATTTCTGTTTAGCCCTGAATTTATTCAGGCACATTGAAACCAGGATCAAATATTTGACCATGCTGCCATGTTTTTATCACTAAATTTTTTTAGCACAAGTTACCCTAAGAAGGCTACATAATTCACAAGGGCTTTACTGATAAAAATAAAAGCATATGTGAAAGTCAAGCTTCGCTAGGCTTTTCTTAGTATGACTCAAAGGTCATTGCTGAACTTAATTTTAAGTTTGTTTCATGTAGCTCATTTTGACCTTATGGTTTTTTAAAAGTTATTAATTAAAGAACACATTATTCAGAACTAATTTCAGACAGGCTAAAATTTATTTTCTTTTTTGTTTAGACTTGAATACTGACAGACTACTGACAAAAAGTGTTATTGGTTTTAAAGGATTAAAAATAAATGAAAGAATCAAAGATTTCTCCATCTTAGTGGATGACACCATATTCTATCTGTACAAATCTTTTCCTAAAGAGTCTTTAAGGGTTATAAAACTCTGGCTCTTTGAAACACAGTCTATTTCACTGACTTATATATTTTCTCTAAAATTTAATGGACTAAGGGTTTTGTTAATTTAATGGGTTTTTGTTTTATCTCTAAATGAAAGGATTCCCAAAAGAGTTACTTTTTTAATAACTTGCAAATGTGAAATAGCATGCTTTCTTTTCTTGTTTTACTGCATATAGCATTAATAAATTCTCTGATAATTTTCCATTATTGCTTTTTTTGTGTTTTATTGCCAAAATATGAGGTATGCAAAATATATAAGCTCATTATATTGAAGTTCATTTTAGGACATCAGCTCTGCATATATTAAAAAGAAAAAAATGTTAGCTTCTTATAAAAAATGTAGCTATATGCGGACGAACTGGCTTTTGTTTAAAACTTGTATCTAGTGCTAGTGTCATAAGAACCTGACCATAACAGGAGTGGGGATGAAGAGAAACACTACAATGCTCCAAACTAAGAGACCGTCACCATGGGGCTTTGTGCAAAGTTGCACCTTCTTTTTAAATGTCATCATTGAACTATCTGACTCACGAATGCTTTGATGTTTTATTTGCAACCTGGATGTAAGATGCCCTTTTTCCTTTACAAAATAAGTATTTGGTGTGTTTTTTTCCCCCAAAGTGCTGTTATAATTCTTACATTGCCATTGATGAGCCAGCAAAAGCTTTTGATTTGAAAGTCACATTTCAAATACTTGAGACTTGCCTTCTAGACACTTGAGAGTTGCCCTGTTAAAACTGGAGACTAGACTTGGACTTGTTTAAAAGGATTTATAAAACAGCTCTAATTCATGCATCATTGAACTTGTAAATAACCCCACTGACCTCATGCACACAAACCCTCCTCTCATATTCTGTTCCAAATCCAACAAACCAAAGCCCTCAGACCCAAGGAGTTATCTGAAGTCTCTAAATGACGCTGCATGTTTTCTGTTTTTTTCCAAAGGCATCTTTTCACAGGCAAGCCTTTGTTTGTGCCTGAAGGATGCATATCTAATATAAAAAGCACATTTAGATCTAAACCAGACTACATATGCTGACTTGCTGAGTTCATATTAGAGAGAAATAATTTAGTTTTAAAGTTTTCATCTTAAAATAATTACTCATTAAATTTACAACAGTTTGCCCCCATATGAGTTTCATCCAAACTAGCTTTTTTAACAATCAGCCAATAGTCATTGTTAAAATTTCCATAAATAGCTATTACATGGATATTTCAAATAAACCAAGTATATCTAATTTGTTCTTGTTTTCCAAATCTCCAGACATTAATTAAATCCAAAGCGGACATGATTTCTTTTTATAGCATCACATTCATAATAACTGTTACCAAAGCTATTTTCATATGAATGCAGGGTGGAATTAAAAACCCCAGCCATGCCCATTTATGAATCACAATTCTGCAAATTATTCTTAAAAAATAAAGCAGAATCATCAAATTCTGAGGATGTGTTGCTCCACTGATTCTTATGTGAAATGCTCAAACATACTGTACCTCAACCACTCAACCTCTGTGCACTTAGGTGGAACCTCTGCTCAAAGTGGTAACATGAATTACAATTTTTTTCCCCTTCTATGGACCTTGTTTGGACATTTAAGAAGGTATTATCAAAATATGCTTAGTCATAGTGCCATTAAACATATTTTTTCTTGCATCTGCAAGACAAAGTCAGCAGTGAATTGCCTTAAACAAAGCTGCAACTGGAGATAACAGGATATGGCTTAAATGTTAGTTGTTATTAATATTCTGCTGGAGTGTCCGTGTCTGCAAGGAGGCCATACTCTCTCTCTCCCTCTCACTAACTGTCTGTTCGCTTAATTGGAGCTGGGAGTCTAGGACCACTTCTCTGGCCGCTGCACACACCCCTGGGAGCCACGCAGGGATAGCAGCCAACACAACTGTGTGTGTGAGTATGCGTATGTGTATGTGTGTGCTTATATGCGTGTGACAGAGAGAGAAAGCTGAAATGGAGAATGGTAAAAGAGCTGTAAAGGTAGTGAACAAAACTAATAAAAGCTATAATCTGCAAGAATGCTCTGTTGTGTCTTCAAGCAACGACCTGCTATCGAAGATTTGCAATGTTGATACAAAACCCCAAAATGCAATGCAAAGTAAAGGGAATAGGGGATACTTTATTACCTTGTAGCACCATAGAAATGTTCTCCATGTCAGCAAGTTGACTTGGTGGACACATTAAATCAATGTAATGATCATTTTTTAACAAAAAATGGACACTGCAGCGTGTTCTCAGCATAATGAGCTTAATGGACGGCATTTCATTCCAATTATGTCACCTCATCCATGTGAAAATCAAGAGGACACTTTTGTTAAATGCGAGAACTATCAGACTGGGTAATTTCTGTTGCCATATAATTTTATATCTTAGTTATTATAGTGAGCACTTACTACTGAAAAAGTAAAATAAAACAAAATGGAATGATCATATTTAAAAATGTGAGCTCATTACCTGGGATAACTTAACTATATCACCAGACTTTATCATCACTCTGTAAAAACAGTGAGCTCAGAGTGTGATGCTTCACCGGCACAATTTTAAGTTCAGAAATGGATTGCTAGCTACCAGGTTAGTTAGCACTAAATGATGACTTTAAAAGGGTGATTTGCACGATTTTCTCTGTTTGTTATTTGTTTGTTGGGTGTCACTTTGAGTAGGTGGAGTGGGTGCTTTGGGTTAAAAGCTCTTTTCATTACTAAATCACTGCTAATGATGTTGGACTGTTTCAAAAAACACTGATTGAGTTTGAAATGTGATCTGAGTGACTAAGCAGGTCTTCCATGGTGAAAGTTTCTAAATTTCGCTTTTGTTGAACAAAGTTGTAATTTTCTTAGTATTTGTTAGTTTAAAAGCTTTTTAAAGTTGCCATGCAGAGGCAGAGCTTCCTGTGAACTAAACAAGCAAGCTAGAGTTTACTGCCTCTTTGTCTAGTGAAAAGTGGCGTAGCATTCTTTTTTTGCAGATGTATTCATTTTATAAAGCTACCTTTATGATCTGGTTCAGTGTCCTTATATCTACTCTTCTGATGGTTTACAACAGAGCAAAATTATACTTTTACAAACAAACCCTCCCAGATACATAAAACAATATTTATTTACTGATGCAGGGAAAGAAGATGCCTGTCATAAAAAAATCTGCTTGTCATTTCTGCATTGATTAAATGATACTTGTGAGTGAATTACACTGTGTCGTGCTGTAACACAAGCTGGATTAAATGATGCTAAGCATACGGCTGTAAAATTAAAACAAATGAATGATCTGAATGTTGTGTTCAATGGCAGCAGATGAGCTCTGTGGTTGCATGTGAGTCACTGTCACTGTCAGGATTTCCACTGACTCTTCGTGTCTGTGAGTCAACCTTTTCCTCTCAGAATGAGTTGCATTTTATCTCCGTCCTCCATCCTAACATGCTCTTCTTGTCTGTCCGTCTCCTCCTTTCTCTCTCTCTCTCTCTAAATACCACACAAGCTCAACTCCAATTAAACTGGGACCATGTCTTGAGCGTGAAGCCAGCATTCTCTGTTTATGTGGTGAATGTGTTTGTGTGTGTGTGTGTGTGAAATAGAAGGACAACAAGATGGACACAAAGAAAGTAAATTTAAGTTTAAAATGTCACAGTTTTGTCAGTGCACTGCATTCGTGCAATCAGATTAAACTTTTAATTTTGTGAGAAGGTAAAACTCAACAAGGAAGAGTTTGCAGAAACCCTCCCAAAAAAGGATTTCAATTTGTTTTTCATTAAAACAAAGGTCTTCATGAGTTAGATGTGTTGTAAGACACCCAACAGAGTCATGACTATCTAATATTAGCTATGAATGGACACAACAAATCTAAAACTAGCCAACCAAACCTGCAGAGATGCTGATAAAAATGAACCAGACAAAACAAGCTGTTTGTAAGAAGCTGTGGTTGATTAAACCACAGGTAATAAGAGAAACATCTGCTTTAGAAAAATGAAGCATGTGTTTTTGTTTCTTTTGGACTGTTTTCATCTCCCTGGACTTGTTGGATTCTTAATTACTTTTGGAAATGAAATCAAGTGCAACTAAACTCCCTGAAACCTTCCATTAAATGACTGTTTTATAGTATTTCACGAAGTACAAGTAAAAAAATGCATACTAAAGAAATATTCTAATCTAAAAATGAGTGGAATGAAATTATTAAGTACCACAAATGGAGATGTAATGAAGAATGGATGCATTACAAGACACAGCATGTGCAAAATTCTACAACGTTCAGTACTTGACTAAATGTAATTAGTCACCCTCCATCATTTACCTGCTGAAGCAGTAGATAAACTGAATACATTACAGATGATCTTTACCAGCAGCTCCAACACTAACACAGTTGGTTTTTACCTTCAGCAACCCTTCTGTGTTAAGGAAGTTGGGACTAATTGCTGACTGGGTCTTTTGGGTCTCAGGAAAAGCACTCAGAGCATATAGGAAAGGTGATGTTAGGTAGCACACAGCTTCATATATTTGATAACAATATTACCACACAGCAGAGGTATTGTCGAACATGAGGGCTTTAATATCCTTTACTCTGGCTTCATAATGTACAGTCTGGTCAGCACCTTGGACAGCTCCATCATCCAAAGAGAACTAAAGAAGATCATATGAATTAAAAGAAAAAAAAAAATCCTCAAATTTCCTTTTGCATTATTGTGTTTGTTTGTTTGTGTGCTTGTTTGTTTGTTTCTCTATTTTACCATTAACTAAGATGAAGGAGAGAGTTGTAAGACCCCTTTTTGTCTTGTTCTGTTTAGTTGGGCTGATATCCGTCACTTTTTTATCGTTCGTTTAAATATATTCTCAGGTTTACCAAGACTGATGTTCTAAATAATATTTCCTTACATATGGTAAATGTGAGGTATATAATTCATCTTCAGAGTCATATTTAAATGTTTTCAAAGCGACTAGAGAAGAAGTCAGATGCTTCCCGTTTTACAGTTTATTGCTCCTGTATCTATAAGGTTAAAATACTTTTTTTATTTAACCTTTAGGGATATTTTGAAGAGTTTATATTCCTAAAGTGTCTGCTAAAAACCACAGTGTAACTCTGACATCTGTATGATTTTGTCTATAGGAAGATACAGCACACAATCTTGTCAGGCTGTTTACTGCATAATGTCTGGCACAATGAAATGTGATGCCTCCTGTATTCTCAGACCTTTGTCATACATGGTTGTTAGCGCAGATTCAGCCAATACTCACACACACACACACAGACACAAACCACACATGCGTGTTCCCTCTCTCATTTCCTCAACTGAAAGTAAACACGTCTTCATTTAGTGCAGGAGGCTGGATGCAGCACAGTCTCTGGTGTAATCTGCCTCCTCCTGACAATGTTCAATTCAGATGTATCTGAGAGGCAACACCAATCTGTTCTGTCATACATCAATTTCACAATCTGTATCAAGCAGCCCTCCACAACAACCCCTCTCTGTTTCTCCCTCAATCTATCCATTGACTCTTATTTTCCCAATATCTCTCTCTCTCTCTTTCCCCTCATCTCTATCACTACCATCCTCTCACACTGTGTCTACGTCTAGCGTCTAGTGCGTCAATCTTAAAGTTTTTCTGTCTTTTAAGGTCAGAATTTGTTAGACATATATATTTCTATCTCCAAAGCTTTCCATGTCAAAGTAAAAACTTTCAGGTAAACACAGAAACAACAATAATTTGGTGCCTCTGCTGTGCTTGAATGGGTGCTATTTCCCATTCAGATAATTTCAGACAGGCTAATAATTTTGTTTTTGCTTTGTATAGAATAGTAATCAGTAATGAAAACTTATTTTGAGGTCTTCAGGAGCATGGGTTCTTGTAAAGAGTGCCTCCGCATCATCGAGAGTGAGACTTCTGCTGTGATGCAAATTAAGCAAATTTGTTACAAGATATTCCAACTCTTCAGTGTCTGTATTTTAAAAAAAAAGGACTTGAAGTAAAGCATCAGTTCACGTCTGCAAAAGCGAGACAATCCTACCAAGAAGAACAACAGCATCAACCTGTTCAGCTAAAGCCACAAGAACTGGAATTCAGTGGATTACAGCTAGGGGTGGGAATCTTTTACTATCTCACGATTCAATTCGATTCCGATTTTTGGGGCCACGATTCGATTTAAAATCGA
>JAQNCA010000001.1:8057883-8090665 GCA_029783725.1 Acanthurus tractus
CTTTCTTCTTATTTTGTTTGCTTGTCTTGTCTTTGTTTATTGTATTGCCTCCAATAAAGACAAACGACTTCAAATGTAGGTAACATTTCTTATTAACATAATGAGAAAAGAATTATTTATCTGCAAACTCTTACTCATAAATCTGCTCCTTACAACCAAAAACAATAACTTGCCAGTTTTTTGGGGAAACTAAAGTACCCTGGTTAAAGTTAGGAAAAGATTTTTTTTTTCTCAACATTTTTGCTCCATATTGAGAATTAAAACCCCAACTAAAACTCAAGGTTATATGCTTTGACTTTTTCAGTTTTTTTTCTAAATAACGATCAGTCCCTGATCCTACCCCAGTAATTTCAATTTAGTGTAAGTGCAATTTTGGGGACATACAAACAGAATTTTGAATGTTTTAACTAGCTAGAGGCATCGATTTGCCCTGAATGCTGGCAAGTGCTTCTCATCTAAAATAAAGGCTAATATAATTAATTTCTCTCAGATGAACATGGTGCGTGGATACTTTTAGCATCTTTTTACAATGGTAATGTTGCCTATCATGTACCTGCACTGTGCAAAGAGACACATGGTGCTTTTATGCAAGCTAGTTCTCTAAACGCTAGTTCTAAAAATACAGCCAAACTAGAATCATAATTATATTTCTGATTAGTTAGACTAATTAAGGCTAATCCCACATGAGCCAACATGGAAAACCCCTAAAACAACACAACAACCACCCAGGGACCAATTGAGCCCAATTGTTCCCCTGGTGGGAGGTGCAAATCTGGCAAAGCGATAGCAATTTACCACTTTGCCAGATTTGCACATGTCAGACGACAGAAGAAATTGATTTAAGTGTTACATTAAGTTATTCTTTTGTAATACCAGTGCAGATAAATACACATGCACTGCAGATAGAGACATCTCAAACAATTTAGCAGATACTGAATATTTCTAGTTGGAATATTCTGTCACTAAAGATGCAACTCTTAGCTTCATGTGTTGCCATTTCTTTCATGCTTCATATATTTCAGGGTGTTACCTCAGTAGTTATCTTGTTATTCCACACAGAAATTGGTTGTTATTTTTAGCTTCCTCTGCATTTCTGCCTGCACGTACGTCCTGTCTAACAACATTGTTATTACTGTAGTCATTACTACACATCCACAGATGTGTTATGGTATTTAAAAGTGACTTTAAAATGTCCAATGTATGCACGCAGTCTTGGGTAATCATTCGTGTAATTGCAACAAACTGCATAGCTTCAACAACAGCAAAGCAACCTACTCCACCCAAACCCCATCACAAACATCCCCCATTTAGCGAGCTAAATAAACCTGTTTTGTAGGATAGAGGTTTACACAGTTTATATTCTATTTCAGCTTAAAGTAATTTAGTCACCTCTCTCTCTCTCTGTGGATGCTTTGTAGCTGCTTCACAAATCTTTTAGTAACCACAGCTGTCAGCACCATGGAGCTCTGTTGGAGGACCACACAAAGGCCATTTACACCAGATAGCAGTTCTCACAGCAGTTCTCACAGCAGCGTAATTTAGGGTCTTGGTTTAACCTTCCTGTGGCCCACCTTTTCTTTTGATATAATCTTTAAGAAATATTGTTTTGACAGCGAAGAAACATTTACACTATATCACCCTGAAGGCTTTTAAATAAGGACAACAGGTCTGAAAAAAGACAATATTGTTTATTTATGGGAAGTGCCTTCTTGCAGAGCTGCTGTGCGGTTCAATGGACTAATAATTCAGTTAGTCCATTAGGCTTCTGCACATATTTAAAAACATCCAGGCCGGTATATTTGGCTATAATTCAGTACAAGCCGAGCTGATCTATTAAGATGTATAACACTCACCGGAGACCTACTGTGGGATGGGGAGGTCAGGAAAAAGTGAAGGCCTCACCTCAAGCTGCTGCCTGACATCCAAATCAGCCTTTCAACATCACTCAGGGAGATTAAAAAAGTAGGGAATGGAAAGGATGAGTGCAGCGGGTAGGCAGGTAGCTCCGCTCCTCACAGGAGAAGCAATCGAGGTGCTCCTGTTTGACTGTTTGCTTGATTGGAGACATCTTGTTCCATTATGCATTTTCCCTTTTATATTGCATTTTCTCCAAGGAGATTTGAAACGTTTCTAATAGCTTCTTAAAGGGCTTGCTGTCTGGATCGCTGACTGTAAGGCCCCTGATAGTCATACTCACAGTGCATGAAGAGGGATGCATTCGCTGTCTGCTCCACTTTGTCATGTGATATATGTTTTCCCTCCCAAACCTTTTTTATGTGTCTCGCTTTTATTTTTTTCCCACTGTATTTCTCTCATTAATTAACATTCACCTTCTGTGCCTGGATTTCTTTTTTTAAGCTACTGAGTCATTTGGTTATTTCAGATTTTAAAAGAACACAACACACAGCAATCAAAGAAAGAATAAAAATATATATTTATAACTGTGGGACCCCAGTGGCACAGTGAGTTGTAGCTCTCTGTGCAGCTCTTCTTGGTATATTATCATATTATTCTTAGTGAAGTACATAGTGAAGTATAACAGGAAATGTGGGATGGAAAATTATTGATGGTAAGAGTCAGATGCTAAAGTATAAGTTGCAAGAGCGACACGTTAAGGGAGTGAGAATATATGACCATATGTTCTCACTATCGGACAAAAAAGTGTGTAAAAGGACTTATTAATATTATGTAAAATAATTGGTTGTAACAAGACTATATAGTATAAATAAAAAGTGCTTAATAAACAGTCTATAACTTTTTCCCTGAAAAAATGCAGTGGTCATGTTTATCTTGAGAACTGTTGCTTCTTTACTGTGTTATTTTAAACCGTTTGTTAAACTGGTGGGAGTCACAATCCCAAATGGTAAAAATAATAATATGATTGATTTCTTTGTCATAACACTAAAAACTAGAAACAGAGTTATAATATCCATTCAGCCTAAAATATCTTGACAAAACAGCAATAACTAGAGGGGGGTTGTATGTTTTAACCTAGAAAGGTACGCAGGATAGCTCAACTAAAACTAGCATCTTTGTTTTACCTGAGAATTCTTAAACAGGTGAGGCCATGTAAGGAAAAATGATGAATAATAAATGCATAAATTCTCTTGGGAACATTATTTGAAGTGGTGTAAAAGAACATTTTAAAGAGAGTGTGCGTTCAATGACACCACCTTTAGTTAGACTGTGAATACACAGTCATCAGCAAAACTGCTTAAAGAATTGGCTTAAAAAATAAAATTTGGCTGAAGAATTGTAAAATGAGAAAACGTGCATGCTTGTATAGATACACGGATGCAGCAGTGTGGTAGAGAGGGGGGTGACATAACCCATCCAAGTCTTGGCCCACAGTGATGGATGAGTCTAGGCATCCCAAAGCGAGTTGAGGCGTTCCACTACATTGACAGAGAAAGACAGAGACGTGCATTTTGTGTGTAAGAGAGAGAGAGAGTGAGTGCCAAAAAAAGAGAAGAATGATTTTTGGGGGTGTGTAGATAGGAGAGAGATGTGCACATACCCATATGTGTGTGCGTGCTTGTGGGTGTGTGTGCGCGTGTGTGAGGTGTTGATGGCTGTTGTCCAGCGAAGCGGTGGGTGACAGTGATGGAGAGGTTCATGGGAGGAGGGAAGATGGAGATGAGTGGGGAGAGGGAGTAGTGAGGAGTACAACTTAGTGCAGTTGGTGATAACTTGAGGAAAAAATTGAGAAGAGAGAGAGAGAGAGACATCATCAGACATCATGGGGGAGAGAGGAGGGAGACGACTGAGGGGTCGTGACTGGTGGTGGAGTGAGAATGACTCCATCACTAGACAAAAGGAGTCAGTTGTCTTCTGCGTCCTCAAGGAACAATTCAAAGAAAAGGCAGAGGCACAAGCTCACTGCCTGGAAAGTTTGAGTCCTGCTAACAATAAATTGCATTTTCAAAAAAAGGAGTGCGCTTCAATGTATCATCATACAGATGTAGAGACAGATCAGAAAGACTGTTTTGGTCAACAAATGCCATTCTTGTCAGTATTTTCATCTTTGTAGCAGATTTACAGATGCCCAGCTGGCCTTAGTTTGAAACAGATACAGAAACATAATTAAACTGGCAATAACAGTGAGAACAAATGTTGAGTAATCTTTAGACATTAATGTGAAATGGATATTTAACAAGAAAAAATATTTAAAGACACAATCTTTAGGAAAAAGCGATGAGGGATGGAAGGAAAAGGATGCATGAAGTGAAGAAAGAACACAGAAAAATAGTCATTGGGGAATCAACTTCAAGTTATTTTACTATGTTATTTTCCAGATATATAATACAGGTGTGCAAAAACCCTGAGTTACTGTGGCTACTGTCTGAAAATTGTTTGCACAGCTGCAACAACTTTTACTTGAGAAGCTGAAAAAAGGTAACTGACTGGTGTCATGCTATGTAAGGTATTGATTTATTTTTCAACTTACCATACTTTACATTTTATTCAGTATTGTTTGTTTTAATTCAGATTCTTGCGTCCTTATTTATGTTTTGCTTGATAAGTGGCCTTTAATTTGTGTTTTCCTTTTGAGAAAAAACCTATTGCACAATGTGGGGTTGGCCTCATAACTGTGTTACAAATAAGAGTCCTTTAAAATTTCCCTTCCTTTTTTTTAATTTTGTATATATCTTCTTTTCTAATTGGTAAGTTATAGCAGTTATCCCTCACTGACTGCTGCAGCATCTTTACTGAAGTCCCTGTTTCCTGATTTAACTTTTCACTTCGTGTATTTATCGCTCTCATTTGTTACTCAAGAAGTCCTGTATAAACGAAAATTCTAAACTATAGATCACTAGCTCAGAATGCAAGAGGGGAATCTGTACACAATGACAGCAGTTTCCATTTAAATCGATCACTCTGACCACATTGCGTTGTGGTGGCTGGTTAAAGATGGATTTGCACTGTTCCATCAGTTTTATACGATATGTGCCAGATCCAAACAAATGACTGACCACAAGACACTTAAATGTGAACTCTGTCTGTATCTGGTTTGGGTTCCATTTTTCCTACTGAGGATTACAATTAATCCTTGAGAAAAAAAATGGAGCTGTGTTAAACCATATTATTTTCAGTTTGTCTGCAGCATTTTTACATTTAAGCGTGTAGCATAAATTAAAGTTTAATGTCACTTTTGCCTTTTAGGTTCCCATCCAGAAATAAATGCACCCTTAAACTTTTTTTATAGCGTAGAAGAACCTCTTGTATTCTCCCATAGCCAGACCTATCTTCACCTTGTTTCTAGGTCTGCCAGTGTTAAAGGAAAATTTAGCCTAACCCGTTATCATTCTGGTACAACAGGAAAAAAGGCTCTGGCTTGTTTGTATTTCTTTAATCAATTACAAGTAACTAGCATGGCACTCAGCCCAGTTGCTATTTCAAAATAGTGTCGGGACAGAACTATTTTGGTGGAAAACTCCCATTTTGGAAGGCGAGTCCTGGCATTAAAATGGCTGATTTCTGCAAAAGAGAAGAGACAACAGCTGTTAGCTTCTCTACATTCACACTGTAAGCAAGGAGGACGGAGCAACGTGCCATTTTCAGCGTGTAGGTTGCTAGCTAGAGGTTGTTGTTGTTATATCACAAAGCCATGGGGACTTTGAAAAAGGTAACAGTCAAAAATATTTGTTCTGAACATCAGCTTGGCATCTTTAACAAACAGACTGCCCACCTCATCCAACGTGCCTTTAGGAAGGACTTTTATGAGGAGATTCAGCAATAAATGGAAAGAAAACTCAAAAGGATTCCGCTCCAGAAATTGTCAATATCAACTTTATAACAAAAATGAGAACAGTTATTTTTATTACTCTACTTAATTTACACCAGCTGTGGAGTAAATTATGCATTTAGTGTGTTGCTGATTGTATGTGTGTGGTCGTTGACAGTGTGGTTGATTTCATTCTTGAAATTTGTGGCTATTAAAGCACGATAGGAAACTGACTTATAACATGTTGTGTTCACAGAACACTGAAGTCCACAGCTGTGACTTTAACATGAGTGCAACATATTTTTAGAGACCTAAATGTGAATGACCAAAGTCATTATTCCAATAGCTGTTTTTCTCTCTGAAAATGTGGTTGTAAAAGCAGTAAAGATGGTCAATGTAATAATGAAAATTATGAACATGAATTGCTTATCCTCTGATATGCTCCTGCCACCAGGTCTGTGATCTGCACCCTACTTCCTGTGAGTTACATTAGCAGGACCAAAGGAGAGTGAGTCAAGACACACTCAAGGTTTACTGTGGGGTTTATTTTATTAGATTGATATACACTGTACAGGTGTATCCACCTAGCTATTCTGTATAAATTGTCTTACAAAAAGATTGTCTTACAAAACCAACCCCTGTACCTGACACAGTCCACTGAAGCTCTTTGTTATCAGCACAGTAAGAAACCCCTCCCTCAATGTTGAAACATTATTGCAATACGGAGTGATGAACACCCAGCATCCCTCAGCTTCCCTCAGTCTCTCATAAGTTAAGCAATTAACAATGCATTACATGTGTTAGAGTTTTATTTATGACTAACGAGCAGTTAACAAATCATGATTTCCTCCATGACTGAGTGTAATGTCGGGTCTCAGTGGAAATTCAGCTGAGTTACAGCAACTTGACAGCTGTATTTCATAACGGCCCGGCCACGCAAGGCACAATAACACTGATTTAAATCCCTGTCTGAACCAGCCAACGCACACACACTGCAGGGCTGTATCACTTTATCACACCCTGTATCCATCACCCACAACAAAACAAGCTGCAGAATAAGCACAATAGGAGTTAAGTGGTGCTAAAGTTAAAGAGATGTTGATTTGTTGTCTAGCTGGCAGTTTGTGTCAAGCAAAGTAATAATGCATGAAAACAGTAGGAATGAGAAGGTTAGGGGAGAGATAGGGAGAAAAACAAAAGAGACAGAGAGAATAAATTTTAAAAAGTACAGAGGAGCACAAAGACAAAACAGGAAAGAAAAAGTAAAAGAGCAAAAAAGACAGACAGCAGAGAAGGAAAGAGGCAAGCAGAGAATGCAAATGAGAGGGGAAAGTGTCACGGAAATGATTGCCGCTATTACAATTATCATTAGTTGTTGGCAATAAGTCTTCTCATTATGGTGGATCCTATCATCATGCTAATTGTGGAGGATGCCGTGTATTAGCATGCAGGGGGCTCTCTGATAGGAGGGGGAGGGTTCACAACAAGAACACTCATGGTGAGCTTGACTAAATGGCTGACAGGCACAAGCAGGCAACTCACTCTCCTAGCTCATAGCGGGTAGCGAAGAATCATAATACCTATTTTCAGGCATCTAAAGGCTCCATCTGTGGATCTCCTGCAAATGAGCTCTAAAGCTGCAAGTATACTTGCTCAGAACTGCTCATCTGATGGTCATAACCTCCTTCCCAAGCACCCCTCTAATGTCAGAGGGGTAATGCTGCCCCCCCATCACTACATCATGTTCCCCTCTTTCCCAAGACAATGCAGGAGTACAAACTAATTGCATTCAAGTGTGGCACGACCCAAACTTTTGCACAGGAAGAAATATCATGCAGCAACTCTTTTTGATAAACTACTGCTGCTGCTTTATGGATGTTAATGAGGGTTTGTCTGCACTTTGATGGATCAACATGAAATCTTTATAGATTCTCTAATGACTTCTATGAGCTTCAGCGGGTCAAAATTTGAATTTGTCCAATACTTTTTGTTATAACCACGTATTTGCTTGTTTAAGTAATGTATGTGTGACTGGGGTGAAAAGCAAGAGATGTAAGGTTGACAAATGTTTGGCTTTAGATTAAATAACAAGATACTTAAAACAACTTGACTAAACCAAACTGAACATTATATAAAATCATACAAAGGTTATCAACAGACAGACTCTAGCTTTGCAATGATCCTCTAGGATGGAGATGTATCTTGTGGCAGTGGGCCTTGAGAGTGAGAGGCCACAACACTGTTTACTATTGTACACAACTGTCAAAAGACACACACAGCCAATCTCGGGAAGTTAACATGCAATTACCACTACTGCAGTTTTTCTATGAGGGTGCCTCCAGGTGAGGGGAAACCAAGGTAGAAAGGTGAAAAGGGGCAGGGCTGAGTGCCAGAAAGCGAGACAATGTTGGTCCTATTGTTAGCAGCATTTAGCTTGATGCACCGCTGTGCTTCTATACAGCCTGATCAGGCCACCAGCATGGCCATTCCAACAGCTGCAGGCATCCCTTAGCCCACCCAAACAGCAGCCGAGACCCTTGTTGGACTGACCAGGTTTTGACACATATTGGGCAATGCTCAAAGAACCCTGGCAGTCAAGCATTATCTTCTTATGTTTATTGTCTTCTTGAACCTGTTCATTCAAAATGAATCTGTTTTTATTTAAAAAATGGCATTTCCAAAAGAGCTAATTATTCCTCCTTCTTTTAAACCCCTGCTTCCTGAGACACCATGGTGAAATCATCCCATCCAAGTCTACACATCGCTCAGAGCTTAAGTCACATAAAGCATCTCCTAACCTAAAATGTCTAATCAAGTGTAAAGATGCTGTCTGCATCTCATTCATTTGCTTCTTTTTTACACCTGAAAATTATCAAAGGCAGTAGTAAGAGAAGAATATGTGGCCCATAGCAGAAATCTCACTCACAATCATCATTTAATCACATTTGCAGGGTGCAGGATTTGCTTGCTGGCAGTATGTCAAAGTTGTTTAGAAACTTGATCATTTCAGCATTCTTGTTAAAGGCGTGAAAGTTCAAAAAGTAATTTGCCCGATGCAACCTCCCCAAGGGAGTAACAGAGCATACCTTAAATGTTGAAATTTCCAGTAGAAAATATAGTAAATGCTGAAGCAACTCTCACCATGGGAGCTCTAGCTTTTACATCATGGTGAGTCTTCACTCTTTAGCCTGTGGCTTTGGCTGAAAGTTGTTCACATTCATTAATATTAATTGGACAAATGTAGACCAAAGGCATAACACACACAGTTTCTTAAACTTGGTGGTATTGAGCTTAAATTATTTCAGTTTAGCAGTAGACTTTTTGTAAGCTCATTCATAGCAGTTTATTGAGATCTCTGAATTTTTTTTTACTTTTCAGACAGTAGGCTATATATATATTCACTGATCTTTTTTTTATCATCTTCTTGCAGAGTTAGAAGACAAAGTGCATACTGCTCTAATGCCTGTACAATACAAATTCTAAAGCCAGCAGATTAGCATAGCACAAAGAATGGAAATAGGGAGAAACAGTTAGCCTGTTGATGTCCAAACAATAAAAAGACTTTCTTACTCGCATATCTAAAGCTAATCAGCTAACTTTGTGTTTGTTTACTCATCTCTCTATGTAAAAACCAACTTAAAATAATCTATTTTAAGGAGGTCATGTGCCTGTTTTTCAAGTCTTCTTTCTAAGCTAAGCTAAGCTAACAAGATTAGCTGCTGTGAGTATCTATCATAGAGATAAAAGTGTCATATTTGTCATTTTGTCCAACTCTTAATGTCAAAATATTCCCTTATAGTTTTTAAATATTCAGATTTTACATTTCTAAAGTTTGACTTTGATGACTTTTTTTCTTTTCCTCTTTTTGCTTAAAAGTGTGGTTTAGATTTCTGCAAGAGAATTTGTATCACTTGTTTTTTCAATAAGACCTGGACATCTAAGTTTACCCATGACTCTAATCATATATTCCAGTGTTCAACTCTGGTTTTCTAATTAATGCTTGCCAAGATTTTATTGAACATTCAGATAAATTAGGTTTAATAGAAACACTTCAAATTGCTAATATATTCACAGTGAAAACAGGAGCTTGGAATACATCAACAACTTGGCTTGTTCAGTCCAACATATTCAGTACTGCAAGTTATCATACAAACTTTGTTCAAATCTCTACTACACTGGCCTCAAAGTTCAAGAAATGACTGCTCGAGCATCATGGAAAGCTCTTCACTGAATGACAAGATTGACAGCGTTGGGGACAGCAACAGAGCTTCTTTGCCACTGCATCATTTTTTTTCCTTCCTTCACCAGGTCTATCAATCTTCTCTGCCCAAAGTTTTGACTCTTAAACAACCTGTCTGATGCGAGCGATCATTCAAACTAACGATGCCTTGAAGTGCAGTTCAAGACAGGATGTCAAAGTAAAAAAAAACAGACAGGAAGAGCAGAGAATTACAGTGAAATTTCCATGGAAATTCACAGCAGTGCTATTTTGAGAACTGAATTATACGTCATGTAGCTCATACCTGACATCCTTTTTGTTGTCCTGTCAGATGCACAAAAAGTTTTTATGTCCTCTGCATAAATGTTATGTTGAAATTATTTGTGAGATGAGTCAAACAGCGATACAGTAGACGCACAAATGTGCTGGGAGTACATTCCTCATTAATTCTCTGATTCCTATTGAAATCCTTTGGGTAAAAGTGTTGGGTGGTAACTGATTTAGGTTACTACCTCAATGGTGGTGGTTACAAAAGAGTTACTTTTAACAATGTTATTTTTTTTTTAGTAAAGGGCTGGTAGGGTATCCAAATAAAAGGAAATATCAGAACTAAAATGCAAATACTGACGTAACGATTTTCTGTGAAATCCAACACACTGAGTGCAGAGTGTTCAAGACTCACCTCGACTGCAGCTGCCAAGCTGTTACCTCTTTCATTGCAAGGAGCAGCTTCCGGCTACAATCCAAGGCTACATCTGACCAAACTTTTCACACCAAAATGTAATAAACACAAATACAAGAGTTACAGTGTGTTGTAGTAAACATAATCCTTTTTCAACACATCATTGACAACCTCCCTTGTAACTCCATCTGGGATTTCCCATTTCTAGTTTTGGAACCACTGGTCTAGATAGCATTTATGAATTATGTTACCTAAAAGTTTTAGCCTAACACCACATCAGTTGATTTCACTGTTTACCACAGTTACGAGCTGAGAGCAAAACCTACAAAGGTTCATTGTAATTGTATCAATAACTGAAATATTCACTCTTTTAATGTTGAGGGTTCCTATTGCTTTCCTCAGCAATGTTTTATGCCATCAAGAGAATCTGTCACTTCAAAACAAAAATTGTCTGGCAAAAAGAGTTACAACACACACTAATATTATTCTCTTACTGACCAACTTCACTGTGTGGGTTCAGATGTTAACAGTAGGGGAGAGAAGTTAGTATGACTCAGTATTAGAAATGCAAAGACATGTGGGCAGGTGTTACAGAGCAGAGAGAAGTGCGTGTGTGTGTGCATGTGTGTGTGTGCTCTGTGTGTGTGCTCTGTGTAGCTTTGTGTAGCTGTGTAGCTGTGTAGCTAGCTGAAATGTATGATTAGCATGCGAGCAGGCAAATGGCATGTCTCCCCTCTCAGAAAGTGAAAACAAAAAACGCACCAGAACTTAGCAACAAGTCATCACTCCCCATGTTAGACAAGAGTCCTGTAGCGCAATTATACCTCTGATTACAACCACCAAGGTCATGCTGATGAGAGACCCACAGAACAAGGAGCTCTATAATCTCTGACACACTGTGGTGCATTCATAAATGCAGACACACACACACACACACACACTCACCTGTAGGTGTGCAAAACGCAATGATACACAAGCACACTTGTGTGCTGTGAATGTGTTCCAGTGAGTGCATGCATTATGTGCATAAATGAAAATAAAAAAGCCCACACACACACACACAGATCACTGGCCTGGGAGGGATGCTGAAATTATCTACAGCTAGTGGAGGCCAGCGGCTGAGGTTCCAGTAATTAGCAGTTATATGCAGGACCCACACACACATATTAACTTGAGACAGGAAGGAGTGTATGTTTGTGTTTGTTGGCCTGTGTGTGAACGTGCTTCCCTTTGTGTATGTTTATGCCCAGATGTGTGTGCGTTTTCACAGTCCCGTCATATTATTTAAGACCCCTCATTACTCAAAATTACATCTCCTGGAGGTGTGTGCTCTCCTTCTTGATGTGTTTATACATGCACGCCTGCGTGTAGCCGGTTGGTAACTTCCTTATCATGTGTGACTATAAATTTCAAGTGCCCAGGGGTGATGCTGATGCCACCAATATATGTATGCCCTCAAATCACAAAACTGGCCTAATGAAAGCTAGGAAGTAATTGTGAGACTTAACCCACCCCCCCCACCCCGTTCATTTCTCATTTTCTTCTCCAATCTAACTGCAATCAAGAAAATCTCAGGTGGCAGTGGACGGGCGGGCGCCTGTAAATATGGCACCCCTTCTAATTAAGTCTTCAGGTACCCCGCCTTTATTGTGCTGTTCGGCCTGTGTAGTGCCAGCAGTAATAATTAAAGCCAAGCCCCCTTCTAAAGATGTGTTTCATTCCCTGATTTAATTACCTTTTATAATCAGAGAAAAGATGCAGGAAAAAAATCCTAAGGAGAGAACATCTCTGGTGCAGCTTATTTATTTGTTTTTAACTCGCACTCCAGTGATATTGCATTGCTTTCAGAAGCATTTAAGTGGATGTGATAATGATGAATTATGAGATATTTCCAAAAGATAAAACACTACAAAGGCACTTATTCAAAGCAGGAGACTAAGCAATTTGTTAAAGCTGCTTGTGTTGGGAGGGTGTTGATGGTGTTGTTGGTGAAGGACTTCTCAGGAGCCTCTTGCCATCAATTACTTTTACACCTTTTTGAGAAAAGGAGAAAAACATGACAACAAGCAAATCAACAATACCTGCAGAGTGACAGATAAGCTATAACAGTGGACTGTGTTTGAACCAGGTGCATAAAAGGAACAGAAAGGCTTGCTGGGACACAGGGATTGTAGGTTTGTGTTTGAAGGAGCCTTGGGGCTTTGAATTTGTTCTTTGCTTCTCTCCTCATGGAACCAAAAAAGGATCGCACAACTCACATCCAAGCAAGTATCAAACTCTTTAGACCTTTGTGGGCTGTCTTTTCTGTGCCGATCCAACTCCCAACAATTTCGAGGAATAAGAACAGTGAAGCAAGAGAAGCAAGAGAGAGAAGACAGAGGCAACACGTGTGACCCTCACGCTCCTCTTGTCAGCCAAACATCGGGAGCATCGCCTGGAGGAAGCAGCCTGTCCAATCCTGTTAATGATTCCCCACATCTCTGCTTCTCCCCTCCTTCTAGCAGACTGACAGTAAACCAGACCAGGAGAAAATATGAACTAAAATACAATAAAGGAGCTTGCAATCTATTGATATCAAAATTATAGTAGAATGAAAAATTCCTACCTTGTAGCCAATTTTCCACACCACAACAAACACACACTATATTAAAGCTTCATTGAGCTATATTTTTATGTTAACACTGAATTAATTGACCTGTTTAATCGGATTTTACTGATAATATGAAATGCAAAAGTGCAACTGCAGAAGTATTAGCAGATTTTCTCAGTTCATCGTTTAGGTTCACGAACAAAAATGCTTGAGTGTGTGTATTTATCATGTCATATTATATCAAATATAAGTGACTTTTGAAATACAACATTTAGAGAAGGCCAAAAGACAGCAATTTCTATTGAGGGCCAAACAAAGGACAAAAACATGCTAAATACTTGACATGTATTTCAATTTTTTCTGCCAACAGGTTTTCAACATGTGTAATTAATGACATTGATTAAAAAAAAACCTGAAGTTAAATAAAGAGGCTGACATGGGGTTAGGAGTAAAGCTTCTTTTTTTGCCAGCTTAAAGAGAAGTTGGAGACCGTTGCTATTGTCTCTAAATAAAATTGGAGACTTGAGGTCAGGAGACAGTTTGTTTGGCTTAGCATAAAGGCTGGTGGGGGAAAAGAGCTAGCCTGGGTCTGTTCTGAGATTTTAAAACAATTCAGCCTGTCAACATAACACCAAGAATACTTAGATAATCAAGAAATTAGCAGCAATTATTCATTAGCTGTTAGCATTTGCAGCCATACATAGCACTTACACATGATGGTTTTTAGTGTCCAAAATGAACCAAGGCAGCATAAACAATCTGGCAGTGTGTGTAAAACTGCCCTTTACACTCTGAGAAGGTAATTAGTTAATGATGAGCAGCTGTGCAGGCAAGTGTCTGATAATAAGAGTGTTAACAAAAGATCAACAAGGGCAGGGACTATGAACAAGTGCACATGCACATATGGATTATCCAAACATGTTTTGGTATAACAGTGGATCACATGGTAGGTTTACCCTTTAAATGAGTTGAGGTACAGTCTACTGTCCCCTGCATTATCATGAAATAATTTTTCCTTGAGGAAAAGGTTTAGGACAGTAATAGATCTCAATAAGGAAAAAAGTAAGTGGGATGTAGCCTTTCACTGCGACATATCTCTATCCCAAAATTTTGTTTTTTGATAGGTAGATACGATTAGGCCAAATCAAAGCCTCCTACAACACAACATATGGGAATAGTGTAATTTACAATAGGGTACTTATTATTTTTGGGAAATAAACTAGAATAGAAGTGATAAAATATAGGGATTGCTGTATGAGTACAATACATTTAACATCCATGTATATTAAATAAATAACTGCGCTTGTTTCATGCAATGTCTGACCTGCAAATGTTTAAAATCAAGAGTGTGATGAATGAAAAAGTAGCTGAAAAGAAGACAAGGAAGAAGACAGCCAAATGTAGTTTCATAAGCCAGTGGTCTCTTGTCATTATGTTGCCCAGAGGGACTGAAAGAACCTGTGACAGAGACTGAGGGAGTATAGCTGTTTTCTCCAGAGAGGGGAACGACACACTCAGCATGAAATACATCATTTGTACAAACATCTCAGACTCACCATCCTGAAAATTCCAGCCAGTGTGTGTCTGTGCACACACCCAGTGCTTATTTTTGTGTATTTGCATATGCTTAAATTTGCACATGTAAGTGTATGTTTACAAAAGTGTGTCAGTGTCTTTACACGCATATGTACACAGCAGTTACATGTGTGAACATCGCAACTTTTTGAAACCACAGTGCACTTTACATGTAGAAATCACCATATTCCCATGTTAGATCTGCAGAGAGACCAGAATCAGGCCAAGCAGGATGAGCTGATGGCTTATTAATGCACAGGGACCTGGTGTGTACCCGAAACATTCAGATTGTGCATTTAGCTTTTTGCCCCATTACGGGCAATATTAAGCCGAGGGGTGCAGGGCCCATTTCCAAAGAGTCGGCCTGTAATGAGAGATCAGAGGCGAGGTTTTATCATAGGCAATAAAACATGAGAACTGCGTGTCTGTTAATAAGACCCCGAGAGGATTGTAGAGGGGGGGTGAAAGGCGTGGGATCCTAGGATCAAAGTAATGTCTGCCTGGAGAGGAGAGGAGATGGAGAGGAGTAGGAGAGGAGAGAAGAGAAGAGGAGAAGGAAAAAGAGGAGAGGAGAGAATAACAGAAAGAGTGGACAAAAGGCAGTAAAATGAAATGAAGCTGAATACCAAGAGAAAAATCACAAAAACAGTCTTTTTCACTCATTTCTCCATCAGTGCCTTTTATTCTCTCTATCAGCCTCTCTTTTCTTTCAGAGCAGCCACGGTCTTGGTTAATACATGTACTGCCTCTGTTTCCATTATTGAATGTTCTTTGTTATTCTTGCATAGTCCATTGATGCATTCAAGTCAAGTAGTATATTTGAAGTATTTGACTACAACTGCAGTAAAGATTATTCCAAAGTATGATTTTAAATGTTACTCTAAGGCTGCCTGTACACCTTGCACTGGAGTGTGGCTTGTATCTGTACTGTGTTCCATTATGGTTAATTAGATTACAACCACATCTTACATTAAAACAGATTTATCTGCATTACAAATTAGATTAATTGTGCATATGCCCTTTAAACTGTGAATGCAATGCAAATTCAAGCACTCTTTCTGCAGAAGTTTCACCTGAAAAAGATGTTTTTGTCATTATGTCAACATGAGAGTAGAATTTTGTGCTGCAGTTGATTTAGAAAGACTACATTTATTTGACGTACTTTTTAGTAGATTTGATTTGATGTTATGATAAATTAAATGATAAAACTATTTGCAAATAACTGTAGTTGTTAAAAGTTCAGTGGTTTCCTTTTGGTATTTAGTGAAGAGGAAGCAAAAACTTGCATTAAATGGCAATACCCAAGTAAAGTGCAAGTACTTAAAAACTGCAAAGTAATCAAGATAACTTCCATCCCTGACTAACAGATAAGATTAGATGGATTTTTTTTATATTTTCATACATTTCAGCACTTAGTCTGTAATGTATCTCTCCTTTCCAACATATTTTTTTTTTCTGTGACAAATATTACATGTGAAAAAATGCAGTGTCACTTTAGCAAGTGAAAGGCCTGCAAAAAAAAAATCCCCCTTCATCTCTTTACAGGAGGGTCAGAAATGAAAACATGACTGTGAAGCAGCTGCACTTGATGTGACAGGAGCCTTCCCAATTTATTTTGATTGGCCTTGCTTTATGCAAGCTTCGGGTAGATTTCCCATGCGGGCAACTATGCATTCTGGATAACTGGAAAATTTAAAATGTCTGATGCCTACGAGGAAAAACCAGAACTGAAAGCAAAAGTATCATCAGAGCGGATATGTCTATTAGGTTTTATCCTCAATGTGTTTTTGAATGCCAACACTGACGTCTTTGTTATAAGCAGATGATGTAATTTCAGTGTCATTTTTTGACAACAGTAAGTCCTGTAGATCACATGAAATCAAAGGAAATTGCTTAAACAGTGAGGGGCTGTTCGTACACTTCAGTGTAGTTAACAACATTTACTCTGTGAATACATGTTGTACATATACCACACACACTGTCATGAAGGAATCCCCATGATAGACAGGTAAATGAATCCACCCAAAGTGTGAATTAATGTTTTTTTCTCAAACACCTGCTTGTTCAAAATTAGAGGCTTTGAAGTTAGTTTGGCGAGAACTTAATTGAAAATATTCAGAAATTCTCCAGTAGAAGCTTATTCATACTGTAACATGGGATTATGAATCACACTGGATGTGTAATTGACTTAAACCCTGAGAGAATAAAATGTGTGGAGGTTTGGACCTCAGTGTGATCCTTATCTGAAGCCTCATCGTCACCCTGCTGTCTGCGTCAGGCGTCGCAGCTGGTCTTGTTAGAAGGTGTCATCGTAAAAATCCACAAACAGTCTGATCGGAATGGACTGTACATAGATTTTAATGGATAGTAATTGAAAGAGAAACAATGTGGAAATGAGTCATTACGAATGTCCGTTTTCACTGAAATGGATCTCAGAGGATTAAATACACATTTCTAGAATAAACACATTGATATAAAACAATTTTCCACTCATGAAGCATCAAGACTGGGGCATAAAGAATGATCTTTTATTCCCACATAGTGCCAAAGCTCATGCTTCTTCTTATCAAGCTTAGAGTCAAATAAATTTTAAATGTTCATAACCTGCATCTAACTTGGATAGCTTTACATGGCCTGACTGTGTTTACTGTACTTACAAGTGCTTTATTAGCAGTTTGGTTAATCTTCTATTGTTGCCTGTTATAACTCTGTACTACATGTGTCAGGAGTATGACATTACCATTTTACTAGTCTTTCATAGCCAGCTGTACCACTGCAGTTCTGTCTCAGAGCTGGATTAAAGTAATCAAATCTGGTCTGGCTGAACCAATAATCTTTCTGCCTTCAGAGAAGAAAAATTCTGGCTTGTTTGTATTTCTTTAAACCAGTCACACACATCTTGGGTGGTGCTAAGCTCAGGACGCAACAACACTGCCCTTGGACAATAGCAATAAACAAACAGCAGAAGACGAGGAGGAGAATGTCTTGTGAAGTAGTTGCCCAATGGCAGACCTGTACCCACAGTCTGGTGAGTCAGGCTACCATTTTAAGTCGTAACTGCATCTTTAAGCATTTATCAACAACAATTTGATTGTCATACACTGTATTTATATTGCTCATTGCTGCTGTGCATTTCAAAAATGTCTAATAAATAGTTATAATCTGTGTTTTGTTGTTTGGGTGGCTCCATGCACTGAATATTTCAGCATATTGTTGCCGTTTAATTGTACTTATATCATGGTGATTCCCATTACTCAGCATGAGTTCATGGTTTTTTGTTGCTGTCGCTGTCCTTATGGCTTCCTATTGTCCCCTGCTGGGTTAGTTTTAGACTTAGATTAAACCTTCTCATCACTGATTTTAAAACATCTCGCCAAGGAATTGCAGTGCAACATTCGTCAGCTGGCAAACACGAACACATTGGAGGTGAGAAAAGGAACGTGTCTGTGTGTCTGCTTATTGACTTTTATTTAACCATTTGCAGTGTTTTGTTTTTTTTTAATTATTTCTCATTTCTCCTTGAGGCAGGTGAGCCCATGTGAATATTTGATTAAAAGAGAACTTAGAAGACAAATTGCTCCAGAAATGGGTTCTTATTCTCGCCACTGTTGTTAAGCAGAGGAATGAAACAACATGTTTATTGGAATAAATTAATTAAATTAAGTTAAATTAAATCTTCCAAAGCTCTAAGAACTTAGTGGCAAATTCACAATAGTCTTCACTTCAGCATCCATAGAGATAGTAGAGTAATATAAGGGTTTTTCCAAAAAGTTAAAGCTTGACAAAATTTTGTTTGGCTCCGTGTACTAATTACTTTTGACACGACAGATTCTGTCATGTTTCAAATTACCGGAGGAAATTAAAGCAAAAATCTGATTACCTCTTAAATTAAAATGTAGTCCTTGATTTTCATCACATTATAAGGGGAAATGAGCATTTTCCTGGATCAAAATACACATTTATGTTTTTCATAACTTGAAAAAGAAGTCATATACATTGAGTCTTACTCAACACCTTTATTTGGAATCATCAACTTAAAAAAGTGACTCAGCTGAGAGATTCTGATCTTTTTTTTTTAAATTGCTTTCCTACATTCATCTCCTGTCAGTGGGAATTTGAAATTCATTAACAGGGTTGATTCCTCTGCCCACGTCGAGCTGGAAGGCAAACTCTGTGTTCTTCTCACTTCCTTTCCCGTGTGTCCTTAATGAAGCAGGATTGATGGCACGCCAGCGGAAACACAGCTCACCTCATCAGCGACCAGCCAGGGGAGGGACGCTCTTCAATAAATAGTGCAGTAAACACACAATTAAGGGCCCACATATCACCGCTCCGTTATTACATCCTACCAATTATGCATCAAGGGGCAACCTCCTCATTTGTACTGGTGTATGTCTGTAATCATTAATTTAGTAATGATGTGCTGAGTCTCAGTCGCACACTCAATAACCAGTAAGAGGGCAAAATACTGTGACAATGATGCTTCTGTCTACTTCCTGTGTTATAAAACTGTAAGATAAAGACTGTAAGTTAATGCTATAGTGCTCCAACTCACAGTCTCTATATGGGAAATATGTATAAGATGTTCATGTGTTTCTGTTCTTCTTATCTAAAGCGTCTTTATTTATTCTGAACAGCTCTGCGCTAACAATACATTTAACTGATGCTCTGCTATGTAGGCCAACAAAAGCCAACAAAGCCAGTGTGCTCATCTGCTCTGACATTCACTTTAATATTGATAATGTTTAGAGCTCCAGGCCTTTTTTTTCATCAACTCAAACCCAAGGGCCCTTAGGCTGAAGGTAGTTTTAAAATGAAAGGTGTGCTGGAGTGAGTGAGTGTGCACTTGCAATCCGTTTTTAGCATCGTGTCTCCTACAAAGCAATGTGCATATTCACTAAAAGCAAGCTTTTACCACCACCTGAAGTTCCTGACAATGGATGCGGGCAACTCCAGCTGCTGTCTGTCGGTGCTCTTGTATGGCTTCTGAATGTTTACATTTGACTGCCATCTAGTGAAAAAGTTTTGCAAGTGGAGGGATGGTGCTCAGATTTTAAGGCATGCAAGGTTTTTAGAATAGCACAAAGACTAGCACATATGTCCCTATGGTACATTTTTAATGATGAAAGTCTCATTTTACTTTATTACTAAAAAACAGGAAGACACAAACCAATTGTGAGTTCAACGTTCCCTGAATTATCACTCTTTAATAAAGGTTGCAAAAAAAATGAAAGCTGTGGTCCCTTTATGCTTCACAACAAAAGCTGTTTTACAGTAGGGTGCAGAGGATGAAGTGAGAAGTCGTGCAGCCTGGGAACCACCCAAATGTTGCATCAGCATCCGTAAGGTATTTTTCAGTAATGCTTACTTTTAAAAGTCAATCTTAGATTATTTGTGCCACAATCTTTTCCCAAAGAGCAAGAAGTTTCTCCAGCGTTCTTGATCCACTGTTGGCCATCATGTATTTCCAAGGTCATGATGGGATATTTTAGAAAAAGCTGTGAACCCTGGCAATGTGCTGGAATCATCCAAGAAGGAATTAAAAAACATTCAGATAAGACAATGTGAAAGATCTGGTCACTGCATCCTTCATTCATTTGGCAATTATCAATGAACACTGATCCCTGATCCCAGCTGATAGATGGTGAGCCACTGGGCACAGCTGGGATAGGCTGCCAGTTTCATAGGGCTGACACATTGAGACAAAGGATCATCCTCTCTTACATTCACACCTGCAGGCAATTTAGAGTCACCAGTTGACCTAACCTGCATGTCTATGAACAGTGCGAGAAAGCTGGAGCACCCAGAGGAAACATACACAGGGAGAACATGCAAACTCCACATAAAAAGACCAGTGGTAGCCAGTTCAATCCCAGAACCTATTATCTTTGAGGCGACAATGCTAGCTCAGTCCCTGCAAATTAATCTCAGTCCTCCTGGGATGAACTCCATTGAGGCAACTTAAAGAACACCCACCCAGCGGTACACCTTCAGCAGTTAAATGATAAATGTATAATCAGCTTGAACACTGGGACTTTTTTCCTCTTCTACCCTAATTTAAGTAAAGTTTTCTTTTCACCAACGCTGACGGCATTTAATAGTCAAAGATGTTGAAGTTTTTTAGTCAGGAGGCAAGAGGCTTTTATTACTCTTAGGGGATTTTAATTTTTCTCCCAGATGGAAATCATGAGCCATGAATATGACTTATGAAAAATAGTGCCACTCTGTAGGGGCCCCTTTGGCCACATTGTGCAAAGTTAGAGACAGATATTCAGGTTATCCTCTGCTTTACTCCCACTAAATTACTGTGCTGCTTCCTCTGTCTTTGCAGGCTCTATTCATCATAAACAGTAGCTGCTGTTCTGTTGTCAGTTTTGTTGACTGTAAATGCATGACTAAGTATCTAGATACAGGCAAATAAAAAAGGTTAAATTGTTTTCCTATTTGTAATAAAGGAAACATTTTTATCTAGAAAGCTACTACAAAACAAGCAGCTTTTAACTCCCCTTAAGCCAGCTAGCTTAGCGAAAGCTGTGGTGTTGTATAATATAATAATCATAAATAGTGATAATTTTTACTCACTTAAATTATCTAGGGGAAGAAATTTTACGTGATAAAGCACTCTTACTTTTGACCTGAGTCCCTTCATTTGAATAACTGCAGCATCTGGTCTTATTCTTACCTGTAAAAAATATTTTCATTTTCAAGAAGATTTGACAGTAGATATTTAAACACACAAAAACAATTTTAGAAATTCAAAAGCAAACAGTTTACTGGAGTATATGAGCTAGTATGTCCTTTTTGAGGAAGACCCCGAGGACAAACGCAGTGTTTTACCACAGGAAGACAAAATTAATTGGACTTATCTTGTCATCATCCATCTACCTCATAGCAGATGGATGAGAGAAAACAACCAAAACGTGGTGGTCGACTGTCAGCAGATACATGGTTGAATAATTTGACATGAATTGAAAATTATGTACATTGGAGACCCAGTTAACAATTAACTGAGCAGATTAAACCCTTTTAGAAATATATGAATTCATGAATAATGCATCAGGGCCGTCTCTGTCACACAAGATTTCTTGAATCTTGCTAATTAAGCTATAACACTATATCCTGTACCTTGTATTAGAGTTACATCTATTTTACATTGGTGAGGGTGTCAGAGGTAATTAGCCTGATTGATGTTTGCATGCAAATTATATTTAATGCATTCAGTGTTGTCTGTCCACAGGAAGAAACGTTCTATCTAAAATAAATCAAGTGATCTTTGGTATTTTTTTTATCGCACATTTAATCAGATTTGTCCTTACAAAATTATTCTTCTGTGCATCATGTCTTTACTCTTGCCCTCTTTATTCCTTAGTTATGTCCAGAGTGGTTGCACCCAGCAGAGTAGGGTTATCGTGGACCACGGTGAGATAGAAGTGACTCTTTAGATGCTGCTTGACACAGATGTAGGATTTCAGATACGAGAACTGAGTCAGAAGTTTGACCTGTTTCAAAGGCTCCAACATAAGTCTCAGAGAACAAGAGAGACACATTACTTAACTACATTATTTCAACTCAAAATGACTCACCAGCACGCATGCTGACAAATGTCAACAGATTCTCCAGGTAAGAAAAAAAAACTCTTTAAAGGCTTTAAATTTCTTGCTTATCTCATAAAATGTGTGCTGATGAAAATGCAGTCTATGCTACTCAGCCTTTCAGCTGTTAAAAGGGACACTAAGTTTTGTTACCCCACTTCTCAGAGAAGGTGCAGCACGCAGTGAGAGCAGCATGCAGGCTTTATGATCCACACATCGTATATCTGACCAAGGATTACACATATATGATATGTTTAATCTGCGAAATAAGATGACACTTTAACAGGCTCTAAAGAGGTCTACTCAAACTATAAATAAATATTTCACGTTATTTTGTTGTTTGTGAAATCTCATTATTAACTTGTATTGGCACCACTGACAACAACATAGACAGATGTTTGTTAATGATTCCCACTGAAGCGTCTTGCAGTGTCTATAAGTCAAATGGAAGTTTTATTCCAGAGGTCCACGAGCTGGAGTGTGACTTTTTTAAAGTCCAACACCATCAACCCAACTGCAGATGTATTATCATCATCCCACTCTACGGAACACTAACTTCCTTTTTTTATAGCCAAAATAAAATCTGAATTACATCATACTATTTTGTTCTTATTGTGAAAGTAAATAAAAATAAGTGTGTTTTATAGTGTTTTGTTTGCTGTTTATTGTACGACTTGCCTGTAAAATTGGGTTTAGTCTTTTAGTTATGTAGATCAAATAGAGTTTTAAATTCTTTTTACACACAGTCGACAGATTTTGTTTAAGATACAACCCAAATGCTCCGAAAACACAGAAGATCTTGTTTTCATATAGCAGCAATTGTTTATTTATGCACGTAATCTATGTAGCACAATGCTGTCATTCTTTCATTTTCACACAATAAGTTAATAGATTCACTTTCAGTGTCTTTCTGCAAAAATATACATAATGATTTTTCAGGTGAGTTCTAACATTGTGTATTTTTCATACTTTGTAAACTGGAGAAACAGCATAATCTTTCCAACTTCAACAAGGTTTTATCTTGACTTTGACTTTACTTTGAGTCCAAACTAATGCATCTCTTTATTTTAGAGGACTATGGGTAGGTAGGCTACCAGGGGATTTTAGGTTTACATTCATGGATGTATTTATTGCCATACTGAGGGATTTTTAATGCCTACCTCAGATTACTTAATTATAGCACTACATTTATTTTATAAGGATTACAGGAATTCGATGAAAAGAAATGTTTCATCTCAACTGGCAAAGATCTAAGGGCATCAAAGAGTTAGGTAAGTGATATCCTATATTTTCCTTATTGTCAGGAAATCTCATTAAACAACCAAATCCAACAAAGTATTGTCCCTGTAACAAATGCTGTCTACGGAGTCAAAGCCTGATTTAATTAACTCCTCTGTCTTGAGCTCCACTGTTGCCCAGACACTATCGGAAAGACAATATTGAGCTGCAGTGCTGCACTGTAAGACGCGTTTCTTCATTACTATAAACACTGGCACTGTAGTTCATCTTGAGTCAATGCCCAGATTCCTTACACTTGGTACATAGCTGATTATAGTCCACAACAAACACACCATTAACAAAGTTTGTGTCCTGCCATTTTGTATGCTTATTCCTTAGTTGTTATTATTTATTCATTTATGTAGTTTCATGATTTTATTTTTAGTATCTACAACTAAATTAAATTGTAAACTCTATGTCCAAAAATTACCTGTCTTTCAAGCCAGTGTGCAGGATTTAGGGGTATATAGTTATAGGAAATGGCAGAGAGTAAATAAAATCTTCATAATTATGTGTCATTACACTGAAAATTCGAATTGTTTTGTTTTCATTTGTTTTCAAAATGAGCCCTTATATAAGAACAAACCGAGCATTTTCCATAGAAAGGGCCTTTTCCATTATTTTGTGAGTTCTATGGCCATTGAATGTTCTCCTAATCACCTGGAAGAGGAGGGCAGGTGGAGGGATATTCAAACAGGTGCAATCAGAAACTGAAGCGCTAGATACCATTAAATCCTGAACACAGGATCTTTAAGATTTGAGTACGCTATTAAAAAAAAAACATGTTTTCTTACAGAGCAGCATGGTGATGGAGTGGAGGAAGCAAGAAGGTTCTGTGTGGGTTTCCTCCGGTTGCTTCAGCTTCCTCTTACAGTCCAAAGACATGCTGGTTAGTTTCACTGGTGACTAAATTGTCCATACATGTGCATTGGAGCATAAATGGTTGTTTGTCTTTATGTGTCAGCCCTGTAGTGTACTGCAGACCTGTCCAGGATGCACCCCACCACTCGCCCAATGTCAACTGAAACTAGCTCCAACTCCTGTGACCCTGAGAGGGATAAGCAGTAGTAGATAATGTCTGGATGATTGTCCTAATACACTCCCCCTCCTAAATTTACAGCAAAGATCGAGGCTTCAAACCAGCAGCCTTTCAGTGATTAACTCACCTCTTAAACTAAAACTACACCCATTGTTATGAAATATAGATCACCAAATCACCTTTCTGTGGCTCTCTGTTCTGTGTCCTCCTGCTGTAGTATATTCAACAGAAAATGACCAAAAATTATTTGCCCCATAATAAATAGAATTGCAGATGCCAATAAAATGATTTTATGGGGTCCAAGTAAATGTGGTTTGTGACTGCAGAAAATTATGAGACACTTGCTGCAATAATAATGACCTAATATAATAAGTTTAGTACAGTTGACACACACAATCGTACACGGTCATAGCGATAAATGCATACAATGCTGGGTCATTGTATATTCCCTTAATCCCTTATCTCTCTTAATTCTATTTGTTTGATCTGACAATGAAATCTGTCACAGAGTTCTGCTTGATTCTCACTGTCCCTTTTTTTTTTTTTTGCTTGTGGTTCCCTTCAACAATATTGTTTTCTCATTCTCACTCCAACTCTGTTTCCCCAGTCATTTCTTGCCACAAAGTTTTTGCCAAAGAAATCTGGCATGGCCACAATTTATGGTTTGGCGTGGAACAACAGACTATCAAAAATCTGTTGTTGCCAGGATGTCGGCACTACAGGGAAACCATCTCACAGGGAGACACCAGTGTTATGATTTTTATGAGACTGATAAAGATTCACAGAGGACAAAAATTAAGGTAAGAAAAGTTAGATGGGTATGCAGGTAAAAATGTTTTAAATTCAAGCGTATGTAATTGACACTCTTCAAAGTGTATTTTCAAGGTGTGTGTGATTATGGATGAGCAGCAGTGGGGGGGATGTGTGTCTGTCTCTGCCACTGATAAGACAGAGCTTTTACTGAGACCTTGCATGCTAACCAGCCGTGCTGCAAAAGCACCGAGTTGTTACTCAGGCATACAAACATATGCATTCATAGAAAAACACACATAAAGTCTAAACCTGATGTGAGATTACATCAGCCTCTGATCTATGCATAAATGTCTTTCCCTTCCACGGTCCAGATGGTAAACAATAATCACAAATGCTACACTGTTGCACAACACCTAACAGATTATGTGTCTGAGAGACCAAACAAGAATCTGCAAATAATTCATGCTCTCAATGATTTTTCTTCTCCTGTTATCAGTCTTTTTGATATGAATTGATCATAGAGCAGAAATGGATGGCCGTGAGGTATAAGGGCAGAGAAAGTAAAAGACTGGAGGGCTGGACAGAGATTTCAAGGAAGAGGAGAGAGAGAGATGAAGATAAGAAAAAGGAAGTGGTCAGGGAAAGTTTGTGGGCTGCTAATGATTATAAACTGTATTTAGATGATATCAGGATAAGTGGCCATCTCAGGTGTGAAATTTACTATCTCTAATTACATAAAATAGTGGTGTTTAAAGAGACGTTTTGAAGCAACTCTTTGAGAGCAGAGCTGAGCACTGACATAAACATGCATTCACATCAGGTGGAGAATCTGAAACTGCAACATGCTCAAAGCTTTGAGGAAAACTGTCCTCCGAGCTTTGAGCACTACATAATTATAAACTGATCTTTTTTTTAAATTCATCTTTAGAAATACACTTTAAAATTTGTTGTTTTATATTAGTATTTAAATTTTTTATATAACTAGGTACAGTTGGCAAAAAAAACATATGCCCAAAAAGTGATCTTAACAATTCTACAAGTCTTATTTTTATCCAAGTAGCATGATATTTACACAAGCATGGCAGTTACCTGGAAGTGATCCTTTCTCTCTCTGATGTCAGAGTCTCAAATAGACCTGAAAAACAGAATATTTTACCTCTGTAATGATTTATGGCAACTGTACCCAAGCTGATACATCTCTGGTTTGTTTTAAAAGCAAACAAAGTACAGACAAACTAACCTATATTAAACAGCAAAATGTTGTTTAGACAGTGGTAAAATATGATTTATTTACTGTGGCTACCTGATGAGTAACAGCCTGAGTTAACACTAGACTATGACAGATTCAAGAGTCAAATTATGAGGACATCTGGTGGACAGACACAATAATGCTGAAGAGGCATTGGACAGTGGAAATGTGGTTGAAGAGGGACAGCGAGGCAGAATGTGCAACAATATTCACAGCAGAAGAGACACTGTGGCAGCAACCAACCAACACATCTACAGGACAGTTTCCTCAGCGAACTCAGAAGAGTAAAGACAAAAAAAATACATTAAAGGAGTACAAAGGTAATTTAAAAAAGAGCACAAAGAAAGAACTTTGTGTGTGAAAAGGTCAATTATCAGAAGACTGTATAAAAGAAAAATGTCTCAATTAATATATATCATAATACAAAATGCAGCAGCTTGTAAACAGTTAACCAGAAGAGACATACTGCTACAGTGATTCCCAAATTTAAAAAAGGTGTAAAAAAGCTGACTAGGAGCTGGCATTCAAAGCGAAGACTGTATTGCCTTGGACAGGTCTTGATAGGGAAGGATTGTTGGTTCCTTAAGAGCACGAATAAAAAATATACCAAATATTTGACACCAAATTTTCTTTTAATCTGAATATTCCTTTCATTTTTCTAGCAACTTTTTTGTGCTGTATGTTTCATGTTCATAATCTTCAACTTGTGCTTCAACCTTCTCCTTAATTCATCCATGGCTTCATCAGCATGCATGTATTAAGAGAATTATGAGAATTATGAGAATTATGAGTTCCACGGCAAGATTACAATAAGGCCTATCTGACAATCAGGATCAGAAAAAATTGTCTAAACTAAATCAAAACAACTGCCTCAGTCTTTTCGTAAAATCAAAATGTTATCAATGTTAACTTCATGCACCAAAGCATGCGTGGATGTACTATTTTTCGAGATAAAGAGAGATAATGAGATAATATAATTTTTTTCCCCGCTGATTAATATACGTCTCTTTCCTCAAGTTAATCAATGGAAAAAAATCTTTTGGGCACCATGAATCCGCCCTTTCACTTGCATTACTACCTTTTGGCCAGCATGTCTCTTTAGCTTCAAGGGCCGGCTCACTTCCTGGGGGCTTGGTTTACCGTCTAGCGCGTGATCACGTGACACATCTGTCAGGGGGCAGCATGGCGGACATGCATGTGGAACCTCAGAAGAAATCGCAACGATTGTCCAGCTAACCCGCCGCCAGAAACATCGATACCCGCGCGCAGAGCCGGGCCGGCGGTGCCCGAACTGACAGCAGAATGGACGAGGACAACAAACTCCAGTTCCCGTCGCTGCCCGCGACCAAGGAGGACCTTCTGGTGAGTGCACGGCGGTCTGCGCTAGCCGACACATCAACGGTGTCCGGCTAATCGGAGCTAGCCTCCGCTCCTGCAGTGTTGTCTGGCAGCTAGAATATGCGCTCAGCGGGAAAGTATGTGCTGTTGGAGGCTTCACAAGTCGGTGAGGGTGCGTGAAACGGTCTTGTGTCTTCAGTTACGATATCTCTTCATGACTGTATGACGCTACTGTTACTGCTGACTGAGCCAATACTGTCTCCAAACATTAGCCACGTATTTAACTTACACAACTTGCACAACTTAGATAAGGGCCTGTGTTACGGGGAAGATGTTGATGTTAGCCTTCAGGGATATCATTGACTGCGGGTTATAAGGGTAACGACGGGGTTTAACTCTTCCTATCGGGGTGCTTCGCCATGGTAACTTCTGTAGCACACCTTCGTTTGAGAAAGAGATGAACGCATATCAAGGCACCGCCTACCGACCAATCAAGTCTCTGAAAACACAGCATCATTATTCATAGCAGATGTCGTGCAGCTCGGTGCGCGGATCGTGGGGGGACTTATGAGGACAAGAGTGTTTAAAGCCCTCACGATTTTCTAAAAGAAAAATAAAGGTTGTTGTGAGAGATTAATTATCTGTGTCAGGTGCCTGAGCTTGATTATTGAGAGACAGACTGATGCACCAAAGCCTTGTTTTACTTATGAGATATATAAATTAAGCTAGCTTACTGATATGAGTTAGCCTGAATTGTCATTTTTTTATTTATTAATTTTTTGCTTCAGGGTCCTCTTAGTAATACTGAGGATAAGGCAGAAAGGACACGCTCACATTTGAGATTTTCACTCTTGGCACATGTATGTATCCAAGCAGCACTGTATTTTGTTTAGACTCATGATTTAGTTGAATTAGTGGCTCATAATTTTGCCATGATAATATTACTTTAGAGACCTAGAAGATGCTGTGTAAGTCATTTTTTGGTGGCTGAGAGACTCAGTGCTTTTTAAACTGTATTTTAAAAATCTCATGTATTTTTTTTTGCCAGCTTCATGATGAAATAAGCAATGTGTAATGTGATGAAATATATTTCTCAACACATTACTCATCTCTGTTGTTGAGACATTTGGGACGGTTGTCTCTTTGGAATATATTCTTTTCATTTTTAAACCTTGATATTTTATTGTCCTTTGGGGTATGCTTAAAACTATGCAATGTCTTCTCTTTTATCTGGACCCCGAGTCTGAAATAAAAGTTTGAAAGGATGAATAATGGAATAAAAATGTAAAAATTAGATCTACCCTAATGATGTGTCAGTAATATAAGCTATAGAAGTCTGAAGTATGTAGTCTGACCTTGAAACATCATGCAGCAGTTTGTAAAAGTCATTTGAACAGATGCTTTTTTCTTTTATTTTATTTTAGTGTGACCTTAATCTTTTCAACTATGCCAGTTATTCTGAAATCCAGATGTGTGTACACAGTCATCTTTTTGTCCTTTTTTTGGCAGTGCCTCTGCCTGAATCTGGTAGCTGCAGCTGTGTTGCTTTAAGCCTGGATAATGTGTTTTACATTTGTATGAATTTCTCTAATACAATAGTTTGCTCTGCTGTTTGTGAAATATCCCACTCTGCTGCCAGCAGACCTGCTCATATTTGTCATGAGTAATGTATCCCAGAGCTCCTAACCTCACCTTTAAACTCCCCTTTTGCAGGACTGGGCTTACCCAATGAGAAGAGAAATGCAGGTATGTAAAATGAGTCAGTAGGGACAGGAATAGTGTTGACATCAGAAACTTACACCTGTTTCTGCGCTTTACGTCGTTTCACCATGCTCTACATCTGTGTTTCCCCCACATTTTACAGCAGTCCCTGAATGAATATAGCAGCATACTGAATGTCGCAGTATTGTACAACAATATCGTAATTCATTTCTATGCAAATATGAAGGCCTGCACAAACAGGAGATGTCTGTTTGTAGGAGGCCATATTTCAATACCTATCTACAACCCACTGCAGTAATATGATCATGTGATTTTAATTTTTCTGCATCCCAAAGTAATGATTAACAAAATGAGCTACCCATGTGATGTTTGGGATTTAATTAGTTTGAACAGCAAGTAATGTTACTGCCTGTGTTGTTTGTGATGTTTGTTCTATCTTTATTTTCAGGAGATATTACCAGGACTGTTTTTAGGTCCCTATTCTGCTGCAATGAAAAGCAAGGTAGTTTTTACAGAATTTAGTCCTTGGTACTTGAAGACATAATTTGCATTATTTTTGTTGTTCATATTACTTTTGTCTCTCTTTGTTTAGCTGCCAATTCTTGAAAGACAGGGCATAACACATATTGTGTGTGTCCGGCAAGACATTGAAGCCAATTTTATCAAACCTAATTTCCCTCATACATTTAGGTAAGAACTCACATGATCTGTGCACTCAACATGTACGAGGCTTGATCAAAAAATTGTCAGACTGTTCCTGCTGCGCACGAACTGAGCAGAGTAATGTGCAGGAAGCAGGTGCAAGCTATGACTTATAATAAGTCTTCAAAGTAGCATTGTTTGATCATCATCAGCACCTGAGCTTCATGTGTGTTTTTGTGACCATTGTACACATTGTGATTTCTCCTGAGCAGAAGCAGCACTGTGTCAAAGTCTGACAGGATCTCCATTAAAAGACCCTTAATGACCTTTAAACCTCATGTCAAGGAATCATCACCAGTGATGAGAGTTGTGTCTACAGCTGTGTCCCAAAATTAACCTTGGTAAAACAGCAAAACGCACTTAGCAGTGGCACTATCAACTTGTGTAACTCAGGTTCTGATGTTGATCAAACCATGAAACTTGGACTGCTTACTTACAAAAGTTATAGCTTGCACCTGCTACAAGCACATTACTGTGCAATGCTGCTTTCTTACACAGCAGAAAAAGTCTCTTAAGTTTTTGAGCACACCTCCGAGACCTTATTGATGTTTTAAGCACTTTGTGTGAATTGCTGAAAAGATTTACTTGATCAAACACTTGCTCAACCGTATGCTGCATGTTTTATCTTTGCAGATACCTTGTGTTAGATATTGCTGACAATCCAGTGGAAAATATTATACGATTTTTCCCTACAGTGAGTTACAAAGACTTTTTACTTCCTTCTCAGCAAGCCTTTCATTAACTGAACTGTACAGCAGTTGCAGGACACTATGTCTGATACGTTGTATTTCATTTTCATCCTTAGACTAAAGAATTTATTGATAGCTGCTTAGCAACAGGAGGTAAGGATGTATGCACTTGCCATTTTTCATACTCAGAATGTCAATTTAAAAGAAGTCCCATCAAAACTCTATTGCCTTGTCTTTTTAGGAAAGGTACTGGTTCATGGTAATGCAGGGATATCAAGAAGGTAATTTTTTTTTTGTTTTTAAATGATTCAGCTTCATGCATTGAACTTAATTATGCACTGAAATGTCAATTGCATGTAGTGCCAGAGTTTTCTTTATTTCCTGGGTTATTGTATTTAATATTTTCTTTTAAAAAAATAAGACTAGAGTTGTAGTGTCCAGATTGCTGCTGTAAATATAAAACTCTGTCTTCTTTGAATTCTTTCAGTGCGGCCTTAGTGATTGCATACCTTATGGAAACATTTGGGATGAAGTACAGGTGAGCTTTCAGTTTTATCCTGGTAGAATACAAATCTGACATTTTTTATAACATGTACTTGTCAAAAAGTAAATAAGTTTCCACAAAAATCCAGAGTTTTGTTTGCATCTACATAAAACTTCATAAAATTAACAGTAACATTGTTTGTAGGTATATGAAAGACACATAGTGCAGTATCATTGTTAGAACGTAAAATTTGATAACATACTCATTATGCCATGATTGTTTATTGTTTATTGTTTATTGTGTAGGGATGCATTCGGCCATGTCCAGGAGAGGAGGTTCTGCATCAATCCCAATGTGGGCTTTGTGCATCAGCTACAGGTGAGTCTTCACTATGAAACCTGAGGGCTTCAATACCGGTTGATCAACATAACATTTAATCAGTGAGTGAGCGTCTAGGACTTGTTCTGCATTACTATAAGTACATGGCTGCTAACTTGTTGGGCAACAAAATATACCATCTCTAGCTCCTTCAAAGACAAGGGTGTGTCTGTATTAATAATGTTTGCACCACAGTGATTTGGCCTCTAGAGCTCTAAACCTATCAGTCCCTTTGAAAAGGGAATGAAAGCAGTGTGAGATGTGAACAATATTGCAGCAGATCATGTAGTTTGTTCGCACTGCAGGTTTGAGTTGAACAGGTTCATTGGGAGTCTGCTTCCCGTGTGACTCTGCAGAAATTAATTTCCAATCTTAATGATGCATATGCATCTCTGGGTATCAGCCAGCCTTTGTTGGCCACATTTGGCAAGCTACATATGAAGATGACATCCAGCTCAATAGCAACATATGGAAGAGTAGTCTCTTTTTGAGTGATAAAAATGTTGACAAGCATGTCTTTGTGCACATGTGAAGGCAGATTGTTTACTTTTGATGTTATGCTGAATATTTTATTTCAATGCTGATTGCACATACATGCTGTTCATGTTTATAATAATATAAGTGTTAAAATCATATCCTGGTGAAATATGATTTAAAACAATCAGGTTTTAGCCATGACAGTTTAGAGGTTGAGGTTCTATTTGAAGTTGAGCATACTTGTTTTTTTCTGTTGCAGTGACAACGACACACTTCAGTGACAAGAGCAC
>JAQNCA010000001.1:8121560-8153514 GCA_029783725.1 Acanthurus tractus
CACACACACACACACACACACACACACACACACACACACACACACACACACACACACACACACACACACACAGATTTGGAATTGCAGATTCACAGATTCTTGTTTTTCTAGGATTTCTGTATTGTTTGCCAGTAACATAGTTAACAATGCATTTTGAGTCAGCGCTGCCTCAATTTCTGATTAATTACTGCAACCTTGTTCTGCATAAAAGCTTTAGTCTAACAGCACAACTTTGTCATGATGTTGAGAGAGACTTCAGATGGAGGGAGGGAAATGTATAGGCCTATTTTCTGGAAGAAAATGGAAGCTGCGACTCTGTGATGCCGAGGCAGAGAGGTTATTTGTCTGGCCGCAGCGAGCAAAAGGTATAGACCCAGTGCTCCCTGCAGAAATGACTGTTTGTGTTTTTGTGTGTCCATCATATTTCCATCATGCTGTTTGAAGCTGCTAAAGCTAGCCTTCAGACAGTGACCTGCTGTTGTTGACTTCACCTCCCAGACCTGTGTGTGTGTGTTTGGTTCATTCTTTGAATCCCTCTTTGTCTTTTCCCTTTCACTCTGTTTCTCTCTCTCTTCTCCATCTATCTTCTCTGTCTGTGTGCCTCTTTTGTCTTTCCACTAGTGATGCCCACTTTTCAGTGGCTGCCTTTGTTGAGGGATGAACTCATAAAACCAGTGTGCAGGAGGGAAGGCAGGATTTGCTGATATGTGGCTTGAACAGGTATCGTATTTTAGGTTTATCTAGTTTGGCAGCGTCCTCAATCCTTAGTGTTACAGAGTCTGTTTTTTCCATGATTTAGTTTATGGACTGATGCAAAGTTAAGTAGCTGAAAAAATTGCAAATAACAGAAACCAGCTCTCTCACTTCTGCCTCATTAATGGAGATATTGTAGCTTACTTGTGCGGCATGTGTTTCATACCCAAATTTTTTTTTTCAGTACTGCAGCTACACGCTGCATGCTTAAAGAGGAGTCTCGATCACCGCAAGAGGTGTGTGTGTGCTTGTGATGATAAAGAAAAACTTGTCTTCAAATGTACATGTCTTCTAGTCTTCAAATCTACAACAGTATGCATGTTCACGCACACACACATGCACACATACATGCTTACCCACATATGCGGAACTAATAATAGGAGGAAAAGAGAAGATGAATGTGTTTATCGACCCCCCCTGTGTCTGTTCTGCAAGTAGGGGGGTCTTTATCAGTAGATTGTACAGTTTTAGAATACATCGAAAACCCGCCTGGGACAAGTGAGGGAGAAGAATAAACATGTGAGTTGAGATGGGTTTTGAATTTGCATTTCTTTGTGTAGCTGGTGAACCATTTGCTAAGCAGGCCTCCAAAGACAGAAAAGAGGAAGGAGATCGAACCAAGTGCATACAGGTTAAATGTGATGGTAATTCTCATTCTGAAACTACAAAATACTAATGACAAAAGCAAAACTTTAGATAGGAAATATGGTCCTGGTTCATTTCAGCTGTGTTGTCTGAAGGTATCAAGTGTAAGTTTACATCAAATTGAGTAAAGCTGCTGCTTATCATTTGCTACCTCTGCAATCCCTCTCCTTCTTTTTCTTTTTTTGATATCTATGTATTTCTCCATCCCTGTTTCTTATGCATCCTTTATCATTGTTCCTTTTTTGTTTGTCTTGGTCTGTTTCTATTTTCTCCCTTATCTCTGTCATCATTCTTCCTCGCTTCCTCCCTCTTTCTCCTCATCTTTCCTTGTATAATATTCTCTGTCTTCCCCAGCTCTCTTCTCTGCCCCTGGGGCTCATGGTTTGTTCCTGGGACAAAAATATCATCCATGAAGTTTCACTAATTAACCACTTCAGTGTGTGTTTGTTGGGGGTGTGTGACTGTTGGTGTGTGTTTGTGTGTGTGTTTTGCTGACATGACTTTCCTTAGCTCTCCCAAGGTAACAATCAGTGAGAGGTTAGTTCTATTTGTTTTGTTTGTTCTTTGGAGTTTAATAAATAAGTGTGAATAAATAAATTAACTATTGAACAATATAAATGCTAAATGGCACAGTGTTTCTATAGACGACACACACACAGTGAATAAATAATGAACTATTTCTTAGCCCCTCAGTTTCACGATCATGGAGGCTCTAAGTTTCTTGAGAAATAGAAAACAAACAGGCAAAATGTGTCATCTGAGTAAATAAAAGTATTTCATTTGCTTTGATCTTGCAGACAATTTAACATTTGAGGATAAATTATGAAGCGATAAGATAAAAAAGACATTATTTTTTTAAAAAAAAGAAGGCCTTCATTAGTTGTTGTACAATTTAGAGTAGACACTCGACAAATAATGCCATAATTGTCACATCTTTTTTTCTCTCCTCTGTCATTTTAGCAACTCCTCTAATCTTTGCATTTTAGTGTCATGCACAGCAGCTTGCTTTTTGTACTAACTCTGAGGCTAGCAAGCTCGTAAACTAGTCCCTCTTCCTGTGTGCTACAGTAGATGTGAGAGTGGTATCTCATCTTCTCTGGGTGAAAACACCTCTCTCTTACCTGTTAGGAAAGGAGTGATAACATACCAGCTTAGACGGGTCAGCGTGGTTGTCTTGCTTCCAGTGACTAGCTCTTATGAACGAGGTGAACTCTGTCGTCAGCACTGTTTTGCAGCCATGATTGTTTTTATAGTCAGTCGGTCCACTCAATGTTGTATCTACACTCAATATCTAATATCTACACTTTGTGGTGGTGGGTCTCTGCATGTCCTCCTTTAACTTTTATCTAGAAGTTCGGCTGTCACACTGTTCCAGGTGAAGCTCCTTTCAGCAAAATGAAGTGCAGCCACTACGCCTTCAGACTTGTGTCAAAGGGATCCCCACTTTCTTAGCTTAAAAGGTCCTGCCTGTATCTATAAGACACTATCGTAATAGCTTTTAATGTTTTGGTTGCTGTACCCATTATAAACACTGCAATAATTAGTAGATCACAATTAATTTGCAACTATTTTTGATAGTTGATTAGTTGTTTATATAATTTCTCAAGAAAAAATGCATAAATCTCAGGTTCATCTCAGGAATTTCCGGGATTTCAAATAGGGGTATGTTTCATTCTTTTTTATCAATAGATTAGTAAATAATAATAAAAAGTATTATTTCCACCCCTAATCTTTATATTTTCAAAAGAGAGAAACTGCTTCTGTTAACTGCAGAAGTCAAAAGTAGAGCAACAGATGCCGCCTTGAAATTTTCTCAAATGGCTGTAATTATGGAATGAGTGTGCTTCAACAATCCAATTAATTGTCAATACCACTTGGCCTAATTCCTTTCCAAAGTTGTGTTCTTCTTGCTTGTTTGCTTCACTCCAGTGAACTTGTGTTTGTTCGCACTGTCTTTAATTATATATAATTGATTGTTTGTGTGTTGTTTTCTGTCTCAATTAAAACAAACACTTGAATTTAAAGTACCGTCCTCTGTCTCAGTTCAGCATCAGAGCTTCTGGAACTCATGTTTTAAATGTTGTTTCATTAGTCTTTCACTTCATAACTTCAAATTTATGAGGCCTGTAGCACATGCTGATTTGGAGGCTTCTCAACTCAGCGGAAATCTGTCAAAGTGCTGTCGTCTGGTCAGTGATCACCATTATATCATTGTCTACTCGTCTCCTCAGTCTGTTGTCTGTCTTCCTCTGTGTGTCTGTCTGTGTGCACAAGCACGTGCACTGTAGAAGATGGATGAGGGCAATTTCCATTGGCTCAAGCACTACTTTATCACTTTACTGTACACACACACGTACACACACATGCTGCACATACATACATGTGCAGCCCAAGGCTCTACTTTATCACTATAAGAAACAAACATGGACTTTTAAATCAAAAGCAGATTACATTAGACCTCTATCCGTGTCACACTCAGGCACACATGCACACACCCACTCACACAAATACGGTCTAGCATTCATACGTGCACGCACACTTTCACTCTCTTACATGTGCACGGATGCTTATGGATTTCAGCCACAAGGGCAAACATACTGCCTACACAAGGGTACAAGGTCACAGTGAAAAAAAGTATATGTAGATGCAAAAATACATGACTGCTTACAATTTATTACACATTGAGAGAGGAATGAAGAGAGTTTAAGTAGATGTTTTGATTTTTTTATATCTTTAATCACATTTCAGAGATTCATGTGTTTTTTCTTTAGGACAAGCCTATTCATATTCACACTCTTCACCATTATGCTAATTCTGATTGCATATCTCTATGCTAATGACACCAGTATTTAACTGGTGTCATTAGGAGTCTCTGTTCTGTGAAGGACACACAGATGGGTGTTTGCGAATGTAGAGAGAAAGCACATCAGTGTATATAGTATAAATATTAAAAAATATATATTTTATTACTATATATGTATGTATATAATTGGCTGTTAATGACAGGGTACCTGTTCTCGTATTCTACACTTTCTACACACAATTTCTCCATGTTTCTTGTTTTTAAAATGTTTTACTGAAATGTCACAGGATCATGGCTCACAGAAATCTGAATAAAGGTCAAGTTAATCACTCAAGTTACATTAATCAGTCAAGTAACCACTTGCATACTGAACAAATCTAAAAAAAAAATCTTTTATGTAGAAATGAACAATTTGACATCAGGGGTTTTATTTGGAGGATTTTTTTTTAGTATGTGAGATCTTTGTGTTTGTAGCTGTTGTGTTTCAACAACCAACTTCTGTTGGTAAATTAAACTTGTTCCTTCACTATTAAATTCTGTTAAATTCCACATGATGAGACCTGAAGAACTATAAGCAGCGAACGCTGTTCAACCATTTTGCTCAACATCATATGAAGTCAGACTTTCCTTTTTGTCCATCCACTATTTTGTTGTTAGCATAATGTATCTGCCAATTTCTTAGCAACATTTTTAGCTAGTTTTGCAGACTGTGGATGGAGCCAATGCACTAATGTGGCACAGGTGTTTTTGTCCTTTTCTTTTTGTTTTGATTAGTTTAGTTTCTACCAGGATATTTTCTGACAAATAACTGAAGACCTTTTTTTATGTATTGATTCAAAGCAAATGAAGCAAAGCACTTAAAGTATCTTCAGAGAAGAGGGGAAGAGGAGTAATTTTCACTTCAATGTTCATGTGATCTCGCAAGGCAAATTCATGTGAGTGATGCAAGATTTTTTTTAAAATTACCTTTTTTGGGAGTTTTGTAGGATGATGACATAAGATATCGCAACAAACATTTGAAACTGTTCAAAAACCTCAATAGAAGCTTTGAGTGACAAAAATTCTGTAGCTTGTAATGGATTGTTAAAAAGGACAAAATTTGCAACATCACAAACAAAAAGTTATACAGTTGATCAGTGCCTACATTCAGAAAACTGCAAATCCCACAAAAACAGCATAAACAAGTTGACCTTATGCATGAGTTGCACCTTCTCTTTTTCTTTCTCTTAAATACAGCTGTAATGGGTATGTTGTCATTATCAGGATGATTATTGATTAAACACTATTTGTGCCATAAAAATACCATTATCATTACAACCTGGCTCCACTTAAAACATGCATGAGCACGCACATAGTATATAAATGCACAAGCTTTGGTTTGTGTGATTGTAATATGTAAGCGTGTAGAGATGCCTGAGCACTAAAACACCACGCACACACGTGTACACACACACACACACACACACACAGACACACACACACACAGGTATCCACAGGGATAATTGGATGAACCATTTGACCTTTAACCTGACGGTCATCCTTGAGTGGGAGATGATTGTAGTTTTACAACCTCAGAAATTATGTGTGTCTGTGTGTGGGTGTGGGTGTGGGTGTGTGTGCGTGTGTGAGAGAGAGAGAGAGAGAGACAGACAGAAAGAGAGGGAGGATGATGAGAGACTATGAAACACTATGAAATACTGTGATGGAAGCGGTTCATATACACTTCAAAACATCCACACTCTAAAGATACTCAGGTATCTAGAGAGAACAGAGTGCTAATGGACAACAGTCATAACTATCTCCATGAGAAACATTTGGCCAAGTTTTAAACAATTCTTGAATTTTATTGTGAGCTTAAAAATTTTTACATAATTTTATTTTATAAGACATTTTTTGCCTATTATATAAATATGATTTATTTTATTGATTCTGTTGGCATGGCTAACAAAAGTACAGTTATTAATTTTACTGTGCTTGCTTAACCTTAACTGATGGCAAAAAGAGGGAGAAAGCAAATAAATGACATAATGGAAAAAAGAGAAAGTGGATGCATTCATTTGATTTTAACTCTACATGTCATGATACTAAACACGTATCTTGCATCTGGTATCACATTTTGTAATTTTCAAACCATTAACCCATCAGTCTGTGTGGTAGATTGTCATTAATCACAGACTCATACACTGTAGTTGCCATAGCGATGCCCTCTGTACAGTTGCACTGCATGACAATACTCATGACATCCATTCAAAAACAAAGCCAGAGCTTTAAAGCTGATCCCTGCTGTTATTTTCACAGATTAAGATCAAACATAAGCTTTGTGGTATTTTACTGAGCAGGGGACTGACGCAAATAAACAGCAGACATCACCAGCAACCATTAGCATCAGTTTTGAAGCTGCTCTGAGCCGTGGACAATTGTGCCAGTGTACCATGTCATGATAAAATTCACAAAGTTTAAAAAACCCCAGAAGTTTAAAATGGACTGGAATGAAATCAGCAGTTGCTCAAGCGCCTCTGACCCTGAATAGGATAAGTGGTACTGAAAATGGATGAGGGGCAGCTCACCAGTTACTTGGCAACCATCAGAGTGTTACCATGTTTGCTCCCAAAAATGTGTCCAAACTCACTATTTGTATGCCTTGGGGCTTTCTCTGTAATACATACCGCCGATGGCCAGATCCTACTTCAATGTTGACATCTCACAGAGTTTCCTTGGGCAACACATGTCAATCAAATATTTAACAGTGAAAGCACTGATATACGCATCTTGTACCAGCTTTAACAGTGGGACAAGATGAGATATAAATAAACACAAATACAACATGATTGTGTTTTAGAGATTCCAAAAACTAATTACCATCTAACATCCTGAATGTGTTAATCATGCTTTCAGCTTTAGCACACTTAGTGTTTTTAATGTTTCAATTATTGAGCACAAACGGCTACTTTAAGTGCCTACTCTTGCAACACATTGCTGGAACATTCAGTTTAGATTCTTGTGAACTGCTAAATGCAAACCACTTTAAGATTTTATCAAACAGCAGATATAAACCACACTTTATTTAGGCTAACATCAAACAAAGAAACAAATTCACCAACTCACCAAAGAAGCGTCAGTAATCCATCAATCAAAAATATCCGGATAAAAATGGTCTGTTACACCGGCTAACATTCGGACAGTCAATTCCAACCAAATATTAATTGCATCTACACATACCCATATTTCTCCCATGTCTCTTTAAATTCTGTCCGTGTTATTCTTGTTCCCTCATTGGTAGCACACATAAGCTTGTTAATTCTACCCAGTTGTTACTATTTGGGATTGTTTTTGTCTTAGATGTGGCTTTAAACTGTGGTACCATTGTGAGAAATTTCCCTCTATCTGTAGTCATCTGCTGGAGCTATTTTTGCAAAAATTGAACTTTAATAATGAGATTCCTCTGTTTTGGGGGTTTTACATTTCTGATAAATCATTCACAAATAGATATCTGAGTGAATCTAAAAACTTTTCTCTTTCTCTCTCCCTTTAAATATAAATAAGAATAGTTTCATAAATCAGTCACAATCTGAACTAGCACAATATTTAATGCTGTTACAGAACAGTGACATTTCAGTATGTTCTGTAGCTTGTGCTTACCTCTGCATTCATTCAGGGTTAAGGATGGAAAGGATGTTTTAGTTGTGAGATAAAAGTTATTGGGTGCAGAAAATGCACAGAGAAAAAAAACCCCATTCAGAGCTGAGTGACTGCTGCTTTCAGAGTGGAAGGAGGAAGACCTATTCCCCCGTGAAACAACCTTTTGATTCAGACTACGGCAGAGCAGTCAAGCAGTAAAAACTGATTTCCTGCAAAGAATACTGCTCTGAAAACAATAACCTGCTCTTTTTATCTTTACCCGCCCCTATTCTTAAGTTTTAACCTGCCCACAGACTGCCAAGCTAAACTTTGCTCTTTTCTTTTCATGTTTTCTTAATGAAATTTTTTACATGCTTACAGAGTTGACTGTCTTGCTTGCTTTCCTGTTTTATTGCGTGTTGCTATGCAGAAAACTAATAATGGGAAAGAGGAATCAGCGAAAAAAGATGGAGTGGAAAGAAACAGAATCAAGATCAACCTCTCAGGTTATATCTGTAAGTAAGCAGCAGTAAAACTATAAATGAGCTGCAGCTGTAGACCATACTCAGCCATGATTTATTGTATAAACAGTGAGAGTCTCTACATGTGTTGAAAATCCGAGTTGGGTGTACCCTTTCTGCTTCACATTTAGATATTTAAAATTGACCTTTAGTGAGGCAGCTTACTTAGGAATGTGTTTACCAAAAAAAACTCAAAGGAACATGGGATTATAGTAATTCTGAAGAAATCAGGGAAGTTTTATTGGCACTGCTTTGGAGGCTGATATGATCTTAGCACACACACATACACACACAAGCACACATACCAACTGCAATGTTTTGCAGTAATATTCAGTACAGCTCTGCCAGAAACATACATGCATACATACTAATGTGTGTGCATGTGTGTGAAGGTTATACAATATGTTCCATAAATCTGCCTCCACACATGCATGTCTGTGGTCTGGATGCACAGAGTGTGCGTGGGTGAAGTATGTGTGTGGGTGTTTCATTTGTGTGCTGCTCATCAGCTGAAATTGTGCCAACTTGACAAAAACATGTCAAGTTTCTTCTCTGTTTTCTCCCAGAGATGATTGGGTATCAGCATGGGAATAAGTCATTAGATTAGGAATAGCTCGGAGCTAATGGTGTGTGTATCTGGATTTATGCACCACACAATATTTGCTTGTTGTGGTGTTATACACACACATATATTCACTGGACTGTGATTGTGTCCAATCAGTACAGACTCTATTCTAGCATGTGTGTAATTTTGACTGATCCACTGAACCACACTACTGCTCTGAATTTTGTTTTGCTTTGAGCACTGTTAACAGTGTTGTAATATACTAGATATTGCATTTGGTCTGTAAACTCTTTTTTGGGAACCTCATTTTTTTTTTATAATGATCATGTGTAGTCTCATGTGTAGTCCTGTAATAACTGTAACTTGACCATAAAGCTGTAACAAGATCAACCAGTCAGTCATCATATCTTTTGTGTGTTAGAAACAACAAAACTTTTCTTTGTGTCTCTTAACTATGCTTGAACTCCTTTGTAAAATTAGAAGTTTCCATATTTACCACCATACTATTAAACAAAATTAGTCCATTTAGATTTTAATCTGCAACAGTTTTTTTTCCTTATTTTAAATGTTGGTCACCTATTATCACGCAGCAGTGTAAATTGTTCACTTTGAGCATTATAGCTAACAGTTTACTGCAGACACAGATTTTGGTGTTTGTGTTCTTGTCACTGATGGTCAATTTGCCTTGTGGTTATTTCCAGTATCTCGATCAAGTTCAAGTTCTCAAGAAAGATCACGTTCTAAAACCTCTTTAATTCTGCCCACACGATTTAAAGCTGTTACTTATGGCTGTTTTGCTTGTAAGGGCTTCCATGCAGTATTCTGCTTAGCATTTTCCCAGGGTGCATCTCTTTAATTCAGCCTGCCTGCTGTTGTTCACACTCAGCAACTTCACATGACAAGGTTGCTAACGAGTTTAAATGCATGTCTGCTCCCCTCCTCTGTATCTCCCTAACTCTACTGTCTTTTGCCCTTTCCCACCTCCCTCCATCCCCCCTGCCTCTCCACCGCTTCTTAACTCTCTCCCTCCACCTGTCTCCTCCTGTCTTATCTTTTCCTCTCCTCTCCGTCTAATCCCATCTTTTTCTCACACTTTTGCCTCTACCCTCTCCTGAAGTGGTTCAGATGTGTAATGCTTGTTTACACAGAGAAAGACTCTTGGGGTGTGTGTGCACATATTTTGACTGAGTTAGTCAAGCAATAAATAAAACTAGCATGGGGAAGGAAAAACCGCATGGGCCCTTTTACAATTCTATTTCTGCCTATATATTTTTATTTCACTATTTGGTCAAAGAGTAATATGTTTTGAAAGGTTATTTCTTTTTGACATTTGTTAAATTAAAGGTCATATGATTTATAAATATTATAATGCTCTTTAGTATAAGTTATAAGTCAACAGATAAACACTGGTCTGAAGATGAAAAGGATCAGTACTCGGCTGAATGGATGACCCAAAGAGCAATGTGGAAAGTTCATGTAGAAATGATCTTATTAAAAAACATAAATAAAAGTTAATGGGAGTTCAGCTAAAATAAGTCTTTTTATCAGTGAGTCAGAGAGAAATAACAGGAGGTGATGGCAGAGGAAGATAAGGAATTGCATCAACTATAAAGGTCCCAGACTTGCTCATATCATGGACCTTATGTTTCATTGTTGGTGCTTTAACCCCTACATCAACACAGAACCCAAAAAAATCTTGTTTATTGGCAGAAAACAGGCAAAAGTAAAACCAAGCACTCATCAATTGAAGCTGCCAATTCTCTTGTACCTCAGATGGACAACTTAAATGATTTAATGATTTGATTGATTTAAAACTTGACTTGAACTTAAACCACATTTTGAAAGCCCATAGTTGAATAAGTGGTGTACAGGCTGGGCACCAGGCACTGAGATAAAAACAAGGTAAACTGCACTGTCAGCTGCCAAGTCAGCAATGGAGCCTGACACTGATTTAGTTGGAGCATGTCCTTCAGATGGTACTGTGGCTCAAGCTCAAGCCTCCGGCTATAAAATAATGTTGTGTATTTTTTATTGCAGCTCCTGACAGGAGCTCTCTGTCTGCTGTCCCCAGCACATCAAAGAGCCTTTCAGCACACACACACAATGCAACTCTGTGGCAGCACACAGGACATTAAGCTGACTGCTCCTGTAAGGTCACCTCATCAGGACATGACCTCTTGTCACCTACTGTCACAAGAGTTTACTCTGCTGCGCGTGCGCTCTTTAATTAATGCTTCATTCATTCATTGAGGAGATAACTTAAAAAAGAAGCGAATAGGTCAAGCAGGAGCAGAATGAGAGAAACATCTAACTATACTGCAGGTAATGGATATCTGTTTACCACATCATTCATGGAGATTCTGGAGGTTCTGGCATTCATGTGAATGCCACCTGACACACTGAAACACTGTAATACGTCATGTAGGCCCTACTCATAACAGCACTCTGGACAGCAGTGGCACCTAGAGCAGGAAGATGCTTCTAGCCTACAAAGGTGGCTTAGAAAGGCTGAAGGGTAAAGGTGTTTACCTGACAGGGCCATGACCTGGCCTCCAAATTCTCTGATCCCAGTCTAAATGGATGTCTGAGGGACCACACAGACCCAAAGAACCCACATGACTTAAAGAACCTGCCACCAATGGCCTAGTGCCAGACACCACAGACCACCAAAAGAGGTTTTGTATCTTTGCCTCAATGGGTGTGAGCTGTTTTTGTGGCATGGCGGGAACCTACACAACAGCAGTCAGGTGGTTTTAATGTTGGAGCTGTGTGGTGCACAGTTAAGCAGAAAAGAGTATAAAGAGGCTTCACTTTAAACTGAAAAACAAAATAATAAGCCGAAGGATGCCAAACAAGTGTGAAAGGCTGAGGAAAACTGCAAAGTTGGGTCACTGCAACTCATTTCATGTACAAATAATCTAGTAAATATGAAATCAGAGTATATATAAAAAATGTGTTTATACACCAGCCACTTTATGTTGAAAAGTAATCAAGTGCACATTTTTGAAACATGGCCCAATTAGAATGACAGTAAAGTGACAAAAATGGTAGTTGAGACTGATATAAATATTAATAATAATCAAACTGAAAAAATGTGTTTTGATGTGTTTGAGTGCCTGCAACTTTGCATGTGTGTGAGGAGATGGTGCTCAGCCTCAATTTTTTTCATATTTTCTAAGTAATTCTGTCTATGTTTGTCTGTCTATTGAGAGATGAAAGAACCATGATTAGGTCATAAATACTTAATCAAAGCATTAATAGTACACACACACACACGCTCACACAGATGCGATCTTTGATTGTGTCTGATGGCCTTTGTAGTTTTCCCAGATTGACAGTAATTGAACCGATTCCAGCACCATTAAAGACATAAACCATCCAGTCATAAGTTTTTTGAACTGACATGACAGGACAAAGCAAACCAAGCCGATGCCTCCGATATGAGATGACAGGACCTCCCGCTCCCCACTGTCCCAAGCCCCCATCCATCGACTAAGAGACGTGCCACCCGTATGTGTTCCCAGAATGCCACTGAAATCATTTTAATCAGCCCCTCCCTTCCTGAATACCTAATGTCAGCACAGACATTTACAGATCCGCTCCGTGCAGCTGACTGGAGTTTACTGTGAAGTAGTTAGTTTATCCGTCCTACTTTTGTTCTTGCCTTGTCTTTTAGTGGTGATAAATTAACATGTTTTGCTTTTGAATTAATAACATCCATCCGAATGAAATTTAATTAAAGATTGCATATTGAGATGCCTCTCATATCCATATCTTTATTATAAGCGATGAAGATCAAGACCAGGAGACTAACTGAGAGTGACAGTGTGTTGTTGAACAATTAGCAGAACTTCAGGTGTTGGTGTTGGGATGATAAACAGGATTAATGAACACTCTACATGCACATTGCAGTCTTGCTCTTTTTTTTCTGTCCATCCATATTTGTTTGTATCTTTTTTTCTGAGATGTTTTATATAAACAAGTATTCCAAATTAAACACTCAAATACATTGTTTGTCCATGCAAGGAAATATGGAAGCTTTTTCTGATCTGACCCCTTCTGTTGGCTGGACAGCCTCATCCATCGGTGCCCTCAAAGAAACAAAACAAATCTTTCAAGATTGTTACAAATACTACGGTCAGTGGCTTTGTCACTTAATGGTCTGGGACTCTGTTGGATTTGTAAGGTTGAACATTTTGCATTAAAACTGCTTTTGACTTTGAAGCTATGGAATTATCAAATTATAAGATTTATGGACACACATTTAGCCCAAACATTAAGAAGGCATTTCTTGTTCCAGTCAGATTCCAAAACAACTCCGGTGGTACAATAATCTCCTGCATTTTCATATCAGCAAAAGATTAGGCAGCAGTAAGTGAGGACAGTAAATGTGTAATTCCAGTGCTTTCAGTGCAGCTGAACACACACACACACACACACACACACTCACTCACACTCACTCACACACACACAGATAAATCAGCAAGACGAATTAACTTTCAGTTGTAAATTAGTTTCATATTTTCATAATATTTTCCTTTCAGTTAGGAATGAAGTCTTGTGTATTTATCCCTGTATCTGTGTTCTTTGTAGAAGCTATTTTTTTCACAAAACTTTTTACAGTGTCTTTAAAATCAGTGCAGACCTTGTTGAAAGAATGTGCCATCAGAGCAGAAAAATTGCCTCTTTTTTTGTTTTTGTTCCCTCTCAGATGATGACATTTTGGCAATGGGGTGTTTTTGATCTTATTTTCCATTTTTCATATCACAGGCTGCTCACCACACCCTTCGCTCATGTGCTCATCTTTGCCTCTGTTCCTCTGTCTCACATTCATCTTTTTTCCAAGTTCCATCCAAATCTAATCAGGAGAAATAATGTGTGTGACAGACAGAAAAAACAGAGAGCAAATGAATGGATCTGTGGCCTGACATTTTCCTCACCATTTTCGAAGAAAGCCCTTCCCTACAAACTGCTTGGTTTGGTATCTTTTTATACAGACACAGTAAATGTGTAATTCTCCACAGTGGGAATGGCAGTAGCTGAATCTTATCAGGCCTGTAATTCCTATTAAGTACCTGCTGTTAAGAATCTCTGCTTCATTATTTGCTGGAGAGTTTCTTTTCATTTCATTTTGTGGAATATCGTTCATTCATTCAAGTTAAATAGCAAGAAGCCCTCTAGACGCTGTAACATCTCTCCCATAGTGGTTCCTCCTCACTGGCACTTCACCGCAGAGTGTCACCTCATGTGAACCTGCAGTCGCAGCTGTGGAGGACTCTCTCTTTTAATGGAGAGGTTAGAAAGAAACATGGAAACAGTGGGAGGCTCTTATCTCTCATCATAAGAAGAAAACAACCATCACCATGGTTACTGATGGGTGACATCTTCTTCCAGCTGTTGTGGTGTTATTATATGCTGTTTCTCTGCCGGTTCAGAACATCTCCAAAGCAGTGAGCAGGTCATCCATGACGTTGTGTACTCATTTTTAAAGGACATTTAGAAGTTAATGGTTAAGAGATTAAAATATTAAAAGATGGGGGGGTCACATTGTCCTGGGCATTTGAGCAAGACACACAGCAGGCCTGGTCTTCATTGATTATCAGCCACCATCGCCTATGAAAATCAACCTGACTTACTTGGACAGAAATGTTCACGAACAAGGCCATGAAAGGTGGTGGGAAAATGTAAGTTCAGCAGTGATGCTCATTTTCTGTGGCAAAATTTTTAAGTCTTCTCACAGACTTTGTGAACCATTTGCAGAGATCTCTCCAGGGATCAGACTGGACTTGTGTAAATTTTTCTGATAAGATAAAGGGAAACCAGCTGCCACTGATCATGTTCTTAGTCTTCAGGTTTGAACTTCAGTGTGTGTAAAAGATTTTAATACTGTTTGCCTATTTTACTTTCATTAGGTTAGAATGAATCAAAAAAAGGAGGAATATATATATACATACAGTAATTTATTCATAATATATTTTTTATCATTTATATAGACCTTTTTATATATGTGTTTTTGTTTTGTTTTTTTTGTTTTTTTTGTATGTGTGTTTGTTTGTGTGTATGAATTCTGGATGCAAAAGGAGTCCACCAGCTGCCTCTGCAGATGCTGATGTTCCGCTTGATAGTGTGTGTGTGTGTGTGTGTGTGTGTGTGTGTGTGTGTGTGTGTGTCAGTGAGTGCCCTTACACTTTTTGTTTCAGTTTTCTCTGCACTTCATCACCCCCCTGACTCTTCTTTTCTCTCTGCGTGGTAGTTTTTTCACTTTGCTGTCAATACCAGTGCTGCTCCTTATCCTGTATGGAAACTGCAGGGGACTCAAATAAACCTGAACATGCAGGAATACATGTGAATCATGTGGACACAAAAATAGATAAGTAATAAAAAACATATTTAATTTTAGTGTAGTCTCCTTCACTCTCTCTGTCACCAACATGTGTGGTCTCTCCTTATTTCAGCTGATCTGAATGGACTGAAGCCTCTCACTGAATCCAGCTCATCGACTCTCTTCTTTACCTTGATTTATTTGGTCTGTGTGTGTTTATTACTTAGCTTAGTAATAGTTTCTTAGCTGACACAAAGCTGCAGATTAAAGTGTCTGCAGATGAATATGTGTCAGCAACCTCATGAATTGGTTCAGGGCACATTTGGCAGTCTCTAGAGCTACAGCATTTGCACTTAGTTAATTAGTGGATTTGCAGTACATTAATCAGCACTTTTTGATAACATATGAAGCATTTACTTTATTTACTTACAAAAAAGTCAAAATGTTCTTTAGTTTCAGTTCTTCAAATGTAATATTTTTCTCTTCTTTCTGTGTAATTGTAAAATGAGTGTCTTTGAGTTGGAACCCCTTATCATCCATGTGTCACTGCTGCTTGTGACAACCTGATAAAAGTAACATGAAAACACTTCACTGTTATTCTTTTTTAATATATAACAATTTGTATACAACATATTGCCATATTTTATGATGTATCTGTCTCCCTCGCTTTTATGCATGCGTTATGTCACAGATGATGGATGTCTGAGAGCAACTGAATAACAATGATGTCTGTGTGAGTTGAAAATGGAACAATCCATGTGTGTGTGTGAGGAACATTTTCTTTAAAGATTTGCACATACGTACGTAAACAACTGTGTGTGTGCATGTGTGTGTCTGTGTTTTTCTGTTGTCTTTTTAATGAATTGGTTGAGTAAAAACCTCATTTCCCATGAGGCTCGTCTGTTTGTTACAACTGTATACTAAAATTATTTGGCTGAGATCTGATTCTGGGGAACATCTGTCTGCATGCAGTCTGCATGCAGACAGATGTCTGAATCTTTATCTGTCACTCTGAATACTAATGTTACTAAAGTTACAATTATTTATCGTCTGTCTGCATGGGGCAGAGGCCAGAACCACCAACACACACACACACACACACACACACACACAAAACAAACTTGTTTACCAGCACTAGCTTAGTAATTGACACATCAAAGACTCAGTGGGGTTTTTTTTCCATTCCGTCATTTTTTAGCTCTCACTTCTTCGTTAACGCTTTTTATGTTTATGTGTGTTTATTGCTGTTTTCCTTTCATTGTTTCTTGCTGCCTCTCTCTCTTTTAAACAACTTCTTTCAGGCATTTTATTATTCAAACCATCTATGCACCAACTGTGTCAGCTGAAAGAAACAAACCATCTCTCTCTCTCTCATTTGAAATCTCTTCTTTGTCCCTTGAAAGCTCTGATTTCTTTGTAGAATTTGTTTCTGAAATGTCCTTTAAATCATGCAGACCGCTCATGTGCATTGCATAAAGTTTATACATACAAGGAATGAAGCATTACCAATGTTTAGATTTATGATTAAGCTAAACTGAGTTTTAGACTAACTGTCTCACTTTGGATTATTTATGTTTAAAAATCTTAGCAGGATGAGATCGGATGTTTGATTGCAAAGATTTGTGATTTGTTTTTATTTAGGTAGATTTTTTTCCTAAGGCTGTGAAAGCAGGATGCTCTAAATTTTAAGAGGCAAAGAATAACAAAACTAAAAGTCGATGCTAGCAGCTCTTGGAGGCTCCACTGAGGTACAGCTACGCCTTAAGCCGGATGTTTTCATGCTGATGTTTATGTGTGACAAACACTCTGATAAACATGAACAGAACTTTTTTTTGCTTTTCCCCGCATGCTGATGCTAACCATGTTAATTATCGTAGTAGCATGCCAACATTTGCTAATTATGGGTAAAACCCAAAGAATAGCTTAAGTTGACAAAAATAATAACAATTCTATACTTTATTCATAAAGCAGTTTTAGAAACAGAATCATAAAGTGCTTTACAAACTTAAATAAAACTAAGACCTATCAGGACAGAGGAAGGGAAACAACAATAAAACAAATACTCATAAAAAAACAACAAAAGGACATGCTTGAAGAAAGTTAGTATGTTAAAATTATGAAAGGCTTTCTTCGTGGGGGTGGGGGCGGGAGTCAGGGGTGGTGCAGGGGCGGGGGGGTCATTTTGAGAGTTGATTAAAAAGATCTCACTGATTCTGCGAGCCTTAGATCCTCTGGCAGGAATGTCATTTTGACAGACTGACTGATCTTCCATCCAACTGAAATACTTTTTTATGCATAAAGCCGAAAAAATGGCTTTTGGGCAAATTGTGATCATTGAACTACTGTTTGGTCCATTTGCACAATTTGTACAAAGGAAGTAAGGCTTTATTCTGATAAATCAGTCCCCTCTCTCCAGTTATTATGATTAAGCTGCATTTGACATAGAAAGGCTGATAAATGAATTCAGTCAAAACCACTCATTTTAGTTTCTTACAACTAGAATAAACCTTTTTTAACCCCGTTGTAAAAGACTAGAAAGAGTTTACATTTATTCTTAAAAGTAAATATGTGAAAAAAGAACAAGCTCTTATTCAACTATGTACTATATAAACTAGACCAAAGCCTGGTCAAAGCAAATGTTAGGCTACAGAAAAAAAATAATGTATTTATTTTAGGGTTTGAAATGTTTTCCTTTTTAACTATACATCTTAGTAGACATTTACTTTATAGAATGCAGTGTTGTTTTTAACATCCCATAAAATTTGATTCCCTCAATATTTATAATGGAACTGTGTTTTTTCCTGTATTAAGTGATGACGTGTGTGTTCCAATTTTCTCTCCTCTTCTCCACTACTCTCTTAGTTTACTCCTGTCATTCATCCATCAAGTTGAAGGGGCTAAATTACTTTCATAACAGCTCTTTTCCAAAGGAATTATTGGGTGTATTTTGTTATCTTCTTCCATTTTGCTCTGCAGGTTTTGATGGATAATTTTCCCAAAACATTTCATCAAAAATTTTGTCGTGCTCTTTTTTCACAGGCCCCTGGGGAAACAAAAGTATTTCCCTCAGCTCTCCTTGTAATCATTCCTACAAGATTTTTTAAAGCCAGTTGTTACAGACCTTTTATTCCTTTTATTTTAGAAAGCCTTTATTTTTTAAAAAAAGAGAGAATTTTCCCTGGTTAAAAAACAACCAGGTGTTAAAAACAAAGCCTTGCATGTCATGTTTCAGTTGCCAGCGGGGTTTTGCAGGTGTGGGAGATATGTAAAAATGTTCAGAAAATGTGATGAAAGGTATTGTTGGTTCCCTGAAGCAATTTTACAAACTCCCTCTCTTGTCTCTGTTCTTTTTTCTCTCTTTCTTTCCTTTAGGTGACATGTAATTGCTTCACCATCAGTGACAGAGAGCTGCAAGAGATTGGCGTTGGGCTGTATCCTAGGTAACACACACACATGCACAGAGGGGAAATGTGTGAAGCATACACATCTTTAGAGCGTCATTAATTTCAATTTAGCTCATAATATTTGTCAGATGGCACCTCTCTTACTGATACTTGATTAATAAAAATACCACAAAATTTAAATGTGGCTCTTGAGTTACCTGCAGGATCACCGCACCCTAAACAGCCCCACCCGCTCGCTTTCAAAGCTTCCCCCTCCCCCTCCCCCCTCACCATCTCCCCTCGCAGTCTTTTCCTGACAGTTCTTTGAAGTGCAACGAACAAGGGAGGAAAGGAAAGAGCAAATTTTTGTTGTGAGGCGAAAACTTGAAAATGAATGTTGACAGAATATTATAAGGCTGTTTGGGGAAGATGGAGGTTAGAGAGTGAGGCAAGAATGCACGGAGAAATACGATGTTTGACTCCAGCTGATATGTGATTCTTGTCTGGTTTGTGGGAGTGCAACACACACAAACACACACACACACACGCACACACATCCACGTGCACATACTCACAGAGGAAGGCGATATGCACTGTGATCCCTGCATTGAGTCCTGGGTGAAAGGAGGGATTTGGCCTGCCGTTGCACATGTTGTTAGAGTTGTTACACAGCTACAAACACACACACTCTCTCACACACACTGTAGGTATCTCAGCCAGTTTATCTGGCCGGTGTTGAGATGTCAGATGGTCACAGTGGCTTTACCAAAGCTCAGCCAAACCATGTGTGTCCGTGTCAGTGTGTTTCTGCGATTTGTGTCGTAACTCATCCATAAATGATGGCCCTGTCCACAGGATGGGCTCCTGTCTATTCATATTTTGGGTTGCCTGGCAACCACAAGGTTTTCTAAAGAGAGTGGGATTACTCTGTCGAGGCTACACCTCTGTTCACCCACATCCCTCTCTTTTCATTTTTCTGTATGTGTCTTGTTTGCTGACTGCCTTATCCAAACTCTGTCTCCACTCAGCTCATACTTGTCTGTCTCTGCTAATTGGCCTGTTGAAAAAATGATGTACAATCCTGTCCTCTGAGGTCTTTATCAGGGGCAAAATGATTCACAGCTGGATTTATGACAAAGACCTTTCTTCACTCGTTGTAATCCATCCCAACATTTTACTTAGTATCAGCTCCCAGTAACATAAAACAATGTGTAGCTGCTGCCAAATCCTCCCAGAGCTACACTGAAAAGGGGAAGAAGAGATGAGCTGACAATATGATATAGAGACCTAAGACATGTTTATGGCTTGCAGAGCTTTCAAAGGTGTCACGCAAGAGCCTTGACTTTCAAAACTTAAGGAGTTTTATTCATTTCAGCTCAACTGGAAACTGCTACAATGTGGTTTTAATGCACTTTTAAAAAAAACTTGGTAATGAAAGTACTGAAATCTATTTAAATCCAATAACATTATACTTAACATTGTGTACTTACTTTATCAACATTTTCAGATGAAAAGTATTGATAACAGTGTATCCATCTGTTTGTACAAGACTTACGTTATTAAACAATAACATTTGATGTGATGTAGTTCACCTCTCTGCGAACACACAAACAAGGATTTTATTACATTGGCTCAGGTGCACTGAGAAGAACTGCTCTCTGTACATACAGTTATTTATTTAAATCTTTTTACAGTTGTTACAAAATATCTAAACCCCTTTTTAATTAAAAAAAAAAAGTCTACCTAAGGTCTTTGAATTACAGAAGATGTTATTGTAATTAACTGATCAACAGTAAAACCTGTCATCAATTACTGTACACAGAGGACCTTTATTCAACTCCTTTTTTAAGCCCTGTAATATCATTTGTTTCATATCAGAGCTTTGAACTCCATTCACACCTTAATTTTGTGCCATATAAAGATGTGTTCTGCATTAATGAAACTCTTCTACACAAGAAAGCATGAAACACAGCGATAATCTCTATCTGAAGCACAGAAAGAACATAAATATCCATCTTTAGTGCCGTACTGTCTCTCACACCTGAATGATATTTGACTCTCTATCCTGCTACCTGCAGCATCAGTTGGTTTCTGCAGATTTTGTCAATGTGAGATGTGATTTACTTAATTTATCTAATTAGTATGCTAATTAGCTGCTCTCCATCAGATAAAAGCGTTGTTATAAGGGCTCAATTTCTAGTTGATATTCAACCCGTAACTTCTCCACTGTAGAACAGAGCCAGGGGGTTACTGGTGGTTTTACAAAGGCTCAACACACACAAATATAAACACACACACACACACAGTCTTTATCTCTCACACCCATTGTTTTACTCTACTATGAATATGATAAACGAGAGGAGCCGTCATTGAGGTGGGTCATAACAGCAGTCAAAACTCTTCAGTATTTTTTCCAGCCATGTGTGCAGTGACAGTAAATGTGTTTTTTATTGGTGACAGGATCTTAAAACACTTTATTAAAATTTGCGACATACACAACAGTTACACTCTCAGCACAGGACAAAACAAAAGACACAAGACATAGACTTATACACACAAGCACAAACTAATCAGTATAGTTTCATGCTCTTATTTAGATCATTTTTATTTAAAGGTTAATGTTCGGAAGTGTGTAATCTTAGTAATAACTTGGGTACAAAGGGTATTTTTACAGTAGTAAAAGTTAAATTCATTGAAACATGTTATTACATTATGCAATTACTCATTAGGAAATGGTTCTCCAGCAGGCACATATAAATACTTTAGCTTGCCATTCTCTCAGCTTTTTTTTCTTGTAGATTTCTCCTTCACTTTACACTCTATAAATGACTTGTGTTTTATTAAACTTCAGGGAAAAACTCCTGCATGCATTCAAAGCGTCCAAAAAACAATCATATTTGGCCCCAGTGTTTGGATGCCGACATTGTCAGTTTTTGTGTGTGTGTGTGTGTGTGTGTGTGTGTGTGTGGGCGTGTGCGTGTGCATGTGCGTGTGCATGTGCATGTGCGTGTGCGTGTGCATGTGCGTGTGTGTGTGTGTGTGTGTGTGTTTACATGTGCAACTTGGGAAATGAGTCAAAAGCCTGTATTGTGACAGAAGTGGAGTACCCATTGTTTCATGATTTATTTGTATATGTGTGAGAGAGAGAGCGAGGCCGAAAGATCGACATAGAAAGAAATGAAGAGTGACATTTGTTATGACCGAGGCAGAGTACTCAGATTGTCGCACTGCACAGGGAATTCTCTGTGTTTGTGTGTGTTTGTGTGTTCAACATTTTGTCTGCATTTGTTCTCAGTCTCAACTTGTGTTTGCAGGATGGGTAGTCAAATGATGTTTAACCTCCCAACAGCATGTTGAACGCAGAGTCAAAAGTCACAGCTGCCACATTAAACTAGCTGATAGATAGCAGTGATCTTGATGGAAATGTGTCATCTGACAAGTGTTTTTTACTCTCCTGTGAATATGTTGGCACAAATTACCTTTTCAGTCAAGACTGGGTCGGTGATTTGAGAAACCTCCAAACCTCCAGACAGGTGGCAGTTGGTGGCTCAGCAGGATGAGACTCTGGCTGTGTTTTGAGTCAAATCTAAAGCCTGTGTTCTCTATCTCCTTTGCTTACTAAGTGCACTGCAGATGATAAAAAAGAAACACTTTCAAAGATCGGAAGTGCTGATCTCAGCATGGTTCAGAGAGACACACACATCCACATCCACACACACACACAGGCCAGGAAGGGAAGAAAGTTAAACATTTAATGGCAGATAAATTTCTCTCTGTCCTTTCTTTCTGTCCCTCACCCTGTTTCACCATCTTCTCTTCCCTCCTTCCTCCTTCTCTTCTTCTTCTCTCTCTTTTTTGCCTTCACTCTTCTTCCTCTCGCCCTCTGGTCCTCTCTCTCTTTCCCTCCCTCCTCCCCCTCATCATCTTGTTTGCTCTCTCTCAGTTTATCGCTGCTAAACCATGACTGTAGGCCAAACTGTGTGATGCTGTTTGAGGGAACAAAGCTGCAGCTCAGAGCTGTTCGGGATATCGACCCTGAGGAGGAGGTAAGAGAGAGTAAACACACTGCACCTTTGCAACATTAACAACGTGGAATATGAGTCCAGTTTTATTGACTGTGATGTTGCCACGGCCTTATGATCACGTTGTTTATGAGCATTATTTATTGAATGTTTTTTATTCCCTGTTGTTATTAATAGAGGAGCAGATGCCTCAGGCTGTTTGGAATGATCTGAAAGTAATAACCATATTTTCCATTGTCATCACATCACTGCGGTTATTGTCTGAACTTAATTGTAAAAGAAGTAATAAATGTTGATGGGGCGACAATAAACTTAATGTCATTAGAGTGGTTCTTAAAATTGTTAACTTGGCAGTGTTTCCCCTCATTTCCCATAGTTCACTACCTCTCATAACTAATTGTGATCAGATGCTTTCATTCCATCAGCAAGAGACACACAAACTTACACACACACACACTTTACTTGGCCAGCATCTCTTCCCACTGTGCTCATTTTATCTTTATCTTTAATTTATCTTCCTGCACTGAATTGCATTTAACTGTGATCTGCAGTGCGGCGAATATAGCAAAGTAATACAGCAAAAATGCAAACAAAATGACGCCTAAACAATGAATCAACTTGTTTTCTCTCCTCAGCTAACTATAAGCTACATTGAGACATTGTCACTGACTGAAGAGCGACAGAAACAGCTGAAGGACCAGTACCATTTCACCTGCCACTGTCAGCATTGTGACGCTCAAGACAAAGTAAGTACACAGATATACAAATCACAACCTCAGATTCAGTGCTCATTTTACAGGGTTTTGAGAATTTACAGTTATTCATTTTCAAATTCAAACACTCAAACTTTGTTTATGGCAACATTTACATGCACATACTGATCCAACTGAAAACATCTCTTTAAATTATTTTGCAATATCGTACTTTTCATCAGGGATTTCACTTCATACCTGACCTTTCTCTATTCCTTTTACTGTGCTTTATACTTTCATGTATGAAATTCACTGCTGAAGCAACATTTTTTCCGAGATGCTGCATTTATGTTCAGCTAAATGTGCATTTATAATTATGTAAATAGTCTCTGGATCATTTTCAGAGACAGTGTTTTGTTTACAGTGTTTTGTTGAGTGAATAAACACATTTACTCTGCATGGAGTTAATTTTTATACTCTAGCACAAATATATACAAGTACAAAGTACAGGAAATTATTTAATGACCTAGAGAGCAAATCTTCTTGATGAAACGACAAACTGTACATATTGAAGCAGCTTACTGACTTTTTGGTCTTGTTTTCCATGACCACGCTGTGTCATGTAAACGGCTCTACTTATGCTAACTGTTTCTCATGCATGACAACCTAAGCCTGTGATCGGATCATTGCTGTGCAGGTGAACATAGTCATTTTTGAAGTTGGCATTAAGTTCTTTTTTCTCATTAAAAAATAACTCACATTTTTTAATCTTTTAACTCTACAAAAACTGCTCTTGCTTGAAATGTGTAAATCTTTTGGTCTCCACAAGAAGACACTTTCAAATACACACTCAGTCCCTCATAAACACTCCTGCCGTGCCGCTGTTAGCTTAGTCATCTGTGCATAACGTGTTACAGTGTACCCTTTCCTGTCCTCTCCTCCTTCTCCTCCTTCACTCTCACATTCGGTCTTATCTTCTGCTCGCTTCTTCCTCTCCATCACTCTGTCACGCTCCACCTCTTCACACCTCTCTCTCTCTGTCCTTGTCTCTCCGTCTGACCACCTCCCGAAAAATGAGAAAAATTATCTCGTCTTTCAGCTGCAGTTTTCTTTTCCATCCATCTTAATCCACTCAATCTTTCCATTCCAGTATCTCACTGTGTCTCTCTCTCTGCGTATTTTCATATCCCTCTCTCTCTCTACTCTTTTTCCTCTACCTTCACTCCTGCCTCTGGCTTTGTTCTCCATATGCTGTCTGTGACACTTAAGTCCTACTCTACCTCTCAACACAGCAGCACTCAAAAATGTCTGTGTGTTTTTCAGATAAGGTAAGAGAGAGCACTCAGTTGAGTCAGTGGGACAATAACATTCATTTTATTCACCCACCTTTGTTCTGCATACAGCACACACACACACAACCCCACACACAGTTGGTCCTCCACTTTCTCTTTAATCTTCAGATTTTGATGACAGGCTCCTGGGTTGTGACCCAGAGTTTTCATGGCGACAGATGTCTGTTGACATCAAACCTGGTGTTTGTGTGTTACTTTTCTCATGTCCTAGTGTTCATGTGTGTTGTGCATGCACAGAGAGAAGAAAGTTCTTTATTTTTCATCAACTAGCCTCTCCATCGTTTCTGTCCTCTATCATTTGTCTCTTCTTCCTCTTTTTCTTTACATTTAAACTCTTTCCTTCTTGGAAAGGCAAGAATGAAACTGAGGACCCTTGAAACATGATGCCAGATCGGCATATTTTGAATTACCACTACTCGAGCAGCAATTACTCTGCAGTATTTAATAAATCTGTCATACTTATGCTCGCTCACTCACTCCGACAGACAGTGAGTACTGAAATATTTATGGTTGCCATCAGCTGTCAGTTTGCTGAGTTAAAGTCTACATGTCACTTGGGGGCTGGCAAAGTAATTTTAATAAACTTACTTATTTTGCCTTTTTTGTGTGTTTTTGATTACAAACAGTTCTCATAATGGTCCTGTGTGCTTGTGTGGGAGTTTGCAATGAGCCTGCACTCATATGTACATCAGTGCATTTGATTAGACATTAAAGTCTGCTTTGTCAGCGTGAGTTTTTAGGTGGTCCTTCTCTTCTCTTTCCCAGGACAGACTCGTGCTGTCAGGGGCAGAATCATCATGGTGCCTGCTGCAGGAGGCTCTGCCCAGGCTGGAAAAAGTGAAAGCAGAGTCAGGTATCCTTTACCTCCAAGATCCAGTGCATCCCATGGATACTAAGCATCATCATCATCATCATCATCCATGATCTAATGTGTTATCAGATGATGATTAACTGCACACTTCATAAGCACTGTGTTCTGAGCGATAAAAAAGAGATTTATGTTTTTATCCTAGAAAAGTTTCTTTAAATGAAGTGACTGTCAAAGTGCAGTCAGTGTTGATTGTTTGCATGCTTTAATGTACATAAATCTGGCGTTTAACAACTTTCATGACAAGTATTATGGAAAAAGTGACAAACATAGAATCCTCAAAGCCCCCACAATGATATTAACACATTTACACATAGTTTTTTGCATGAATTCTTGCAATTTCCCTATAGAGATGTGGATTAGCAGCTTTAAGTTGTACTTTTCGAGGGGTGTCCAGTATAAATGTTGCTTTTCCTTAAGTGACCCACCAGATTGGCAAAGATTACTACAGAGCTGTAGTGATCTGTTATCAGCTGCTGGCTGCGACGTGCCTGCTGAAAATCTGTATAAGCTCAGGATTACAGACATGGCTCTGGATGCCTCCATTCACCTGGGACACTGGGAGGAAGCACTGGGATACGGGCAGACAACACTTCCAGTTTACAGGTGAGTCACAGTGTATGTCTGAGATAAGGGATAACCATACTGAGAAAATTAGATGTTTTACCCATTTATACTGTAGATTATGTGTTCTTAATTTTAACAAAGAAAAGACTTCATATCCATGGTTTTCTTCTTAGTGATTCTAGAAAAGGCTGCAGTGTGAGCAAAAAGGCAAGAGTAACTCATCCAGAGTGCATGTGAAGTGCTACTCAATTCTATACATCCTCTCTGCTAATGTAAATTACTATTGAGAGATATAGATCTTAAGATCAAAGATTTTGGTTGCTACTAAATCCTGATGCCTTCACAGTACTTCCAAGGCTTCCAGAGGGCATTTTATGTTGTTTTAGACCAAGCGTCATTATTTTTTAACACACAAGATTCACAGATGGATAACCTTCAGAGACTCAGTGGAGAACAAGCAAAGAATTTAATAAGGAAAAACATGGTATATCATATTGATTTGCTAAGATAGTATAAAATGGACCCCTTGCTTGTTTTTGAGGTTAGAAGTGCAGAATAAGCACTTGAAGCAGCAACTTAGTGTTGAGAGACTCAAATCTGAGGAGATTTCATGATGCCAGATTTAACTGTTTGACCTGATAAAGGAGACAAGGATTTCCTTCTGTTATCCTTGTGAAGGAATGAAGCTCAGCGGGGTTGGTTTAGAAAGTAAGCAAAAAGTCAATGCAACTGAGAGGGAAAAAAATTTAAAAACAGTTTCAGCAATTAACATTGTAATCAGCAGTGACTGAAATAGATAAACTTGAGACTAAACACAAGCAAATTAGGGAAGCATCCCCACCATTATGGTGACATGTACTTCACAAAACATTCTTCAAATTAATGTAAAACACAAGCAAAAAGCAAACTGGGACACACATTCAGGAAAGTTATTTCAGGAAATTAAAAGAAAGTCACTTACAACTCTGCGGTCACAGAGGACATAATGGAAGTGTACTGGTGACACCAAGTCCTAGAGTGTGTTGAGCTCTCAGTGTTTTCCTCTGCTCTGTGCAGCTTGACATGGGATCCATCACAAATAGACTTTATGTGTATTCTCTGCATAGCAAAGCAGAGAGAAGCCTGTAAGACGCCTCTGAGACACGTTGCGGTGCATCCAGTGGAATAACAAGCATCCTAATTAAGTCAAAAGTTTTAGTTTGATCTACCTGTCAGGTTACAGTACATTGCATTAACAGTTTCCATTTTTTTACAGTGCTGAGGACCTCCAGCCCTCACACGTCCTCACCTCCATTTGCATGTGTGTGTGTGTGTGTGTGTGTGTGTGTGTGTGTGTGTGTGTGTGTGTGTGTGTGTGTGTGTGTGTGTGTGTGTAAGACTAATTGATCTTGTGTGAAGGGCAGAGCTCCCGTGGAATAGCTGTGCTCTCTCTCACTCTCACATACGCAGAGATAAAACCATATCCACAGGAGAGCAACAGTAATACAGCCCATCAATAAATAACCAGATAGTGAGCTGCAGAAAGAGAGATGATGATGAGGAGAAGGGGATGATTGGTGTCAGCCAAAAAAAAAGTAAGAGAAATGTGTCTTGAGGAAGCAGAATCGAAACCAAAGTGAAGGATGGTTGTCGAGGTTATAGGTTTTGCACAGGAGAGAGAGGGGTTAGGTGAGGATGGAAGAGGGAAATGAAAAATGAGAGAGAGGCAAAAAAGTTCAGAGGGAAAAGATGAAAAACTGGAAAAAATGAAGGAGGTAAAATGAGGGTGACAGAATGACAAGGAAGATGGTCAAAAAGTGCGAAGAAAAGGTGTATAATAGGAAAAAGATAGTATGTAAAATGAGGAAAACAGACAAAAAGCGGACTAAAGAAATGCACTGGGGAGGAAACGATGAAAGAAAAAGAATAAAAGCAAAAAGGAGAGAAAACCATTCAAGAGAAAAGAGTGAGAGAGAGTGGGAGGAGGTTCTTCCATATTCATCTCCTATCTTCCTCTGGGCTCTTCAGATTGCAGGGAAGAAAGATAGCTGCAGGAGCTCTCTGTCTCTCTCTTTCTCATGTCCTTCCCCTCATTCTGTATTCCTTTCTTCTTTCACTCTCTACTTTTTGGGTTTCTGTTTAGTTTGTGATGTATAGAGAGAGTTTTTCCCTTCCTCTGTGTTCGAATAATGCACATCTACTGCAGGCTGAACATGCCAGGGTTACTGAGTGACTTCATGCAGGACATATTTTGCTGTTTTGGACAATGCTCATGCACACATGCACACACATTATGAATATCTTTATGCACATAAAGTAAAGCAGCAGTGTGAATACAGCCACATGGCTTTATCCTGCCTCTCCTTTAATAGAGAGTAACATACTTTTTCAGCAATGTGCAGCTTCATGTATTTGTATCTTGGCTCCTCAGAATAAGCAAAAAGGGACTTTTCTATCAAGTTGCACCATTTTGAAATGACATTCAGGATTTTTTATAGAGAGAAGTCTGTTGCATAAGATCACTGCATCAACAGCACCCTCGGTGGACCGATGAAGTGCACCCATGATGTCAGTCTTCGTGGTTTGGTTGGTGGTGACATGTGAAATACTAAGTCAGTTTCATTAAAAACCAGCACCATTGCAGCACTGCTCCTACTATTCATTGGTGAAGACCTAATATGTGTAAGAGAGAATTTTGCCACTGATTTTGGATGAAAGCACATTGCTTTAAAATCAAGGTTTTAATTCCTCCTTAAGGTTTTCAGTGAAGCTATGGTCAGGGATTCGTTCTGGCCAATTTAGTTCTTCCACAACAGGCTTGTCTAACTGTGTCTTTTTGAACCTCGCTTTACGCAAAGGTGCACAGTCAAGCTGGGAAAGCAGAGGGCTTTCGTCAAACTGGAAGCACAAAATTGGAAGTGCCCCAACTGGCTGCAGTGTCTTCTTATCTGAAGTGTTAAAAAGACCTTTCACCGAACAGAGGCCTTGCTTGTTAAAACACACAAAACTGACACAGAGATTGGGGGACACTGTTGCAAATTACCGTGGTCGCCTCCAGGCTCCAGACTTTTCTTTGGATCCAAACACTTTTATCTACTTTCATAACTTGGTGTGTCTCAGAAAGGAGGGTCAGCTAAATAATTAAATTGTGATTTAATGTTATTTGCCACAGTGACAGATGCACAGCGGTGGTTAGATTGCAGAAATTGTGAAAACACAGAACTGAAATTAGTGTTGCATTGGACAAAAAACAAAATACAATTAAGGAAAATACTCACAGCTAATCTTTCCTCTGTGTTTTTGTTCTCCTTCTTCGGTTTTCTACTTAGTAAGATAATCCATGTTTCCTTCTCACTAACAGCAGACCGTGGATCTTTTGTTCCAAACAAGAGCCTCATTAGTTCCACTGCATTTGCCTGGAAATGCTACACTTTTCCACAACTATTAATTTCTCCTTCCTGCCCCCTCTCTTACTCATAGCCGAGAGCTATGGCTTTCTAACTAGCTGCATACGGCAAGACCGTATTTCCTTTCAATTTACTCTCTTGGGAAAAAAGAAGAGTAGAATTCGGGAGACGGCAAGTTAATGAAATTATTTTAATTGCTGTGTGGCTCTATATGCAAAGAGGAAATATAATTGGAGATTGGTGTTGATGTGAGTGTTTGCATGTCTTGGCAGCTTGAATCACTGGCTTGGTAATTAAATCAATATTGTAACGTGTTATTATTCATGGAGGACTAATGTTGTTGGTTTAGTCTTTGAACTTGGGGATTCTGTTTTAAACACAGGATTTGGAGCCTCCTCTGTAATTAGTGGGCTTATCAGTTAGTAGTTTAGTAGAGCTTGAAGGGACAAACAAATGGGCTATTAGCGTTCTTAAAACTCTGCCGGAGAATTTAAAGAAGCTATAGAGCTTTAAATGACTCTGACTGTGGCCAGTACAAAACTTCCCATTTTTATTACACCGATTTAGAATGATGCTCTGTCAGCAGCAGATGCAGTGAAGTTTTTATTTGCATGTGATTGCATTAGGACCATATCAACCCCTATTGTGTTGTGTTTACCCAGGAGAGAAGTGAAATCCACTGAATACATCAGGTTACAGAGGATGATGTGGATTCAAATTGACTTTATCTTTGTGTACATGTATGCTCAAACATTCTGCTGTGCATGTGTGTATTCATGAGTCTGTGTTTACTTACAGCTCTTTTTGTTTGTTTGTGTGTGTGCATGTGAGTGTCGGAGAGAGAGAGAGAGAGAGAATGAGCCAGACATGAATTTTAAATAGAGAAGGCAGCGAGCATGTAAATGTCATCTCACAGCGCTTACATAAAATCCCCTAAAAAAAGGTATGCGTAATAAAGAGAAAACACACAAACACAGAAGACAGAAACAGAGGTCAAGTGGAGGAGAGGAATAAAAAGAGCAAAGCAGAGGAGAGAAGGAAACCGACCGACCGACCAAGATCATAAGCTTTAATCCCTGCAACTAACAGGTCAAAAAGCACAATATGAACAGGGAGGATCAGAGCAAAGTACATGAAATAGGAAAAGGAAGCGAAGATTAGAGGACGGGGGGACGAGCGTCTTGAGAACTCTGCTTCCGAAAGGTCCCCAATGTGTATTTATCTTTACAGTGTGTGTGTTAATGAGTGAACTGCCTCTTTAAGGCATATGTGTTTATACATGTATGTGTGATCTACTTAATATGCAAAGATCATTTTTTTTATGAGCATCATTAAGCATCAGTGTGTATCCATGTGCACACAGATTCACACATTCACTTATTACATGGTCTTTATACTTAAGATGAACAAATATCAAACAAATAAATGAAAGAAAAATCAGATAGAAATGTGTGTGTTGGTGTGTGTAGGTGAGTGTGTTTGTGTTTGGCCTTTCCATAAGGGTTGTGCTGGTCTCTTCAAACAAGCATTATTGATCAAGTTAATCATGGCTCAGGCTCTGTTACCTTAGATACACTTCACTGATTAAAACCTTTTCATCTCAAGAAAATACTCACTGTCTTTGTAATTTTTTTTTGTATTTTTTTAAAAATCAACTTCTAAGGAGATGCAAAGTGACAGTGTGCACCTGTTTTTCTGGATGATAAACAGTATATTCATGCATAGATACACAAACACAGTGCACAGATTCACTGTGCTTGTGCTTGTCGGGGTACATTTGCATGTGCGCTCAGTGGCTCAGTTTATACACGTGGTGCATACAAGTATGTGCTCAGTATGCATTTCTGTGTCTTTTCACATGTTCTTTTTGTGTGTTTATCATGGGAATATGTGCAGCATTAGTTAACTATTCTGTCTGACACGCAGACATGCACAACACACACACACACATGTTCAGGCAAGTATATCCAGACAATAACTTAAAATTCACATCTTTTAAAGTTGTTCTACTTCCAGATTTAAATTATATTAAAACTTTGTAATATTGTACATATTTTTCATTCATGGCTTAACAAAAAGTATCATCTTTCAGGCATGTTCTTCACTCCATTTTCCTCTTATCCTTCTGTCTCCTTTCTTAAGAGAGTACTACCCTGATCCCCATCCAGTCCATGGAGTCCAGCTGATGAGGGTTGGAAAGCTTCAACATTACCTGGAGCACATTGAGGAAGCCTTAGAAACATTCAAGCAGGTGTGAGGGAAGAACTATTGACATTTTCAGAGTTACATAAATCTACTCAAAAGTTTTCTTTTTAAGCATCTGTCAATTTTTTTTTTTGAACAATATTTTATTAAATTTTAAATGACAGAACAAAAAAAGAAAAAAAAGAAAAAAGGAACAGTCAGCACAAGATCCACCCAATCAAATGTACAGATTGCAATAAAGAGAGACAAAGA
>JAQNCA010000001.1:8153614-8163834 GCA_029783725.1 Acanthurus tractus
TTGCCCTAAGGCAGAAATAGGGCCACGAGCTGCCAAGAGATGCTATTGTCCCCGGAGAAAGTAATAATCCCACCCCCACTCCCACTACACAAGCAACATTAACATACTTATAGCAGTGTCAATCTATAAGCGCTCTCAGGTTAATGAACATGACAGGCTGCATACTGTAACAAATGTACATTACAATGATATGAAATCACATATGAATATTATAAGGTTTTTCTTTAAGGCATAATCTGAGGAGGATTCTGCCAGAGGCTTAGATTGTCTTCGAATTAGGACAGTTTTTGACATAGAAATAAAACCTTACCAAATAGTCAGTCAATTGCGGTCACATACTCCCATGGAGCAAATAGTGCAAGAAGAAAAATAAAAAGGAAAATTTCTTGCTTCATGAACTTGTTCAGGTCCTCCTCGAGCTGCCTCTAGTCCAGTGTGTTGAGAAAGTCCTCTGCAGCATTCTGTGTTTCAAACTTGTGATCTGTCTCCTTGTGGTGCACAACCAGGGTGGCTGGGTAGCGCATGTTGAAACGGATCCCCTTGTCGATTAAGGCCTGGCATACGGCGTTGAAGGCCCAGCGTCTCTCTCGGACCGCCGTAGAAAAATCCTGTTGAATGTGGATTCGTTGTCCAAGCCAGCCTCCATCTCTTTAATTTTCTTCTCAGCTTTGGTAACCTTTCCCCGCAGAGCAGACAGCGTGTCTTCCACACCTGACGCACGCTGCTCAGTCTCCGTAATATGTTTGGAATGGCTCTCCAGGGTTGCTGAGAATCTATCCAAGGTTTCAGAAAGTTTAGAAAACTTGTCCTCCATCATGTCACAGAAGTTTTGAGTAGCTTCCCGTATCAGGGCTGAAGTTTCCATTGCTGGTGAAGACTCGTTGTTTTCTGCTGAGGAGTTAGCTGCTACACTTGGGGGTATGCTAGGAGAGGCAGCTAGCATCGTTTTCCGCGTCTTGATTTTGGTTTGTTTTGACATTTTTACATCAGACAGCTGTTTGTTAGACAGCCACCCCAACTTACAGCACCAGGCTCGTGCGATGTGTTGCAGAGGGCGCGTAAAATCAAACAGAACGGACTACTAATAGAGCGGGAGCGGGAGCTCGACAAAAACACGTCCTTCAGTCAGCCATCGTCACGTGAAGCCGCAATCAATATTTTTCATCTGTCAATTTTTGTAGAGCTGCAAAACTCAGATTCAAATTTAAAATGCAATATGGTACCATCCCATATTGTTCCATTAATATTAACAGTGACAGCAAAGACACTTTGTAAGCATGTTTGTTGTTTTTTTCTTCTCAGGCCTATCAGATCATAAAGATCACTCATGGAGACAATCACCCAATGACTGCTGATCTGTTGATGAAGATGGAGGAGTGTCGCACTGAGATGGATCAACAGTCATCCAGTTGAAACAGATCAACAGAAAATCTTTTAGTTTTAATATTATCAGTGTATTAATTGATCCCAGTCTTTTTTTTTTATAGAGATTTGTAACATGAAGAAGAAGTGGACAAAATAGTATCTACTGTAAATAAATTTGATGAATCATCAAAGTCCTGTTTTCCATTTTTCTCACTGCTTATCAGAAATTGTCTAAATTGCCAAATTGCTCTCATGTAAAGTCTCATTTTATTGAACTGTCATAAAAGTGGCTACAAGAAACTTTAGTTTTGTGTTGATTCTAGTGTCCACTGTGGACAAAAGCGCGATGAGCACCTCCACCTCCTGTTGCAAAGATCCTGATCTGGCTAATGTGAGAAAAAGATAACATTTATTTAAAACAATTTTTGTTCTTTAAGCACAGCTGCTTGCAGGATCCACAGAGATGATGCTGAAGGTAAAGTATTCTTTGTGGCTTTATAAAGTTGATAACTGTCATTTAATGATGATAAGTAATATTTGTTTTCATAATGTTACGATAAGGTTTCTTGTAATCCCAGAGCAAACAGATTTGGTGATCAAATGTCTGCGCATTTCTGTGGATCCAGAGCTGCAAGGTCATTAGCCAAGTTTAGCTCATGGTAAAGACTGGACGTACAGACAGCAGCTAACCTGGTTCTGTTCAGAGTTCAGAGAAACTGCAATTTACTCTTTAATTAACACATTGTTCCTACTTTGTTTAATCCGTACCATGCTTAGTTCTCTCACACGCAGAGCAAGCAATCTGTGTGTGAAACAAAGGGAAACAATGGGGACCTATTGGGCTGAGCCATTCTGCACATACCATCCAGATGAGTGCTGATCGTGAGTGTGTGCGTGCATGCGTGTGTGTTGTTTTTGTAAAGGCTGGTTTTGAAAACATCCATATTTCCTCAATGCATATCCATCATACGCACTTCCCACGTTAATCCTTGTTGTTGTGTTTTACTCTGTGTGACTCCCAAGATAAGCCCAGAGTGTGTCTGCAAAGGAATCTGATGATGTGTTTCTCTGTCACACACACACTCACACACACAAGTCCCCATGTTAATCCCCCAAAATTCTGCTATTTGCAAACTGATGACAGCATTTCCTCTGAGTGGGAGAACCTGTGTGTGCGTGTGTGTGTGTGTGTGTTTATGGGTTGTGAGAGGATTACAGCGATAATATGTTTCCTTTAAGGTTACAAATAAAAGGTTTTGCTTTCTGACACTTTCTGCGCTCTCAGCACCAGAATAGCCAACATGTTAGAAACCCAGAATCCCTCATCCATCCTGGATTAGCCAGACGTGAACTATTCTCTGTTCAAAATGATTCAGCATGAAAATTATTTTACCATTGTCCACTGATATGAATGACCATTCTCTGCAGGCAGTCAGCCAACTTTTCAGTCTGAGTTACCATCCTCATACCATCCTTCATCCATCCTTCCCTTTCATAATTTTCTTGGATGAGCGCAGGGGGGAACTCACAGTTGCATATTACAGATGACTTGATTCTGTTGTCTCCATCAGATATTGACCTCCAGCAGGCACACACTCCTAATGTACGAGGAGCTCGAGAGAACATTGCTTGGGAGAGAAATATCTGGATCACCTTGCTGCCACCACAACCCAGCTCTGGATGAGCAAGATAAAAAAGATAGATGGACAGATTTGTGGGAGAGAAGAGAAAAAGCTTTTTTTTTTTTTAAATGTGTCTTGGTGAGAATAAATGAAATGAATGTGAAAATTGAAAAGAGTAACGCAGTAATTACATAAGTGGACCGTACTACCGTTCTTACCTCCTTCACTCACTCCATTGACTTTGTTGCTTTCTGTCTCTCCCTCTCCTCCTCTCCCCTCTCACACCTGTTAACGGCCATCAAATTCGATTTACTATCGCTTAACCATAACCTTCTGCCTCTCTCTCTCTCTCCCCCATTTTCTATCTGTCTCACTCCCCAAAGGGTTTAAAATTAAATTCTCTCTTCGTCAGCTGCTTCTCTAGTTCGCTGCGTGTTTCTGCCAGCAGCCCAAGCCAATCATAGAAAGGACACAGGGTGGTTTTAACTCATTTCACTCACTCACCCTCCTGCCATTCACTCTCCCACATTTTCAATTTTTACTCTCATTTGGGAGGCTCTCCCCCTCTGTGTGTGTCTTGCCCCTGTACTGCCTCACCTATTCACTCTCTTCACTGTCATTTCTCCCTCTCCCACCTCCCTATATCTCCACATCTTCCCTCTCTGTTCCTATTGTCCCTTTACTTAATTCCTAAATCTGTAATTCACATGTAAACTCACTACTAAAAATCATGGATTTAGTTTCAGGTGTTATATCATATGCAACATATTTTTGCTTGTTATACACGTAAATGCAATTCCAGAAGATTTCCTCAGAGGTCAAAACTACTTCTTGATAGAAATATTTCTTTTTAATTCCTCCTTCATCTCAGCCTGCAGAAAGATGCTTCTGTTTCAAGGTGTGGTTCAGTCAGAAATAGCAGATTTTATCCCAGGTATCATTTCACATTTATCTTCCTGTATTTGAGGGGGTAGTGATTTGGTGTTAATCTTTATTACCGTATATATGCATGAGAAATCTCACCTTAGCATGAAAAAGCAAGACAAAACCATATCTCTGCTAACCCCACATCCTTACCATGTCCCCCTTCCCCCTCCATCTTTCTTTCATCATTGATTGAGCTCCTTCACAATCACAGCAAACTCTTAAAGCCACGGGATTGTTGAACTGAAGACTGACTGCCTGTATTGCAGCCACCTTAGCCACATTATCGGGGCTCCAGTGATGATCTGTCGGTCCACCGTTTTGTTCCAGATTGAATGGATTGCATCCCAATGCATTTTATTTGCCTACGCATCCTCAAAAAAACTTGTCGAACCATGTAAAAGCCTGATGTTTTGGTTTTCGCTTTCTTTCTGCTGCAAAGTCGTTTGAACTCCTCATCCTACATGCTCAGCCACACTCAGTGACACAGTGCAGAAAGAGGTGATCATGACATAAAGTGACTAGAGACAGCGTTAACTCTTTTAGAACACATTGAACCTTCGAAATGAGTTTGATGCTCTCGTTTTAAGGTAAAAAGTTTCATTCAGCTATAAAATTGTCTAAATCCATAGATGCTTGATTACAAATGACAGTTAAAGAGGGAAACAGAAAAATTACAGACGAAAGCTAAGTCAACTTAACAATGGTCTAATTAGTTAGTGGCTGCGGGCACAACAAAGAACACTGGACTAGAGAGGAAAATAGTCTCACTATCCACAACAGCAAATTACAGAGAACACTTTTTTGTATTGGGAAAAAGATTTTAGCAGATAGAGTTCAGAAAGGAGAGAAATTGCCTGTTTGCAAAGAGATAATTGCATATTATTTGTTAAAATTTACCCAGGAGATCATTCTTTTGTTATACTTTACAAAGTATCACTCTTTTTGTGTATCACCTGAATCCAATTTGTCTGCCTATTTCATATCACCCTAACCTCATATGTTTTATTTCCCTTGCAATGGTTCAGCTCTTTCTTGTATCATCTCTCTCTTTCCAGTGTGTTTCCCTTTAGCTACCTTTATTCTCCTCTCTTGTTTCATCTATCCTCTTGCTCTTTCTCCCATTCCTTCCTGTTTCCTGCTGTGCACAGCTGATCAAAGCAGGCTCAACAGGGCAATATGTCACCTAGGAAGCTGCCTACAGGCTAGTAAAGGTACACACACACACACACTCACACACATGCAGTGGAGACTAAGTGATATCTTGTATTAAACAGGCACAGGATTTTAAAGTCTAGCACCCTTCCTTGAGGCAGCACCTTGAGGCGCCACTTGTAAGGTGACATGATGTATGTTAACAATGTGTTTTTCACAGGATAAAGACAGACAGACTGCCTTTACCGTGTCATCCTGATGAATTCAGAGGAAATGAGAAATCCCTCTCTGGAGCTGACATTGGTGCTATAATTTTCCAAAATGCTCTTCTCTATTTCTTATAAAAAAGGTACCTAGAATTTATTAGCCAATAAGAATATTCTGTATTAAGGTTTAATACCAGCAGTCAGTTGTGACAGAGTTGGGGTCATTTATGCACAGATATATCATTTTGGAAGAAGACTTCTTAAATTTCCCCTTGAATATGTAATGTGTGACAGATATCTCACTTGTTAGCATTGGCTGACTATAACAGGAGGCTGCAGAGGACAAAGTTTCTCTAAGCTAATTGGCCTCTATTTTAAGTATGTCAAAGGAACGTATATGTGACAGGGTTTGGTCATGTCTGTGAGAAATAAGTGGAGGGTTACAAATGTGAACACCCCTAATGAAACAAATGAGCCACTGAAATGATCGCCAGTAAAATAAGAGGTATTAGGTCTTATATAAATGAAACCAAAAACTAAATCTGATGTTTTTATCTTTATGGCTGCTGCACATGCACAAAAAACCCCCAAAACAAACAGTAGGTGATATGGAAAAAACACAAGAACATGACTAAAATGTGGTCTCTCTTATTAAAAGTAGTTATGAAAATGTGGAAAAAGACCCCATCGGCCTGCAGATACATTTCCAGCTGATTTTTCTGTTCGAGAAATGAGGAATCAGATGTGAACCTCTTTCATTACGTTTCTTTATTTACATCCCTCCTTCTTGCGCTTAAATCAACGCAATGTGTCAGACTGCATTTCTCAACAACAGTAAATCTGCAGAGGATGTGTGTGAAACTATTAAGGGTGAAGCTCCCACACTTCATACGCTCCGGTTTGCACATCATGTGACGTAACCCTGGTTAACACTCAGGAAATAATTCATTCTTCTGCTCGACAGATTTTTAACTGACACACACAGCAACTGGTTTTAATCAGTCATAATGAGAATTTCCAACCACTGATTTTCTTTCTTACGACTAATCAGAACTAAAATCGTCCTCACTCAACAGATAAAACCTGCTACTGGAAAATGTGGTCTGACCCAAACATTAGCCAACATTACTCCTTGGTAACTTAAAGATGCTATGTGTCAGATTTCCAGATAACACATTATAATTCTTTAACACTTCAGCAAAACCACATGATAGCACATATGTCAATTAGTACTATAGACTGTGTTTTTTTTGCCCTCCAACCAGACAAAACAGATGGCGTTTGGTAAACGGTGTTATTTAAAGCACCAGACAATGAGTGCATCCCTTTTAGCATGCTTGCTTATTGCTGAAAAGTTTACACAGACTATTAAAAACACCTCGATCAAACAGTTTGTCACAATTATTGCTAGAATTATAAAGCGCTACCACAGTAGATTTGGCAGTGACACATCAAGGAAGAAACCCCACACATAGCATCTTAAATCTGGAAACAAGCTCAGGCCGTTCAGCTCATTTAGAGATTGGGGTTCCCAAAACATCCACTGATAAACACAACTCTGATTCCAAAAAGTTGAGATTAAAACATAAATAAAAAAAGATATGATCATTTGTTAATCCTGTTTAACACGTACTCAATTGAAGCATATCTATATTTATATCTCTCCTTCCTTTATTATAGTTAAATACTTGTTTTAAAATTATGTTAGCAACAAGTTTCAAACAAGTTGGTTAGTGGCAACAAAGGACTGGGAAAGTTATGGAAAGCTCAAAAAAAGCCTGTTTATAGTGTTCCACAGGTAAGCAGGTTGATTGAAACAGGTGATAGTATCATGACTGAATATGAAAGGTGCATCCTTGAAAGCTCAGTCATTAACAAGCGAGGATGCAGTTTTACCATCTTGTAGACCAAATAGTTGCATAAAGAGCTTGGAAACACTGTAAATCTGTTGTTAGCAAACACATTTTGTTTGCATTTGATTGCATTCTGTTTTTATTTTATGTTTTACAAGCTTCCCATCTTTTTTGGAATCACGGTTGTACACAAGCCTCTATATAATACTGTAGAATATACTGGTATTTCAATGAAAACAACATAGTTGTCTTCAACTGAACCTTTTCTTCTCCACTAAAAAAAATCTTTTTTAAGTTCTTGTCTGCTTTTGATTGGCTGCAATTTCTGTTGTGCTTAAACCAAGTTAACAACTCTGGATGTAAATGTTTAAGGAAACCCAAACCCATTACAATCTTCAACAGGAACAACAGGAGCAACTGAAATCAAAACAGAAAACAAATATATAAAATAAAAAATGAGCGTATATATGATATGTGTACAGTATATATATTTATATATGACATGGGCCCAGCAAATTATGTACAGTTCTTTTTTTCTTTTCTTAAATGCATAGTAACTTTTATGATCAGAAGGTGTAAATAAATAAGAACATAATAATAAGCGACTCTGCTCTCCTGAGCTCAAATAAATAAACCTTCATTCATGACTGGCACGGCGGACTGAAAACGACCAGAGATGTCACAGGGCTGCTTTGCCTGCCTCCCGTGAAAACACTTTGTGGGTCCAGTCTGTCAAAAGCACCATAGTTTCTGGGGTAATTTCCCTCAAGATTATCTTGTGGTTGTCACTGTAGGTGTGCACCATATGGAATAAACGGCTGTTGCCACGAGAACATCAAAACATTTGGAGTCATTTCCTGTTTATGTGTCAGTCCGGTGAAAACGATAAAAGGACAGAGCGTCTTCTGTTCGGATAAAGATAAATTTAGCTTCTGACGCCTTTGGACGCTTTTGACAAATCACCCCATTATCATTACAGACAGTGTCTGTTCCTCCTTTTACCTGTCATACAACAAACAGGATGTTCCCAGAATGCTCTCTGCTAGCTGGGCAAAAGGCATTCAGAGGAGAGGGTTGTGGTGCTGAGAACAGACATGATGACAGTGATGCAGAAGAAGCATTCTATAGTTATTGTTCAGTATTTCAGAGGGAAACAGGCTTTTTCATATATTTATATTTGTACAAACATTTAGATCATAAACATCTCAAGCACCATAGATAATAATATGAACAAATGAGTGTTGCTATTCATCCAAAAAGATGGAACCAGGTAGAGATCTTTACCTCATAATTTTGGTCATCGTCCTTTTCTTTCTTTAGTTCTCTTTCATTCCTTTATAGTTATATTTTTAGTCAATCCTTTGTGTCCTTTTAATTATAGACAATACTGGAACTTCTCAAAAAGCCCATTTGTAACTAAAATTAAAATCCCAAATAGGTATTTTAAGTCTAAATTCACTACTTTGTTCCAATAATACAAGCCATTTAAAAATGATTTTTAATGCTCTGTCAAAGGGCTCATCCTGTGCCTGTGTCTTTCTCACAATTAAATCTTAAATATCTCTTTAACTTATTTCCATTATCCTACGATTATACACAATCTCCACGTGGTCCCATTGCACTCAAATAAAAAAGGATACCTTATTATAAAACACGCACATTGACAAATCATTCGTTTTCTTTTAGAGTAGAGCAGAACAACACAGATACAAACAGCAGACAGTCTGTCAGCCAGTCAGTGAGTCTGACAGCCAGTCAAGTAAATCAGTCCATGTACTTCACACTGAATCTGAGAAAAAACATGTTTCATTTCACTCCCGTGTGAGTCAGATGTCTCATTGCTTTGTGAACATGAAAAAGCCATCGCATGTTGATCAGGGGGAACTGTACAGGTGCCCCAGAGGGTCAGAGTTCAGATGTGCTCTGTTTGTAAGTGAAGTTAAAGTAAAAAACAACCACCACAAGAAACTAGCGTTTGTTTTTTTTACACGTTTAAACACACACAGAACTCTGTGTCCTGGAAAAATCACACTTATCTTTTTAAATAAGACATTTGGTCCATAGTGTTAGTCTCAATGTCCTGTAGTTTTTTCTGTAACTTTTTTTGCTAGTTTGAATTTAGTCTCATGTCTCATCACTGTACCAGAGTCTGTTCAAACATACAGTATTAGTTTGTCTGTGTTAAACTGAAACACTGACCCAGAGGAAACATCACACTGAGAAATGGCTATAAATTCAAAGATTTTTCAAGGACACTGACCTGCTGTGTTTCTGTACTTCTATGCTAGCACCATACTTTACTGCATGTACACAAATTCAGAGAGAAGGAGAAGTGGTCTTGGTATTGTGGATATGTTCACAAGGCACTTATCTAAATCATTTTTCTTTGTCCATCCATCTTTTTCTCGGTCGACTCTTTTATTAACTGCAACAATACCAGGCCGCTCTGCAGTCAGCACTTTGTATTTACAGCCGATGGCTCTCAACTGCGGGAACTCTAAAAAGTGCTCTTCTGAAATAGTGGGAGAAAAGTGGAAAATTGTCCCTCTCCTCTCTCCTCTAGCAGTTTGTGTCCCCTCCCCCTTTTTCTCCTCTTTTCCTCTGTATACATTCCTAAATGTTCAACTCAGTCTCGGAGGTGTCTGAGCAGTCAAATTATTCACTTCTCTGGAAACCATGTGTTATGTTTGATGATGCAGGACCATCTGTCTGCCCCTTTGGGCAGCCATGTTTTTTTGAGTGAAAGTTGCCCATCCATTATATGCTGTTTAATACAATTCCAAGCCCACAGGAAAACATCTACAGACTCATCTGTGTTTGGGCTTGTTAGATCTCTTCATATATCTCCATTATTTTTCATCCCTTCATCTCTCTGTCCTTCTACTGGCTTACATCAGGGAAGACATCAGAGAAACGAGGATGACATGCAGGATCAAGCAGATGGTCCGTTCCTGAATCCCTCTCTCCACAACCATCCAGTCTTCTAATGAGAAGTCTAGGAGATATTGTCTGGAGTGGTCTGATTAATTAGAAGGGAAAGGGTTCAAATGTTGACATCTAACTGTGTGAGTCTGCCTCTCTGGCCTCCAGCTCTC
>JAQNCA010000001.1:8197994-8210695 GCA_029783725.1 Acanthurus tractus
CGACCCCCACTGCAGGTGACATTTTTACTAGAGAAAATGTCACCACAGCCATTTTCTCCCATATGTTTGTGTGTGTGTGTGTGTGTGTGTGTGTGTGTGTGTGTTTGTGAATGTGTGTGTGTTTGTGAATGTGTGTGTGTTTGTGAGTGTTTGTGTGTGCACGCATGGGCACTTGTGTGAGTAGGTTGTGAGTGTGTGTTGGCCAGGGTCTTGGCATGCTTCAATTGATTTCACAGGAGAAGCTTGTTATGTTCCAAATACCAGAATATCTCGCTGCCTTGCTACCATGTCCTCTTCTTATTTCTTCCTTGTGCTCTCTTGCATAGTAACATAGTAGAGTTAAGAGCAGTGGCCTTTAAACATAAACACAACCTTATCCTGTCTTCTGGCTGTAGCTTTATATTTAAAAACAGACATGAGAGTGCTATCAATCTTCTCATTGTTGCAAGAAAGTATATTTACTACATTGACCGACTTTTCTCCTAATTTTTCTCTTCACTCTCATAAACGCTTTTGTTTTTATCTGGATTCTTCACAGCTGACTCAGGATGGTAGGCTTCCAGCAGAGAAACAGGAAGACAAAGTCAATATGTAGCAAAAGCAACTGGTTAACTTAACCAAGGGTCCACTACAATGCAGGTCACATTCAAAAGATTTCTGTGAAAAGTCCACATGACTTGGAAAAGGGTGCTATCGGTCTGTAATTAAACAGTAGTAACAGCCGGCATTTGTACACAGCGAGGCGAGCTAGACAAGCTAATCACTTCTTACACAGGACCACAGAAGGTCATAGTGGGAAGAAGCAGAAGCCAGAATGGTATAATGAGATGGACAGACTGTGTGGATGAGCCTTTAGTGTATGAGGCTTTTAATGTATACTGTATATGGGTTTTTGTGTAGAGGCATATAATTCAAGTATTTTTTGGCTCTTGTGTGTGTAAGTGTGCTTGTAAATATGGGAGTGTAAATCAGTCTCCCTGACAACTGAGGGGACATCTGTCACCTCCATATGGAGAGAGATGGAGATGGAGGCTCAAAAAAGGGACACAGCAAAAAAAGAAAACACAGTATATGAAGAAAATCTGTTGCACAGAAAGGCAAATAAAATACAATACACAACCATATGATATGATATTTAACTTTAAGTTAAAATAGCAAACAGGTTTCTACCTACATCGATAAAGTCACATTTCTGCACATGATGGCTGATTCATCCTCAAGCCTTTTGCAACTGATTTTACTGTACATGTTTAAAATAACATACTCTTTATATGTGCTACTATCAAGAATGTTCTTTGTTTGATAGTAAAATTGGAGAGAGGCAGGAGAGATAAAAGAAAAAAGTACCAAAGATCATGACACAGATCTAAACCACATCATTGTGAATGTGAACTGAAATTAGATCAAAAACACTTAACAAAGATACATTTTATTGCAGATTTTCTCTCTATTTTTGTGAATAAATGATTGATTTTATTAAGTTACGTTACTACACCTCATTACAGCTTAAGCTAAATAGATTTGAGTGGGCGGGTTTTTTCTCTCATCGGGTATTCAAGATAAATTTGACACAACACACCCACACACACACACCTTTTCAAACACACTTGAAATTAAACAGCTATGGAGTGCCCCAGTTGCTGAATGGTTGCAGCACTTGTCATATAAGAGCAATTTGTCTGGTTGTTTCTAGGCTTTGTAGGATACCACGCTCTCCTCTCTCTCGCCTTTTGTTACTGTCTGTATCTTTATTATTCACTGTCAAATTAAGGCAATAAAGACAAGAAATACACATATTGCCAAAAGTAACACACATTAGTGTCACACAATATTGAAGGTAGATTCAGATAGATAGGTAAGTGCACACAATATGCACATCTCTGTGCATAAAACCACAGCAGGACGTGTGTTTGGCCCTTCTGTGTCTCTGTGTGTGCACTGTAATGGACAGGACTGTTTGATGTCTGTTTGATTTTGTCCTCCACAGTCATTCATTTTCTATCAGTGAGGACACACACGCACACACTCAGAGTCTGTGAGCCCCTCACCAAACTGTGGAGGAGGGGGGCACTAAAAACTCATTACATGGACGATCAATATTGCACACACTTGAGAAGCATGAAGCCCCCCTATACACACACACACACACATTCACAACACACACGAACGGTGACAGATGACTTTTGTCAGCCTGAGATGTGTTGCTGTGGTAACCATTAGGCTGCATTCCAGTATGGTGCAGCAGGGGTGACACACACACATGCACACACACACCCACGCACGCACATGTACACACACACTCACATGCACACACACACACACAAATACAAGTAGATACATTCAGTTGTCAAGGTCATGATGAAATACTACAGCTTAATATATAACATGGAGCATTCATGTGTTTTAAATCAAATCAATCTAAAATGTATTTAATCGATGGCAAATTCTGACATTTGTGCTACTTATTGATACCTCAAAAAAGAATTAATCAAAGCCAACAACGAGGTCTTTACACTCCAAAAAGGAATCTGTATAGCAAAATAAAACAGAACTCTCAATGTACTAACAACAACTGACTAAAACTTAATCTAATAAAACTAACGACAAACAGTTACCTCGGCAACAGTACTGCAGGCTTTTTACTACTGGGACTGACTTTAGGGTTTAACAAACTTGACTTATATGGATTTAGATTTGCACACAAGCTAAAATTAAGCTAACGAAGAGGAGTCAGAGTTGATGTCCTTTATGACAAAATTTCTAAGTTACCATATTTGTCTTAGACGGTCTTAAGTGAGTCCAGATATTTGCCAAACAGCCAAAAGCTATTAGGAATTGCAAGATAACTGTCTGACTAACTTTTGTTCAGTGGAAAATCCCATTTTACTTCATTGAGACATGTGAGGCACCGAAACCACACATCTATCTACCAAAGCTGGAGATAAAAATGAATGAATGGAGAAAAACAAATGGAAGTTAATCAACACTGTTTGAACATGTCCTTCATTAAAAACGAACCAGCTCAGAAGTGACACATTAATTTGAGGTAGACTTTGTGAAAGTTTTCTAGCACCGCAGCCAATTACGACATATTTTTCCCTACCTTTCCAAGACCAGGAGTATCTTTGATTTTGTTGGCGGCGCGGAGCAGGCAGGGTGGAGCTGGAGGAGGGGCTATCAACAGGGCGGCACTGAAATTGGTGGGGAACAGAGCAGGGTCACATGATGCTGAAGATAGTGTCACTGGGGCTGTGACTGCTGCAGTCTTCTGCTTCTTCTTCTTGGACGCTAAGTTTAACTTTTGTGCAGCTCTAAGAGAAGAAAGTCAGGAGGAAGAGGGAAAGGGAGACAAAGAGAGAAACGATCAGTCCATCAGTCAAATCAATATGTAAAAACTATATTGTACTCAGTATCATAAACTCTAAATAATTTAAATAAATAATATCATGGGGTGAGAAAGGACAGGCAGGATGGGTGCACATATGCATGCACATGGATCTATAATAACACCATGATAGTTTGCCACAATACAACCATGGCACATATGCTAATGGCAGCACAGAACTCAAGTACACACCTGACGATACACAAATATACACGCGCACAAATGCACACACGCACAAACGCACTCTGCTGCGTACATATGTAGCAACATCTGGTTGGGGACTGGTTCATTTGCTTTCTTGCTGTTCAAATCCCTGCAGAATTAACTCAAAGAGAGCCACCAAATCTAATATTTATATACACTCCATCGGCTCTGCGCTCAGATTCCACTTGTTCATTCTCTCCTTTTAACTCCAACTTTTCTAAATCTCATCTCTTTCTCCTCCAGTTCTCCTTGTTCTCTCATTTCTTGCGTCAACATAGCAAGATGTCCTTGTCTGCCTCTCTTAGTACAACTATACTCAGCATAATTTTTAGAGTCAAACTTTTGCTAACTTTGTTTCTCAGTTCCCCAGTAGAAATACCACATATCCACAATACAGGCTAGATTTCTGCTTTACCATACACAAAAGGAATTTATAGCAAGTGGAGACAGTTATTACCAAGCCCCAGCAGTGGATCATAGCACTTTTCATTATTTTACTTGCGAAATTCAATTTAATGCTACTCTATACTTGTGCTCAAACCTCAATAGATTAGAAAAGTGTTACATAAATGCAGTAAATTCACCACTTTTACTTGTTTCTACATGGTTTGTTTATAAGTTAAAATGTGTAGTAGGTTTAGCAATGGATTTTGATAAGGCCTCTTAAAGACTGTGGGAATCAAACCTAATTTGAAGAGCTCTGGAAACAAGCAGTACATAATGCTAAACACGCAACATTTTCACAAAACCTGCACTCAAAAGAAAGAGAACACAACAACAACAAAACAAAAGGCCGGATGGACATAGTGTGATGCTTATGACACAAGTTTTATACATGTTGTAATATTTGCAGTTGCCATAGTACATCTGCATGACAGTCTTCATAAGCAAATTATGAGAGTGAATGACCCAAAAAAAGACAATTTTTCCTACAGCAACTTTCCACACAGAGAAAAAATTAACAAGACATTAGTTTCTGTGCCAACACAATGTGAGTAATGGTCTCTGCCTGCCTCCACCCCTATAAAAATGGTCCTTCACTGGTGACCATCAATCTCCCTGCCAAGTAAAAAGATATTTGGTAACAGCGCCTGAGCATAAAAACCAGGTAAAGGCTGAGTAGTTAATCATATCTAGATAATAAATTATGCATAAGCATTTTTAATAATACATTATTTTCATTTTGATAAAAGCATCAATATAACACACACACTTACTGCAGCTGAGTGGAAAGACTCGGTGGAATTAAGTCAGAGTGAGCTTGGAGGAAACCTGGAGACACATGCAGGCGGTAACTCACCTACAGTTAGGTGATTTACTGTCATTAGTGAATATATTTGTTTGTGTTGATGTAGTTCTTCCTCTGGTAATTTATGCAGCCACAATTCCAACAACTAGGATCTTTAAAATCTCAGTTTTAAACAGCAGCAATATTAACGAATACGATGAAATAAAAGATCTGTAAAACTGCTCTGGCAGAGATTTCTGCTCTGCTCGTCTTTAATCTGTCCCCTCGTATATTTCTGTGATTTTTAAAGAGAGAGAAGACCTTGTGCACTGACACACTCTCTGTCAAAGAGCCATATTCCACACCATTGGCTTTCAATTAACTACAGCAGGTTACAGAAATGAGAGAGAGGGGGAAAGACAATGAGAGGAGGGTGGGGAGAATGAGAGAGAGGGGAGAGAGTGTGAGAGGGAGAAAAAAGAGGGGAGAGCGGGGGACAGTGCAAGAGGAAGGAGGGGGAGAACAAAGATGTGGATTCAGTGACCCATAGAACGACGAAGCATTTCACAATTTGACTAGCTCTCTCTGGAGATTTGTGCGTGAATCTGTGTGTGTAGGTGTGTGTTTGTGATAGTCAGTGTGAGTGTGTGTGAAGAAAATCTCCACAATAGAACGGCAAATTGTTTTTTTCACTGTGGGCAAGTAAAGCTTACAGTCATGTTGCAGCAAATGGCAACAAAAACAGTCACAGCATTTCTATTTGAATCGAATGAAAAACATGTGCAGTGGACGATAAAAAGACTTTCTCAGACACAGGAATTGACAGTTTATTAAAGATAATAAAAAGGCCAATAAGAGGCACAACATGATGTTGGGACGGAAATCCATCTTTTGCTGTACAACTAAAACTTGAGTAAAATGATAACTAAAAATCACTGATGCTTTTTTTTCACATCAAAGCTTTGTTATGATACATATAACCTGCTTATAAGCAGCTTTCTGTGTTATATACAAATAATTATAACCGACATAATTGGTTCATGAAGGGCAAAGGAGAAGAGAGAGTTCAGAGAAAATGACAGAAAATGCCCAAAGTTCAAAATTATTTCCAGCGTGTTTTGTAAAACTGAACTAGCTTACCACAAAAGTATGATGCAGAAAGCACCCAGGCTAATGTTACTATACTTGCAGTCCACAGAGCAGAGAGAGCACAATAGGTAACATAACATTAGCATCTATCATGAATCAGTTTGATTTCTAGCTCAGGATGAACTCAGAGTTTCTACTGTGTTTTTGTTGTTTATGAGCGTATGAACCTCTGTTCTCTGCTGTGCATGTCAGTTTAACACAAACACACAAGATCATGACCCATCACACACACACTCACCCACACACACACCTACTCCCCTTACACTGGTGCATTGAATAGTCTGGAAACAAAATATCAATTGATTTAAGGAGCAGTTGGAGCCTAAAATGCACAATTTAAATAAAGCGGGTACATTTAGTTCAGTGCGACTGCAGTGAGTAAGGTCAGCAGGTGCTCATTAGGCAGTGTCATGACCTTATACTGTGCGACTTTGGCCTTTTCTAATTGATTTTGCTTTTTCAATGTTTCCTTTTAAACTCAAAATGTAATGTGGCTCCTCAATGCAGGCAATGGGATAACTCGTTAATTTTTAGCCTTTTTTAGTTGGTCAGTTGATTAATCTGTGGAGTAACTGATAGAATACTTCATTACTAAAGAAATCAATAGCTGCAGCCCTATTTTCATTTCTACCTCACCAGTAGACACAACAGGCTGCTGTGACCTCTGCAGTGCTGATGATTGGAGCATGGTACATGACGATGAATCATGTATGTAAGGTCACTCAGCTGCTGGAGATTTTGATTTGTTTTACATTAAATTCATCAAATCCATCAGCCATCTGTTGCATAATACATGCTGTGCATCTGTTTATATGTATGTACATGAACTATTACCCTCTTAATATCTCCTCTGATTGGTTTAAACCTTTAAACCTGATTGGTTTAAATGGCATAATACAAGCATTGCAGACTCAAACACACACACACACACAAGTACACACCCGTCACCTAATTGGTTGCATTTAATGACAAGTGTCCTGGGATTTGGCCAAGTGGATCCATTCCAATCTCTTCCCTAAAGTGAAGGGCACTTGTTTTCATTCATCTCCTCCATCTCTCCATCCATCAGCTCTTCATCTGTCACCTTTAGCCCTTTATCTGCCTCATCCCTCCCTTTCTGTATTGCCCCCAATTTTCCCTTCACTCATCTTCATCCCTTATTTTCCTACCATTTTTTCCCATTTAAATTCCTCTCACTCTACAGTCACCTCATCATCGTTATTCTCTATTTTGTTCCCTGTCTCTCATTATTTTCAGGCTTTCATTCTTTGCTGTTTCCCTTTCGCCCTACATTTATCCACCCATCCGTTCCACCATCCACTCATTTGTCTTTACATGTATTGATCCCTTCATCCATCCATGCCTCTCTTCCCCTCAGTCCTTTCATGTGTCTCTCTCTTGTTAAAAAGCAGCTCAGGTCACAAATAGTCCACCTACTAGCATGCTTTGTTTTCCCTTTTTCCCCTTCAGAGCTACAAACGCTTGACATGGACGTACAAAGACCCACTTGAAACACACTCACAAGCACACACAGCTGATTTATGACTGGTGTCGCTGGGCTGTGTTGTTGGCTCAGAAGCTAATTACTTTCTATTTAACAGGCCGTCAGTGAAGGGAGATATAGGCGGAGACGGACAGTGATGGTTTGTGTGTTTGTGTTTGTGTGTGTGTGTGTGTGTAGCAGAAGGTCAGTAAGACTAGCACACACAGGACACTGGCTTTACTGACACTATCTTTCCAGTGACTTGTACATATGGCCTACAATTTATACACTTCCTGCTTCCTATTAAGACACCATCTTACATGATATTCTGTTAGTTAAGTTCACACAAGCCTGAATAGTGAAGCATTTATAAATCACTTTGCTCAACATGGAGTTAAGATGGCCACATTATAAGTCTGGCTTATGTGTATTTTAAGAGACATGTAACACAAGAGTCTGTGTTACTGTAGATAAACAAACTGGTCCCTAATCTGTTTGAGCCATTTAAAAATAGTCTTTCATTAAGCATGCCCTGCAATCTTTGTGTTCATCCATTTTTAAAAAATATACAAAGAATTTCATTAATCAATGTTTCTAAGCTAACAGGCTTTTTACTAAAGGACAAAAACTACTGAATCAGTAGAAGAAGAAGAAGAAGAAAAAATTGCCCTCTCAGTTACTATAAATGGACGTCTTTCCTATGTGTAAATAAAAAACGACCATTTTCAATTTTCTATTAAATGACACGAGCAAAAAAAAGAGCAAAGGGTAAACAGAGGCAGAGAAAGAGACAACATCCCCCTGTCTCACAGCCATTCTCCATCCAAAATAGCTACGCCTTCCCAATTCACAGATTCTCCTGGGACCTATTCATTTACTCTGCAACCTCTAGCAACACACACACACACACACAAGCAAATCCCCAAAGATCCAATCCTCGGAGCAGGCAGAAAAAAAATTCCTGCACTGATAGAGACTCCCTTCCCCCAGTGAGTGAGAGCATCTACACACAAATACACACACACCAAGGCATGTAGTGCATGACTCTATCCTGAAACCGATGTCCCTAGAGGGCCACTGCAGCACAGGGAAGATGGAGCACTACGGTGGGAGTGTGACATATTCACAGACAGATCGGCGCTAATGAAAGATATTACTCTCATGCACATTAGCAGAGGTAAAGATGGGGTCAGTGTGGAGACTTTGCGTGGAAGAGAGAGGTATATAGAAGAACAATAGAGAAGGAGGAAAAAACTGGAAGACAACGAGTGAAAGACGAAGCAATTTAATGAGCGGAGGAGAGGAGAATGAAGGAACATCTTGAAGAAGAGAGAGGGGATAGAAAGAGCGGGATGTGGAGGAAAGGGATCAGGTGAGAGGAGAAGTGCTGGACACAGGGATTTTGTTGTGTGCAGACAGTGAGCAAGAGTGAGTGTGTGTGCGTGTGTGTGTGTGTGTGTGTTTAATAAGAATGTCTGTATGCAGTCCACGTTCGAGAGTACAAACCAAGACAGCCATGGGATTTACCAGCACTGCATGGCTGCATCCATCGGCCATTAACACTCGCACATGTACACACATAACCAGCCAAAAATAAAAGGTGGAATAAAAACTGTACATTGTTTTGGGTTTTTTTTAATTAAACTGAAATCCTCAAACAACAGGAGGAATTTACATGTTATAGCAATGATGAGCTACAGTAATTAAAAATCCTAAAACAGAAGAGAAAGACAGAAATGTAGACACACACTCACACACTCACACAAAAACACACGTATCCCCAGACAGTGACACCTGCACCATTAAACAAACCATGTTCTTTCACTTACAAGGTTAATGCTCATAAATCGGCCCAGAGACAGCTGGCTGTGTGTCTTGAATGTCAACCAGATGTGTGTGTGCACAGCCGTGTTGAAGTGTATGTGTGTGTGTGTGTGTGTGTGTGTTTGTGTAAAATGGTCTCGTTACCTGACAGTTCAGCGGGTCATGGAAAGAAAGCTCAAGAAAGACTGTGTGCACATGTGTTTGTCAGTGTTCCCACATAGTTTATGAGTTTTGCCACGTTACTTGTGCTGTAGAAGACAGACAGCAGTATGTCTGTTACACTTAAGCACATCATTCACATATAAGACAAAGACAAACACACTTTGAAACACACAATCACAAAAGACAGGTGATGAGCACAACAAGAGTAGAAAATGGAGGACACGAAAGCATGTCTCAAAGTGAGGAGGAAAACCATCTGTATCATTTAAAATGTGATTTAAAGCAGCTCATTAGACATGACGTCCATGCAATACTTCAGACACCATGACACACTCTTAGTCTTGTGTTACCCATGAATAATTTACTCATTCATTTTTGAGCCTGCCATAATAATTCATCAATAATTTACCCATACTGCCCGTGTCTTATTTATGTTGTGTCGCTCTGCATTTAGATTTGATTACACAGCTCATCGATGAATGGTGACTGGATCATAGTCATTTGTAAGTCGAATAGACAATTCGAGAGACATCAGCGTGACCTTCACAATGTTGGATGTCTGGTCAAAAACCCATGAAAACAATCTTGTGCATACAAGCAGCTTAGATGCATCTCACATCCCTGGATTTACTGAATTTACCATGTGTATTATTCTATTTCATGCTGATTCTTCAAGTCTCTGATCTAAGAAGGTTTTTATTTTAATCCTTGTCAGTTTAAACAAGACAGAGTGCCACAGTGTTTAAATGAAAAATTGCCTGATTCATTGGCTTCCACATCGTTTGTAGTTCTCAAATGACATTTTGCTCAAATTCAAATACAGTTAAGACAAATGGCTTTTCAGATGGCAGTAGGAGATAAAGAAGCAGTGGTTGGGAATCAGTAAGACTATTCTTGCTGTTTAAAATCTCCACAATCCCACATGATGACAGAAGTCCAGCAGACACGTCTGTATATCTGGAAATATTATGCAAATAAATTTCAGCATTGCACCTGATTAAGTTTAATTGACTGTTGAGGCAAAAATCTAGTTGCCGGTTGTAATAACAAGAATGTGCAACACTGACTGACCATTGATAGTATTTTTTATCAAATTGAAGAGCAGCATTAAGGCACTGTGTGCAGAGATTTAGTACAGCAGAAACTGACCTTCCTGACATGCATTTGACATAAGATGACATAGTCCAGATGTGCATGGCAGGCACTGGAAGTAACACTCTGCTCCGAATGCATCTTACCTTGCAAAGAAGGAGGCAGCAGCAGAGGTGGTGGTCGGTGCCGTCGTGGTTACAGCTGGAGTGTGAGAGGGAGAGTTTGTGCGTGATGTTGAGTTTGTATGTGAAGGAGAGTGTGTGTTGTAGCGGTTCAGGGCAGCTTCAGTCAAACCTTCTCTGGAGGCCTCAGACACCATCTGGGAGATCTGATGAGAGAAAGATTGAGTATGTTAACCCCTGATCATTTGTGGCATGTTTCCTCTGTATCACCTTTATGTCTGTGTACCAGTTTGTGTGTGAGAGCAAAGAGAGAACAATGTGACAAGAGTTTTTTCTACTGATAACTCTAATCCTGCACGATATCCCTCACGACAAACATGATTCCACCCCTCCCAGAGGGACAAGAGTGCTCTTTGCCAAACTTACTTGGCACTCAAACTCTTCTTTTAAAAAAATATTAAGTTATTTTTTTTGTAATTTGATAAAAACTGAAATTTCAATAACTTCCAAAATATCTTTAAAAAGACTTGCAGCACTGCCAAATGTTTCCTTAATTATTTAATACTTTAGTTTATTTCTTGATATAAATACAAATTTTGGAGAGAAACTGTGAAAAAAACATGAAGTGCATATACTTTATCATCTGATGCTAATATGTTCCACTAGTATCAGTTGATTGTTATTTGTTTTCAATAATAATGAGAGATGTGACATATTAGTTGGACGGATAACAGCAACAGCTCGTCATTTTATTAATGTTCATTGAGTGTGTGTTTTCCCTGGCAGATGGACAGCGGATTGGCTCACTTGTGATCACAGTGGACCAGCAGCAGAATGTTGTCTGGGTCCCTGATAGACAGAAACAAACAAAACAAACACACCCTTCTGCCTTTTTTAACCTGATGCCATCTCTTTCTCTTTAATTCTTCTCTTTTGTTTTTTCATCCCTCTAACCAATTTATTATTTCCTCTATCGTATTCAATTTCATGCTCTCCAACCCTTTGCTCAGCCATCTAAAGCTATTCACATTTGTCCTTTATTATTGGATCAGCCTTCATGGCATTCGCCATTTATTAGATAGTATGCAGGAAAGAGGAGCGGCGAGGATGAAGAGAGAGACCTATGAACTTGAAAAGAAATTAAAATTCCCTTTTAGAAGATTTACTATATGTAATGCAAAAACAACATTTTTAAAAAAAATTCCTTGGCATTTTGCTTTTATCACATAGTTTGGATACAGACAGGAAATGTTGAGAGAGTAAAGGGGGAAGGAAGGAGAAAAGAGAATGATAAAGGTCCCTGGACTCGGTTGAATGTTGGGATAACACAGTATGTGCCTAAACTACTGGGCCACTGGACATTCTATACGTATCTATTAGGGTTGTTTCAATACCAACAGCAGGCTAAGTATGACTCCATAAACATAGTTTGCTTGTAAGAAAAAGGACCCTATCACCTCCCAGTGAAATCACATGTTAGCAACTTAAACAGATTTTTTGCTGCACAAGTAGCCAAAATTCACAAACAGCAAACATTTTTTTTCTGAAGCACATCCATAACATGCAACATCCATACAGGGTCTGTAGTTTACAGCTGTGGAAAAATATGTTTCTTAAAAAAAGATATCAGATTGGTCTTCAGTATTAAATGATACCTGGTGTTTGGGTATTGGAAAGGAAAATTTGTATTGGAGCCTCTCTAGCATCAACTGTGCAAACATACGATCAAAGATGCACATTTCACTGCTTTTTGTCCCAAATCTCTTCGTCCTGTCTTGTCAACGTGATCAAAGTGAGGAATGTTGGGATGGTGGAGTCTTTGTTAGGCTAACAGCATGTCTGCCTGTGTCAGTAAGAGCCTTGTTGCTTTAAATGTTTGGAGTTAATTTATTCCAGATTCATAAGGTGCTTAAATCACAAACACACACACAGACACACGGTGGCTTTATATGAAACATTTAACTATTCTGAGTGAGTTTGTGTGTTGCATTAGTTTGTCACTCTGTGCAGTCGTGTGTGAACTGATGTGCATGTGAAGGAATGTGTGTTTGT
>JAQNCA010000001.1:8210795-8227748 GCA_029783725.1 Acanthurus tractus
TGTTCTTTATGTGCTTCCAGCAGCAAGACAGAAGAGCGTATAAATCACCCCCCCCCCCCCCCATACCCCCCAGACCCTCATAAAGGAACTATAGCCTGCATGAGAGTAAATCTGGGTGCATATACTGCATGTCTGTTATGAGAATGTCTGTGAGTGTGTCCTCATGTGTGCATGTGTGTGCATTTCTCTGCACCTGTGTGTATGTATGTGTAAATCAGCCCTACTGTGTGTGTGTGTGTGTATATTTACTGCTGGGGGCTCCTGAGGTCCAAGCACGCAAGCCGCTGCCTTGATAAATTACCTATTGTAAATGAGATGCCTCTATAGTTTATATACCTCTCTCCCTGCGCATTTATAAGTCTTTGAAATGCTCAGAACCAGCTTCCTTGCCTTGCATTATTAAAGGGGTTACAAATATATGGAATAAAGGTTCAGTGAGCTACATGGAATACCTGTGCATTCATACTGGTTACTCATTTATCCTGATAAATGGGAGGAAGAAAACTACTTGCACACTGTGGGAGAAAGGTTTCCACAGAGGGTTATTATGCCAGCTGGAAAGTGGAGTAAAGGTGGCTGAATAATATGTAGCAGTGAGCAGCTCAGACCACGGGGGTTGGACAGACTGTAAACTCTCCGTTTTACTCAGCTGCAACTCCCATCGTCACCCAAAAAAGTGCAATAAGCAGATCCTCATTCATTTCATATTATCATGAGAACCACCGAGGTTTGCTTTGCTTCTCTGTATCTGAAACAACGGTGTGCTAAAAGATGATTAAGCTTCATGCATCTTATTAAACCAGCTTTTGCAAGATATCTGTCCAATTAGTTCTGCAATTGAACTGCACGCAGAAAATTGATGGATAGCATTTTACAGTAATTACTATTTGAACCAACATTCCTGCATGGTCACCTGGCTGATGCATGTACAAGGATGGTGTTTTGGGTAATGAAATTGAAATAAATTATGTTTTTCTTGTTTCTGCTCATTAGTCGTTACACTTGTCCCATTTAGAATTCTCCCTGAAACATAAAGGCCGAGATGATTATCGCTACATTTCACAATAAATTGCATTAAACTAACCTGGATGGAGCCTTAATGTTCCCTATGGGAATATTAGGTCATTGCAGCGAGAGAGAAAAGGAAATAGATGATAACATGACAAAAGAGATACTGAGGATAATATAACAGCAAGATCTTTCTTAAAATAAAGCAGCAAATCCTAAAAAAAACAGCATCTGACCATGTTTTTATGGAACAACTGCTCCTGGAATGGTTCCTGTCAATGAGGGATTTTGATGAATGTGAGATGAGATTTCCCCAGAAAGAAAGGGCAAAAACAAAAAAAAACATTTACACACTTTCTCTGTCTCTGCTCACTCTTCCTCTTCCTTTGCACTACAACACTTACCTCCATCTCCCCTCTTTCTCTGCTTTTATGAAAAAAGGTAAAAAAAAAACTGGCTCATTCATCTTCATCTTTAACACAAACACCATTTCCCCAGCATGCACCTTCCTCATCTGTCACTCTTCGATTTATTTTATTTTATTTCATCCTTTTTCAACCTCATGCTTCAGTCAGCCGACGTTTAACTTGTGTATGAAATTTTAAGGTTCATGTTTGGAGAATAAAGTGAGAGTGTTTTTGTGTCTCTGTGTGTGTGGTCCTGCCTGCTCCTCACAGGGACACAATCTGTAAAATAATCTAAATGCAGTTGAGTGAAGGAATAGAGAGAGTGCCTGCCTTTTTAGAATGAAAGGGAAAGAAATCTGCAGAAGAGATGCACAAAGTGACGCAAGTTCTTTATTCTCCATTACAGACAGAGTTACACAACCAGACAGAGAGAATATGTGGGACAGCATGAGGAAAGGAAAGCAAGTACATAGAGAGGACATTAAAAAAAATCTTGAAAGGTAGACAACACACATATGAAAAATGAAATGTGGGGGGAAACAGGCAAAGGGTCAGACAAATGCAAGAGTTGGAGTAAATTAGAAAGGAGGGGCTTAAAAGTGAGGCATAGGAATTGGATATCTGATACTTTATATCAACACAAATTAAGTATGTTGTATAATCACACCACAAATAGCCTCAAGGCTGCATCATAATCAGCCTCCTGGACAGGAAAAAGAAAAAACTAAAAAGAGAACAAAACAACAAGAAGAAAGGTAGTTTTGTGTGTATTCACTTTGCAGTACAGATGATTTCATGGACTATTATAGATAATGAGACATGTTTGACACTTATAATTCAAAATAAACACAGTAACGACACAGAGGCTATTAGCTGAGCATGCACTCCTCAAGCTGTGATTTCATGCAGTAATGCATCCACAAAAACATCTCAGATGTCAGGGCTGTCCTCTCTGCTGGCTACTCAGCATGTGCACTGCTTTCTTATAGAGCAACTCAACACGACTTTGGTTGGTGTAAATATTGGATTTCACATTATTTTTTTCTTGTCAACTTTAGCTTTAGCTGATGAGATTGGACACAGTACACTATCTGTGTGTCTGCCTTAGGTTGTGCTGTCTGATGTCTGCACTGCTGGCTGGCGACCAGATGGAGGTTGATGTTCTCCACCAATTCAAGGCATTCTGCACAAACTGATGACTCCTGATTGAAAGTTTCTCTAAAAATGATCAGTGTAGTCAAATGAAGTATATTACGTCTTTGCTTCCTTTTATTTCTTCACCTTGTCAAGACCTGGCACCTAAATTACCCATAATGCAAATGACTGCTGACAGTTCAATTGATCATTTAAGGCAATTAACCAGACGCCATGCAGCTCCCACTAATGTGAAAAAAAGCCTTTAATACTCTTTTTTGAATGCCAGCCTGCACTGCACTCACAGTCCACATCTACAAACAGGCTGTGATGCATAAAATTGCTGGAGATTCTCTTCAAAGGTCTTCCTCATGGGCACCACAGTGTTAGTAATCAGGGTAGGACATTTGCTGCTCCTTCACTTTCCCTTTTTGGATTCATCCTGCCAGGGATTAACTTGGCATCCTTCTGGTCACAGGCTTCTCTTACCTTTAGGCCACAACTGCCAACCTAATTAATCCTAAAGGATGTCCAGCTAAGTCAAACAGTGTTTGGCAGCACTCAGGCACAACAAACAGAAACACTGTCAATTAGCAAAGCTTATCTAACCATTGTTGAGATCAATGCATGCACACACACACGCACACACAGTCACACACCACACTGTATAAACCTGTTTTCAATTAGCCGCTTGAAGGACAGAAGGAGGGCAAAGAGACAATGTTAGGGTTTGTTTCCTCATAGCAGAGAGAGGGAGAGTGATGGAGACCATTACCATCTATACACCACCACCAACAAATACGAGCCAAAAGTTCAACATCAACATCATTTGGTTTATAATCTGGACCTTTTAGTTTATATTTAAAGCCTCTTGTTGGTTCAGCCTCAGCAGATGCAAGAGACCACTCGACATCTTCTCTTAGGTTGCAGTATTTGTTTTCTGCAAAGCACAGCTGTAGGTCAAACATATGAATGCGGTTGGTTGCAAGAGTGAAATGTACAGCTGCTGTCCCAGTTTTTGTGATAATCAGCCAGTAAAATAGCCATGTCATATACTTTACAGCTCTGTTACAATGTGATTGTATAGTTCTGTTGAACAGAAGGTACATTACTGCTCTAAAATGAATCTACTTGCATCTTAATTTATCACATAAAATACCGTGAACCCATTTTTGTCATTAATATTTATATGAACAGACATTCTGAGTGTATCAATTTCCATATCCACTGCTCTGCCGCTAACATTTTTTGTTTGTGATAATGTTTTTTACATTACTTGCACTTTGCTGTGTTTGTACTTGTTTTTTTGAATATGTCTGAAAATGTGTGTGTCCTTCACTAGCTCACTGATACCAGTCAGCTACCTGCAAAATTCCCCTTGAGTCCTTTATAATCAGTCTTCCTTTGTCTAGCCGAATCAGCATTTTCACTTTGTCCTAGACTTCTTGTGGGACTAAAAAGAAAAGTCCTAATAAATATAAAATGTGGAGGTTGTCACCTCATAGGACGCTGAACCGGCAAGATTTTAATGTCAGCTACATGAGAAGCAGACAGGTCGCTCTGTCTGCCTCTCCTCTTCGTTGTATTTCCTCTTATGGAGACTTAAATGGTGACTTTACTTATTGAAAATAATTAAAATGAATAAAATCATAGCATTGTTGCTGCTTGTAGTATTACTGCAGATTATGACCACATTTTCCATAAAACTCACAGAGCTTTAACTTAAACTCTGTTCACTCTTTCGAGCAGTCGCTCCTCGTGTGTTTGCTTAAGAGCTTAAACATGCTGGAAGAGATTTCTCATTTGGTCTGTGTGAGATCATCTGCCTTTATCAGACTTTCTGAAAGCTCCACTGAGACTGGGACACGATCAACAGTGTTTTATGTTTGTGCTGTGCAGCAGCAGTTGTAGAGGTTCCTGGTCAGCTCAGCAATGTGTCCATACACTGATATCTCCATAATGATACATCTCTTAATTTTATTCTCTTGCTCTGAGCCCCTTCCTTTTATCCTCTCTCTGTCGTCTCTGCCCATGCCTCTCTATCTTTCATAATTTTTCTCCATTTTCAGGTTTCTACTCCTTTTCCCATTTTTTATCATGTCACTCTGCTCAGCTCCTCCCCCTTCTCTCCCCCCCTCTCTCAAGGGTGAGTCTAAAAGAGGGTGATTTATTATCGTGCTCTGTTTCTCCTTTCCTGCTGAAACATCATTACTGTCAGAGTCACAGCACAACCACTCAGACTCACTAACCTTTCACACCCACCAACACCAGCTACAAACTCACACACAGTACAGACACACATAATATAAAGCATTGTTTCACGCACGCACACACACACGCATACACACACACACACACCTGCAAACAAGCATGCAGCCAGCGTTTGTCATAAAGGCACTGCAATATGATATCATGAATGACAACAGCAAAGTAGAATATTGTTTTCAAGGAAAATATGGTTAAAAAAATGGATGACTGTTGCAGACCAACTCTATTAGACAACAACACAATGAAAAAAATCTAAAAGAAAAAACCAAGGAAGAACAAAATAGGTCTTTTACCAATTTGAAAAGAGCTTCAGATTTAAACACTTTTTACTTTCATTTTCACGAGGAGTACATGTGAGCTCTTATGCCTCATTTATGTTTCTTACTAGTAGGACAAGATAACGAAACAATTCCAGAGATTCAACAAAGTGATTTTCTTTCACAACTTCATATCTCTGAATCTGACTCAAGCCATGGGCTGAATTAAGAGAGACGGGGAACAGGAAGACAGACGAGGGGATGAATATAAAACAGTGTAAAACAGACAGGAGAAATAAGAGGGGAGAAAGAGAGAAGGAGAGAGTGTGTATTTGCGTGTGTGCGTGTGTGTGTGTGTGTATGAGTGAGAGAGAGAGTGAACGAGGGTGAAAGAGTGAAGGGGTACTGGGGGTGTGTGACATAGAGTCCCCAGAGCCCTAATTATCACTGTATGAATTATTACATCTGTAGAACACATTCGTACCCACGTTTACACTTACACACACACACACACACACACACACACACACACACACACACACACACACACACACCACCTCTGGATCTCCCCCGGAGTCTCAGCTCTCCTGCCTTCCTACCTCTCGACCACGCGTCACCTGAGGCATTTTTACTTTCTCCACCTTCTTTCCTTGTCTTCTCATGCTGCCTCTCTTCCCGTCTCCTCCAGGAACTTTTGCTATTATCTTCTGTTTCGATTTGAGTCATTTTTAGAGTTTTTGTTGCTTTAATAAAATACTACATGTCCTGTTTGATCAAACTGAAGAAAATATTTGTCCTCTGTCATAAAGGATGGTCATCAAGTCTAAGAATTTTAAGTCTATTTGTGGCTTCCTTATGTTGATATCTTTTAAGGAAAAATAAACATCACAATGCCTCTTTGCAATTTGAGATTTTATTGACATTGACATTGAGATATTTGAAAAGTTTTTCCAGTGAAGTTTTTTCAGTGATTGTCTAACAGGAGCTCAGTAACTGTTGTAAAGAAAGAAATGTTAAATTAAGAAATGTGTCCTTGCCAGTCTAGACATGATGTCAGATTCTTTTAGTGCAGGTATTGTAAAGCTTGGCTCTCCTCATTCAGATAACACTGAGACAAGAGCTGTCCTTAAACACCCCATCTGCTCTGATGGCAGGAAACCAAGACAGTACAACAAGTTCATGTTAATAGAGTTTGTCTTGCTTAGGTTTGAGGAAACTAACAAGCTTTGTTTTAAAACTTTAGAATTTCTGTTTTGTTTTAGCCAAATATAAGGATGTACTTTGTTTACATGGGAAGGACACTGAAATCTGTTAAGACTGAACTGAACCAAGACTCAAAGAAGGATTATGAATTTTCGAGGCAAACTGCACCAATTAAGTACTGATGCTTTTGAGTACCTTCTTTTCACCTCAAGTACAACATAGTACTTTGCCTCATGTCTCTTCTTTTTTATCATAGTGTTATTATTGAATTTAAATTGAAGCCTTATAGTTCTCATCACCAACTTAACAAGTCTGACGCAGCCCATTTTTGGAGAGCAATGTAGATGTCCTGACACTTGAAAGCATCACCAACTGCTGAGGACGGGCTGCAGTGGTTAAGATTACCTCATGTTGTTCATATCACTTCTCAACTAATACATATTCTCTCTGCCTTTTGTCTTCAGATGCAACAAGCTCAACCAGCTTCATGTTTTCTTTTTTCTCTCAGTTTTAAGAAGCTTTTGTTTCAAGTTATGTCCTTGTCTGTTTAAAAATACAGTGACATGCAGACATGGAAACTCAGACACACACTTTGCATTGAGTAGATGCCATCTAGCCCAGTTTGACTTTATACAGGCTGAAGAAAGAAGAAAGTAAAAGCAGCAAGAGAAAGTAGAGTACAAGAGAAACAAGGAAAGCAATGAATTCAACACTGAGAGGACGGGAGTGTGTAAATTAACTTTTAAACACATTATCTCAGAAGTCAGGTGTTGTTAGTTGTTCATAGCTAACAGGATCACACCACAGTGTGTAAGTTCACCTACAGACTGTCCTGTCTGACACACTCACATCAGGAGTGTTCAGCAGTGACAGTGTTCAGCTGTACGTTGACAGCCTGTAACTTTCTGGTACAATCATATATTATTATTAAGAGTAGATTTGTTGAGTTTCCACGGCAATATTTGCAGTTTCCTTGTGTCAATGCATGGCATGCACACAAACACACAAACATGAACACCTGCACAGGTAGCTTACCTGATATGGATAGAGTGTAACTCCTCCATTCGTGCGGTTCAGGTGCTGGTGGGCCTGCAGAGCTGCTGTACTCAGAACTGCTCCACTCCCGTTACTACTGCTGTTACTGCTGTTATTGCCAGGGCTGCTTACTCCAGTCACTGGCTGCTGCGTGGCACCAGCTTTTCCTGAACTGGGGGACCCATTCCTTCTGTCTACCCCACCTCCAAGCCCCAGGGAGCTGGGCTTGGAGCCCAGTCTGTGTCCTTGACCTTGAGGTTGTGGGTTTGTGGTAGTACTGCCGGATGTTGGCCCCACTGAGGGACTCCCATGGCTGGTGTTGGATGGTCCATGGCTTGGGCTAGGTGTTGGGGTCTGGCCTGGGCTTGGAGAAGGTGACTGTGAGGAAGCATGAGGAGGATGTGAAGTGGCAGCAGCAGCTGAGAAAGAGGAGGATGGAAGAAAAGGAGGAGGCCACTCCCGTGATCCGGCTCCAGATGCTCCCATTGGACCCTGAGGTCCTTGGGATCCATATCGTCCAATCAGGGCTGTAGGAGAAGAGGTGGGAGACAGATCCCACTGGTCAAGAGAGAGGACCATGCGCACAGCTTCCTGTTTGAGCTGAGTGAGGTGAGTGGCGCAGACATCACAGCGACTGTCACGTTCGTTCCAAGCTCGCCGAGAGCTGTTGGGCACCTGAAGCTTATCGTGAAGGAGGAGAGAGAAGGAGGGATCCTGGGGGGATAAAGAGAAAATTGGGATTTAGACGGTGTCTGGGTGAAAGAATTAGGGCAAATTAAAACAAAACAGCATGTTTTAAACTGCAGTGGAGAATGTAACAGAAGAAAAACTTAGAAGAGACCAGAAGAAATGATAGGCATGTTGAACAAATCATTACTATGAATATTTATAGGATATCCAAGAAACTGTGCTGTGTAGCCTGGGGGAAGATGAGCAGGGAGGCACACACACTCTGGGAAGGACGTGCAAAAGCAAGTACATAAAAAACATACACGCAAACACGCACACCCTTAAGGTCTAAAAGGTAAAAGTGTTCCAGATGCATTCAGCAAGTAGAGTCCTCTGTACCGTGACATTAACAAAGAATTCTTAATTCTGATCTTCCTCTCTTTTTTCTTTCTTAAAATGAATGAATTTTGCTAAAGTGCAGCCTGATACTGTGTGCACCTTTGAATCATCTGTAGAGCATCTTAGTGCACTAAATACTGAATATAACAGAGATAAAAGAGCAGTAATTTTTTCTTGGTACGAGAGGTTACTTGGTTGACTATAAATCCTAGCGATGAGAAATTACAAAATTTTATTTCCCATAAAAATGCAATAAAAACCATTTCATCAAGAGGGAAGAGCTCAGTGATGGTGAGGTTAACGATTTCTTGTTCACTCATGTCTTGGAAACGAGTTCTAACTATTGAAAGTAAATCTTTGAAAATGTCACACATATAAAATTGCGGTCTTGTTGGACTAATTATATGGAAGGACATGCGGGATAAAGTCAACTGAAACAGTGCTCAAAAGGTAAACATGTTTTGACATTTCGAGCATTTTCATCTTCTCATTTAAAACACACCTTTCTGTCCTTCTGTAGCTGAGTTGGTACAGCAAAACAAATAGGTAGGTCTGTTAAAAAAAAAACAAGAGCAAAACACTGCCCTGTTTTCTAACACGGGCCCTATATGAGCAAAATGACAAGTGGAAAGCACAGATCTCAAGTGCACAGACTGTGTGGGCGCCTTCAAGCACAGTTGCTATTTTGGTTCATGTTTGTGAAGCTGTGCAAAGGTGCAAAGGGATCAACCGAGGTGGAGTATAGATTGATGGAGCATTCACTGGTTAATACATAAGCTTTGAGCCAGTCACATCACTGGTTTCATCACTATTGAGGAACTAAGCCAATCACAGTGACCCATGACAACAAGTAGCTCAACAGTCTCTAAACACTCCCACAGCTACAACTGTTTACACTATTTCACCATATTCTCAGATGTTTTCCTCTACTGGGATGCATTCTGAACACAACAGTGAATATGAGGCTACAGTGAGTTTACACACGTGTGAATGTGGCAGAAAATTTGCCTGTTTTCACTCACTTTTCTGGTCAACACACACTACACGGCAGGTTCCTGAGACCACCCAAAAATCAACATCTGAGATGCCAGAAAGTATCTTAAATCCAAACCACAAAGACAATCCGCCTTAGAAAGACAGATAAAATTGTTTAAAAAAAAAAACAAAATCAATTCTTCTCTCCTTCCTTTGTTCTCCTTATGGTGGTCTACTGTTTTTTCCTCTCCTCTACCCCAATAAGTCTTTCTGTCAGTGTTTGCTGAATGTGTTTATATGCGTGTGTGTGAGCAATCATGGTGTGCTTCCTTGTATGCAAATCTGGACATTTGTCCAATGTGTTTGTGGTTATTTCTGCCTGTGTGCATGAATAAATGTGCACGTACAGGTATGTGCAATGTGTGTGTGTGTGTGTGTGTGTGTGTGTGTGTTTTCCAGACTAATTGGAGTCACTTGCACAGAGCAAAGCCACTCTAAATCTCCTGCCATGATCCTTTTGGTCTAAATATCAAAGTTAACAAGCAAAACACACGCACTCACACCCAGATACAGATCTGTGTCTACACTTGATTTGACCCTACAGAAAATATTTTTTCCAGTTTTATCCACAAAGCATTAAGCACTTTATCTGACAAAAAGGCATTAAATAGCAATAGTTTTTCCTCATAACAGCCTGGCTTGACTGAAGGCCTCGAGTCTTAATGGTGGGATTAGGATGACTGAGGGATGTTGTGAGCTGTAATTGTTAGCTGAAGTGTAGGTGTAGTGTCAGTGTATTATCAGCAAGTGTATGTCTGCTTAGGAGCCCTGTACTTCAACAAAACATCTGTGGTGGGTGGTGCCATCTCACATGATAACTGTAATTACCTTCCTACTTTCAACCAGCCCACCTCTTCTGAAACACTAAAGCCAGGTATCTTCAAGCCCTCGCCCTGTGCTGCACAAGTGATAGTTGAAGCAAAACGAGTACATGTAAAAACCATTTCATGCTATTTTATATATTGTTAGACAGTAAAGACCCTCTCTGAACATGTGCAGTCTCTACAAGAATGAAACATGGTGTGATTCTTTTGTTATTCTGTTCACATTCACCACACAGATGACATGTAATCTTTTCTCAGAACCATTAAATTCACTATTTTCTGAAAAAAAAAATTGGCAAAACAATTATATTTGTCCACATTTGCAGCTGCACTTTCCATCTAACAGAACAGTTTAACCACTGGCGTATAACAAACCATGTCAAAACAATATGCACAACGAAACATAACTTGTTATTAAATGTTGATTCACACAGAAAAAAACATCCCTCTGAGCAGCAACTCAAAATGCTAAGCCTTTCAGTTAAATTTCTTGGGACATTGTGCCAGGGAAGATACACACGTACAATATTCATCAAAGTGATGGGTAGGCACTCTTTGTTTAGTGAAGCTTGATCAATACACAAGTTATGGAGATTCAGCATTTAAATGCAAGTCCAATCAATAGCCATGTGATAGACACATGTAATTTAAAGACAGAGAGACAGAGGGTTGACAGAGAAGACAGAAAAAAAGGACACGTGGGTAAATAAGTGACTGATAGGTAGAGAGAGGCACATCACATATAAGAAGAGACAGATTCCCTACCAACACTGCAAACACATCCTATTTACATGGGATCATATAATTAACTGGTTGTTTATCCTGTTCCATGATGACAAAACAGCTTTTCGACTCTAAGCATTACAAAAAACAAAGCATTTCAATTTTGCTCAATGTCCAACTCAATGTAATTGTAATTGTAATTGTACTATTGTGTATGATTGTGTGTGTGCATGTGTGCGCGTGTGTGCGAGTGTGTGTGTGTGTGTGTGTGTGTGTGTGTGTGTGTTCTTGAGTGAATTTGTGGTGAGTCCTTTCGGTGGCCAATCATACTCACCGTGTAATGAAAGCTTATAAGCAAGTAAAAGAGAATGAATGTAACGTACTGTCTGCCACACACAACACATGCCTCTATCAATAACAAGCCTGTTACCTTTTCTCAATCAATATAACCTCTGTGTGTGTTGAAGTGTGTGTGAGTGTAAGTGTGTGTGTGCAAATGTGTGTCCACATAAAGCAACTTTTCATCTAATGGCAGAATGCAACCTCTCAATGTGAGAGCTGCCTGCTTGGCTATGTCAACAAACCACAAGACCACAAGATACACACAAGCACACACACACGTGCATGGCAGGAGCTCAAACCTTGGCAGCCATCTGAATGGTGTGTGTTAGAGTGTCAGTGTGTGTGCATATTTATGGATAAAGGCTACCTTGTTAGTAAAACTAAGAAGCATAAAGAAAAGAACAAGGTTTTTAAACATGTGCTCGCACTTACTGTACACACATGCAGGCAGACGTACAAACACACACACTCCTAGCTGGCATGAGATACCACACACACTCGGGGCTACATAATATAAGCCACTAGTGTCTCTCTGTGGCCCTCTCTATTACACACACACACATAAAGCAAACATGTTTGCAGATTGATACGCATGAAAGGAGACTGGAGGAAAAAGAGCTGAGGTGGAGGCAGTTTTAAAATGCAGTTGACTATTTATGAATGCATTTATTCAATTTTTCACTGTGTGTTCAATAACCATGCTTAGCCACAGGGTTATGACACATTATCTGCTAGTTACAAAAAATTTGTATTTTCACACAAGACTGACTGAATTTGTTGCATCCAGCTCAGGGAGACAGTCGTAATGGGGGAGGTGTTCATAACTACAGACGAAGGTTCTTAATGAGTTCTCCTGTGTTTCTCTTTTTTTTTTCAATACTGATACCAAACGTGACTATATGGGCCTGAAAATTGCTACTAGCAAACTTCATTGTAGATGCACTTCAAATATGTTATGTCATGTACACTAAATATGGCTAGTGTAGACAAGCACTACAACATGTGCAAACCAGTGTACAGGCAGACACACATGACCAACATGTATGTGTGTAAGGGTTTGGAGGGAAGCTGTGTGTTTAGCCATGTCATAGTAAACATATGGAACACAGCTGGATGGAACACACAGAGGTAAATGGGGGACAAGTGCATTATGCTGCAGAGATTTGAATGTTTTTACCAGTAGAATCCAATGTTTGCATGGATTCTTTCATCAATATTCAGTTAGGAGGTATTTTAAAGGTAAAAGTTGGCAGTCAGTGCAAGTGAGCGGAGTTTCTTTTTACTGACAGTTCATTTGAGTTTTTCATAAAATGTGTTTGAGGTAGATAAATATAAACCACTGTGAAGAAATTGTAAAGCACTCCTCCAATTCATGCCAAATGGTGCTCCTGCTTTTCCTGTTTGAAAAGGCATGGAAAAGTCAAATCTCTGCCAAAAATTTGTAGAAAGAGAATTTAATCTCTCTTGGCCTCTATTGACCCTTCTGTATCTCCCTGTCACACGTGCTCAGACAGGCTGGCACAGCAGACAGGCATCCAAAGGAGCAGTAAAGTGGACAAGGTGTAAGGTTCTTGAGATGAGGGCCTGGTTTTTCCAAATGAGCTGATATTTGGGCAACAGCCAGGCTGCCTGATTAAAAAGAAAAAAAAGGAGAAGCATGTTTTGAAGAAGAGAGACTTAGGGGATCTAGGAGAGAGATTGAGTTTTTGCTTATAATGGGCTTGAGCACTCACACACATGCACACACACCCACACACACACACACACACACACACACACATCCCTTCTCTGTCCTCTCTTTCGGAATAATTATTCTCACTAATAATGTCCAGGTCATCTCTCAGTAGAACAGTATAACTCTGCTGTTTTTCACTTCAATTCCCCTGGTCTAAAGCACACAAACACATACACTTATCTCTCTGTCCAAGTGAGGACACTCATCGACATAATGCATGCCCTAAATCCCTATTCTTACATTAACCATCACAACTGAGTAAATCATAACCTTTACCTTATTCCTACCTTAACCCTCAAAAAGTCTCAACCCTGAAACAGACCTTTGTAGCTGTAAGGATCAGCCTAAATATCCTCATAGTGCAGCAATGTCCTCACAATACTGGTTCAAAGCTTAAATAGGTCATGTTGTGTTTCCATAACTTTTGAGGATATTACACATACATACATGAAAATTCTGAAGACATACTCTGATCATAAACATGGCCTTAACCCCGAGTTCCCCCTGAAGGTCAACAATTTAGGTCATACTGACTTTGTCCTCATAAGGAAGGTGAATCTCCAAAATGTGACTGCTAAGACAGATTTGCATCCCCCACAGACACAAACACACACACATACACAGTCATTGCTCCGCAGACTGACTGTGTTCACACAAAGAGTCACTAAGGTCACTGTTCAGTTAGCTTGGATGCCATCTCCATCTCTTCGCTTGATCTCGTTCCGTCACTCACTCCATCCCCGCACAAAAGAGCTGAGGCGGTGCTCGCCTGCCCTTGTAGGAGGAAATGAATCACACACCCTCATAGACTATCTGTGGTGCTGAGACCGATTGAGTCACTCACAGAATACTGATGAACTCAGAGGTGAAGAGATGCCTGGAAGAAACAGATGGATGCAATTTAATAAGAAGGAAAAGGGAGGAAATCTAAAGGTTCACAATGAGACACTCTTATTTTGCCACAATCTTAGTAAAATGCTGTAGTAAAACTATTTATCCTGTTGTAAATCTGTAGCTTAAAAATTCTTTTAAGAATTGGAAAATTGCTTCCTGTTAGATTTGAACATGAAACTCCTTAAGATTATTTTCCCTGGACTGAACTATGGCTTATCTGGCAACGTAATGCCCTGCTAATGAGAGTGATGGAGACAGAGGGAAAGAGTTTGTGTGTATGTGCAGACTGGACACAGAAGGATGCTATTACTGAGATGTGATAAGAAAAGACAGCTGAGTCCTGTTTGTCCCTAACTGTTGTGTTGTACTGTGTGTGTGCGAATGTTTGTGTATGTGGAAGAAAACTGGAGGTAAAGGCTTCAGGGAAATGGGCTGTCAAACACCCCCATATATATTTATTTATATAGAAAAACATACACTCTTTCCATCACTAAGAGTGTAAAATGAATCATTTTGACAAACAAAAATGTTTGATAGAAATAGTTAAAATTATACCTATTTATTCATACCTTTGTCATTCGCAGATTTCACTTTTTCTATGTTTAGCACTGGTTAATTAAATGACACTCAAAAATAAGAAAAAGAAAAAAGGAAGAAGAGAAATGAAAAGAACATGACAGACAAAGATTTCATTCCTTAATGAAAATGGCAAAGAAAAAAGACAGGGGAGAAGAAGCACGTTCTTGGTCAGTTATAGCCAGAATGACACTGGTTTATCAGCCTATTTGTGTGCCTCTGTGTGTGTGTGTGTGTGTGTGCGCGCGTGTGTGAGTGTGTGTGTGTCTGTGTCTGTGTAATCAGTTACAGATGAATGACCAAGGAAGTTAAACCTCCTCCTCCACCCATATTCACTGACCTCCTCTCAATTCTCCCCTCATTCATTCCCTCACTACGTTCTCCTGTATACACTGAGCAATACACACACACACACGTAAACAACAGTAAATTTATTCAGAAGAGATTCAGACGATCTCTCGCACCTGCACTAGCAGGACACACTCACACACATACACACACACACACACACGGTACATGTTGGAGTGTACCAGGATGATGAAAGGAAGATGAAGATTAAAAACAGAAACCAGCAGAGAGACACTTCAAAGAACACACTTTCAGTTTTGTGTATGTGTGTGTGTGTGTGTGTGTGTGTCTGTATGTGAGTAGATATCAGTCTAGTTGATTGGTGGCCCATGATCACATGTGTTTGTCTCATGATGGAGAATCACTGTGTGTTTGTGTGTGCATGCGAAGGACCGAAGCTGGTGTCTTTGTATGAGCAAGGTCAATAACACGGAGGTTAAAAATGACACACACTCACACACCAAACACATGGATGAGCACACTCATGAGACAAATGTTACACTGACAGGGGTCAAGCACAGGTCTCACACACTATCACTCCAAAACACACTCTGTCACTCTCGGTGTCTCTCCCTCTCTCTCTCTCCTGCTGTTTGTTTTATATTACCTGATCGTCATGTCCAGTTTCTACATTCAGTATTCAGGACCGAGTGCGATTCTTTCAGCTCACAACAAGAACACACATCTGAGGACAGCTGGTTTAAATTCTACCAATGACAGAAGCTGCACACATTGACTTTCATGTGACAGCCTGCTCATAACATTTTGGAGTCTTTGAATTTCTACAGCAAAAAGCAAAAGTAAAGCTGAAGCAGCTCCTTGTCTATGAGTGACAAAGACATTATCAAGGTAGTAGAGCTTTTAAAGATGTCGGCCTGATTTGTGTCATCTGATTTACTGCAACTCTTTCAGGTTAACTGTCATCGACAGAGGGGATAATAAACTGACATCATCCTATCATTCACCTCACTGACAGCGCAGCAGGGATAAAGCACAGACCAGTTTTTAGTTTGGACAAGAAAATATCAAAAACATATTTACAAGCTGCAGTTAATAAGAATAATAGAACAAGAATGCATGTAAATATATTTTCTCAATGTTGTGAACAACTGTTATAAGTCTAATAACTCTTATGACATTACTGTGCCTTTTAGGCTGTGATGTGATGTGTTTCAATAAAAGGAGAGAGACAGAAAAAGGATAAACGGAGTAAAAGGAAGATGAGGTTTTGCTTGAAGAAGGACAAAAAAGAAGAAAAAGATTGGTTTATATGACAGAGTCAGTTTACGCTCTGAAAATTTAATACACACAATTGCACACGTTGACTTGATGCAGCATGACCAGATCTCAGGATGAATATCGCTTCGCTATTTATTTTTACACTTAATAAGTAGACAGTAAATTAACTGAGTGTGGGTGTAACAGCAAGGTAAGAGGCAGATTAGTAATTCTGTAGCGCACAGCAGAAATAACCCAGAGCATAAACTGAACTAAATGACCTGTTAGTGGGAGTCTAGACTTTTGCCTGCTCAGAATTTTTCTCCTTATTTCTTTGTTTCCCCTCAGTGATGAGTATGAACACAGTCGGTTTCCTCTCTCTCTGTCTCTCCCTCCTTCCGTCCTCACTCATTTATTACCTACACACACACACACCCTCTCTCTCTCTCTCTGAGGTATGTCTCCTTTAATCACCTTTTTAATTGGTCATTCCCTCATATGAGCCCATAGTGGGTGTGGGAGCTGCATACGGACACACACACATCCTGTATATTTGCAGACATGCAGCTTGCATGAAGTCACATAAAGCTTGCATGCATTTAGATTAGCAGACACACACTTTTGTCTGTACACATGTATACACACATGAGGCTGACACGCTGTATTAAAGAAAAACACATTGCAATGTCTGCGTTGCTATGGCAATGCAGAAATTAATTAGCACGCACACACACACTCAGCTAACTAGCTATAGGGGATGTAAATTACCTGCTGCTCTCTGTTTCACTGGAGACTTAGATAGTGTTTGTGTGTGTGTGTGTGTGTGTGTGTGTGTGTGTGTGTGTGTGTGTGTGTGTGTGTGTTTGTGTGTGTGTGTG
>JAQNCA010000001.1:8233392-8248791 GCA_029783725.1 Acanthurus tractus
CACACACACACACACACACACACACACACACACACACACACACACACACACACACACACACACACACACATACACAGGGAGCTCTCCTCTCGTCCTATCTTTGGCATTAGCCAGCCTCTTAACCTATATAGTTAAGCTAGGAATGTACTCACACATGCACACAAATTTTGCAGCCTGCGGTGCAGTGTATTTAGAGCAGGACAGCACATGTGACACGTGTACCCTCAGTCTAATTTTTGACCCTAAAAGGTAGGTGTGCTGCCTCAGTCAGAACTCGCACACAAACACACAAGGCCACCGCACATTTTTAAAGCAAATAACGTCATCTCTTCCCACACACTCATCTTTCCTGCTATGTCTTTCTCTCTACATGCCACTCCTCTTCTCTGCTCTCTCTCAATACAAAATCTATGAAATGTACAGTATTTACATTACCAACAACAACTCTGCTCTAAAACTAGATCCATCATTCTTTATCCATGCTTCAAACTTTGATGACAAAATCACATTGTTCCTGGGGACATGATAAGGGGAATATTTGTTAGGTGACATTAATGCTCTATAGTTGATTTCCATATGAATGAAATGTTTAAAGCAAGGTATTGCATGTGTGCCTCAGTCTGAGCTGTAAAAAAAAATTCCTGAGGTAAATCAATCAACATATATTACTAAAATATATTCTTTGTTCTATAAAAAAAACCTTTCTGTCACGGGTTAGACTTCTGAGTTTTTGCTTAATTTTTTTTGGAGGACTGAAGTCCTAAATGTTTTACTTTTAATGTTAAAAATGTCTCTTTTAAGCTTAACTTTTAAGCACTGTTTAAATATCTACTTTTACTACGTACATGTTTAAACACTGATTTTTACTATGGAAATCAGGCTTTTATTATTTTTTTGTTGTCATGATATTTGTTACATCCGTAAACTCTAGTGTGTCCCTTTAAGTGGCTATCAAGACACAACAGTATCGGTATCAGACATTAGTGAGCTCACACTCTGTAAATAAACCTGCTAATTAGCAGGAGAACGTCGCTGCACTAATGTGTATATAAAGGTTTTAAGTAAATAGAGTTTTATTATTAGACAGAGAAGTAAGAGAAGAAGATTCTCCATTTTTCACCTTATAAATATGCTTTTAATAATGCAGCCATGCTACATACACATTCACATGATGTAGTTTTATCACTCTAATATAACCCTAAAATCCTGATTCAAAAATAACCTTGGTTAGAAAGTTAAAAGCCTAAATTAGTTTTACCAAAGATAAAGTACAGACATGTGTGCTCATACACACACACACACACACACACATACACAGCCACACAAACATACACATCATCCCTGTCACTCACACCTCAGCATGTCATGAGATTTTCCTAGTGTGAGATGCTGAAGATAGATGTGTTATATCTGACTATGTGATAGTGTGTGAATGCGCGTGTGTGCGTGGTATGTTCGCATGAGTGCCTGTGCATGCCTCTGCGTTATATCACCTTCTGACAGCAGCTTGGCTAACGTTTAAAGTGTGGTTAGCAGGTCTTCAAATAAACTGTTCAGCGTGCGAGACTTCACAGTGTCACAGTGCTGGAGCTGGCACCTGAAGCTACTAGAACACTGGGACATTTTCACTCTACCTTTTGGCTCCGCATCATGGAAGAGAAAAACTTTCAAAGTTCTGAGGCAAACTCGCAGGAAAGAAAAACAGTGTCAGAACAGTCACGACTGACAGAAAGGCAGACGGATGGATGGATCAGCACCAAACATCATGCGGAAATGTCAAATGCTTCTGCTGTGAAAAAGTTTTGTGAAAATGTCCCATCAGAGACTTACAAAAAACATTTAATAACAATAGCTACGAATTAATAGTCTCAAAAATATAGATATTGTGTAGAACTTAATAAGAAGTATAATTCAAACAAAAACCACAAAGACTCATATGTGTGCAGTTGATTCAGGAACATTAAAGAAACACCAGCAGGTTTAGGGTCACTCCCAAAGTGGACTGAGGTAGACATTCTTTGACTGTCTGTAAAGGACGTACTTCAAAGTCAAAATGTCCTCCTTGTATGTTGATCTTTTTTGGGTTGGTGATTTTAAAAGACTTAAGTTATGCATCAGCAAAGAAGCAGCCTTTTTTAGCAGATTTTATTTGCTACAACTTGAAGGAGTAGGCAGAATACTTTGTTTAAGACTGAGCATTAATATAACCTATAATACAGTCATAGAATGAAATGTTTGACCACTGCAATCACACTTTGGTGTCTTGTAAACCCACGAAAGGGTGGCACTTTGTGTGCTTGACATAAACTTTAAAGCAAGTAAGACACCTGTACACACAAAGCAATGTTCTATATGTTTGGTATAATATGCATATATATATGTGTGTGTGTATATATAAATATATATTCTCAAACATTGTATCAACACACAGAAACATACCAAAAATTAAACCCCAGACAGTGGGAGACAGACAGAGGTGACAGATGTTTAACTACTGTATAATGTTCTCTACTTATTTCTGGATTGTGGAGGTGATGGAAAGGCAGTTGCCATGGTAGCTATGGACTTCATGGCAGCAGGTGCTGTTGCCACTTTCTCTACCATCCTGCACTGTGTGTTTGTGTGTGCGTGTGTGTATGTGTGTGTGTGTGTGTGTGTGTGTGTGTGTGTGTGTGTGTGTGTGTGTGTCAGCACATATTCACTCATGCATGTGATTTGCCTCTTTTGCTGTGTGCTGTCAGTGTGCAGGAGTTGTGGGTATGTTTGTGTCAGTCTTAGAGTCTGTACCTTACGCATATGTGCATAAATGTAAAATTGTCTTTTCTTTCTCCGTACTTAAAGTGGACTACAACTGTTTTTCAATACATTTTTCCCCATACCTTTATTAGACTGAAACACAACAGAGAGACAGAAAACTCAAGTGCATAGTTTAACCTAGTTTATCAGGGAGTCATTACATGGGAAACCTCATTTTAAAGAAGTCAATGCAAACATGCCAAAGCATTCACTATCATAATGAAAATTTACAAAACAAAACCATTTTAGCACAAAGTCCATTTAAATCCATTTAAAAATAGCTAGTGAGAGAAACTGCAGCTAAAGAGTCAAAATGAGGCAAAGTGGAATGGCAGCCACTATGCAAACACTCAATATTTTGCACATCCATCATCTAGATCTAATAATGTGTGTTTTTGTGCTACATTTCCTAATTAATGTGCATTGGCAAACTCAATTGCATCATCTGCTGCTTTTGGAACTGGCAAAGCTGTTTGTTGCTTCTCTGGCTCTTAAGAGACATGCAGGTTTCACACACTCTGTGTGTTGACTGTGGCTGCGCATTGGCTGGGGTAGTTAGTCTAATTAAGTGTGTCCGCTCTGGGTCAGTGACTGTAATGACACTGATAGCACAATTAGGGAAAACCTCCTTCATTCTTTTTTCTAACTACTCATTTTTTCCTCTGTTTCTCCTCCTCCTCTTCCGTCTCTCTCTACTCCTCCAAATTTAATCTTTCTCTAATTTTCCTCTACTTTCTCCAGAGCCTTATTTAGAGTGTGTGAAAGAGAGAAAAACAGAGAAAAGGAGAGATTCTGAATAGCTGCAGAGAGAAATGGACAGTAAGGGCATAGACATTGAAAACATGGATGTATGGGGTCCAATAATAACCCCAACCCCTTCACTGCATCAAAAGTTTTTTATGTTGTATTGGAAGGGAAGGGGCACATAAGGTGCACTTTTCCTTGCTCAAAGACAAGCCCTGTCTGAATGGTCAGGATGAAAGCATTACACTCCACTCACTTAACATATCTATTTCTGTGAGGAATCAGGGATGATTAAAAGAAGATCGTCCAGACACACATGCAGAGCAGGAACAGAAGGGCAATATAACTTACTGAAACAAGAAGGTTTAAACAGCCCAGGATAGCACAACACACAGTGTACACACAGTATGCACACAAACACATACTTACACACTAACACACAGCATAATATACAGACGATCACTACATACTGTGGCAGACGCAGAAATGCAAATAAGTTAGAAGAGAGCCTGAGCCTCTGACAGCTTGCCGTGCATGTATCAGCTTTCTACAGTGATGGCTGTGTAAGTAATGTGCTAAGACAGAACCTAATAAAATGACACAATAAAGCCTGTGATGTCGCTGCACATACAGCTTGTATTCCACAGCCAACCTTTAAAGCTAAAACAAAGATCTAGTAGAGTGGACACAGTACCACGCAGGGGCTCCTCCCATGCTGCATACCTGTGCAATAGCTTCACACAGCCAGTGAGCCAAACACTATTTTTGTCAGAGACATTTCCTTGAAAGGTTTTTGTATTTTGATATTTGTATCTTTAAGGGCCTATGATTTGCTATGATTTTATGATTTGTTAAGTTTTGATATTGCAGGTGAGTGACCAGTAGCAAAGAAAGCTATGAAAATGGTGTTACACAGCACTGAAAAACTTAAAATATAAAGACGTGAAAGAGGTGAAACATATGTGAATCTGAGGATGGCATTCTTCCACTGATGGAAAGGATGGGAATGAAGGGCAATGTGGAGTTGGCCTGTTTTCTGTCACATGGTAGATGCTAGCAGTTAGCTTAATTAGATTGTTTGCTAAGTATGTGATTTTTCATTAAAACATTTACAACGTTCTTACAATGGCAGCTTGCAGTGTAAGCACACACTAAGTCTCACCATCAACCAACACAAACAACTTCTTGTTTTAGAAAAATAACCCTTGAGATCTGCTTTGTTGAGTTTGAGGTTTGGATCATCTATTATCACATTAGCCACACCAATTACTGCGGTAAGCCCAAACCAACAAAGCAAGTAGATCAATCAGTTTGTAGCTGTGAATTCAGTGCTGCAACTTTATATATACCCATTATATTCTGAGCATGTTGGTTTCTGTCTGCAAACTCTGCTGAGCCAGGAAGAAGGGGTCAGATTTGGGTGTTGTGCTTACAAGCAGTTCCCATCAATACCTGCACGGTATACCTTTAAATTAACACACAAGTCAAACAAGAGTGTTGTTTAGCAAAAAAATGTTGGGGTGAAAATCATTTAAGTTATCAAATTAAAAAAGAGAAAGTACAGTAAGTAATAATTTATGATGTGTATGTATGGGCTCTTGGGGGTTGGGTCAAATTGACATAAACCCAGAGAGAAGCTTTGCAATTCAGCATGCATCAGCATCCCTCCCTCCTTCACACACACTCATCCATCCATCCACACCGGCTTGCTGTTATTGATGAAGCCACCTCTTTATATGGTAATGTCTTTCACACCTGAAAGGCATCAGGAGGACATGATTGCTCTCTCTGTCTTCACACACACACACACACACCCATGGACACACGCGCACATGCCTGCCCACTCACACACACATACATCTACACACTATCACACTACTGTAACTATATATTCTCTCTCTTACCTGCCAAACACACACACATGCATGCTAACATATGCTATTATTCACATGAACTCTATATATTTTCACCTCTCTCTGCCTCTCACCAACACGCACACAGCTATAAGGAGCACATTAGCACTGATGGAGATATGTATGCGGCTCACATCTGTCACATGTCGCTGCCGTGGCAACACCAGCTGCCGTGGTTACCGGAGGCCTGCTTCTGCAGTGTTATGGGATTTGGCTATTACAGGATAGCTAGCTACCTGAGTGCAGAAATACATCCTTTGAGGACAGACTGAAAAGCAATAACACTCCACGAATTGATCTGATAAGTAGAATAATTACACACAAATTACTGGCTTTGGGTGAAAATTACTCAGTGACTGGGATTAGTTAAATAGATAATATCCACAAGAGTGCTAACCCCATTTGTGTTTGTGGGTCAGCAGGCATCAGAAACAGAGGACAGATGAAGAACCTCACTGTCTAGATGTGGGGCTTTTTGTGTAGGTATTAGAAGGATGTGGTTAACAACATGAGGGTTAATACTTTCAACTATAATTCTGAACTCTAATTGAAAGGATTTGAGTGTTTAAAAGAATCTTGATCTTTATATTAAGAGAGTAATAATCACTGTGCAAGGTGTGTGTATTGTAGACAGTGATGCACGTCCAATGCAATGTCATCAGGGTGTATTCAAGGCAACAACTGACAGTTATTTCCATATTATCTGTTACATTTATTCCTTTGAAAAATGCCCACATATGTTATGGTATCAAATGTTGCATCATCAGATTATCCGATCAACAGTCCCAAAAAAGATATTCATTTTTAAATGATATACAGCAAAGCAAAGTAGTGAGCACTTGGAGCAACAGTAGGTGACACCGATACTTTGTCAGGTAGTTTGTGATCTAACTTGTCCAGATTCAAAGGACCTTTCTAGAGGAAACTCAAGAGGAAACTGACAAATGAAACTCTTGCAAGTTCAGCAAGAACATCTTTCTGTTGTCTCTGAATATGGTTTTACAATTCTTATGTCTCTGCATTGTATAGACGATCCCAGCCTCAATGTTGTGCTCTAGCATTAAAGTACAAAATCTGTGTACATTACAGCTGCTAGGAGCTGTTTAATCTACAGTCAAACCTAGGCAGATACACCAATAGATTGTCTTTTATTTATATATATGTTTGTGTGTGTGTGTGTGTGTGTGTGTGTGAGAGAGAGAGAGAGAGAGAATGTATTTGTGTGTATATAAACTCAAATCATCTGCGCTTCACCTAACATGTCCAAATTTACAAACACACAGATGTACAGATGATCTCAATAAATCTTAAGTTACCAGTGAGAGGTCCTCAGGGAGCGAATATATTCACAAACATGTCCTTTTTTGGTTTCTTTTTAATGTCTGAAGTTGAACTGTATATGTTTCACTTTATAAACATACATGGTTTTGACTTTCAGCAGATCTTAAACAGACACTTTGCTATTGACTGAAACACACACACTCACACAAACACACAGTGACCCACTTTTCTTAGCTGAACTGGACCGACCAAAAACAGCTCACCCAGCATCCATTTATGATTTGGGCGTGGATATAAGGGATGAATACACATACACAGACAGATACATGGACATGCACACCAGTGGAGCATGGACAGAGGCCTTAAGTGAGTGCAGCTGTGTAGCCAGATGTGCTTTTGAGTCCTGTGGTTACAAATAGGTTTTCACTTTGTGTGTGTGTCTCTAAACCAGGAAACATACTCTGCCTAATCCCTCAACAGAACACTCATTTGTCCAACACACAGCCATACTGCCCTCAGCAATACAATCTGCCTGTCTGTCCCTCTCCTTACTTATTCTCCAGCTGATCGGGTAACACCAGTCATATAGGTAAACAGACAATGATCTTAAATGGACCACAGTTTAATGTTGCATTTATCTGTTTTCTTTTACATTTGCCATCAATAACTTTCAGTCCAGATTTGCCTCTCTTCATTCACATAGACTGTAAACCCTCATGGCTTCCTAGAGCCACTAGGGAGCGGACTACTCTTGAATAATTAATTGAGTGGACAAAGGATCTTCTCTAAGACATTTGATAGATGGCAAACAAACACTAAACAAGTAAACATTTGCGCTAATTGTCGCTTATCCATCAAACAAGTGGATGAGCAAACATATAAACGCTGGTCTGTCTGCCACAATCTAATAACTTGACATTTGAACATAGCGACTGGTTTTTACATGGCATGTGCATGTGTTTGTGTTTGTGCCTGTGTTTGTATTCCTTCAGTGCTTTAACACACATACATGCTAAATGCCCTACAAGCACAAATTAAAACACACAGAACAACAGACAGCCAAACAGCAAAATATTTAATATAAAAGACCAATGAAGGTCATCATTTGCATAGTATTGACATTCCTGAGAATGTGTGTGTTTGTGCATGTGTGAGTGTGTTTGTGTGTGTGTGTGTGTGTGTGTGTATGTGTGTGTGTGTGTGTGTGTGTGTGTGCTTGTGTGAGTGTGTATGGGTCAAGCATAACCTCTCGTGTATTTATATCAAGAGAAAAGGACAGGTCTAAATCACTGAGGTGTGTGTGTGTCTGTTTGCGTGCATGTGTGTGTGCCTGTTTGCATGCATGTGTGTGTGTGCCTGTTTGCATGTGTGTGTATGGTGTATGTTACTGGGGTATCAGTTGGTAGATGTGTGTATTTTTCATTCAAGCTGTGAGGGGTCACATATGTCCTAGTGTCCTGTGGGAATAACATGAGGTCTCGTGCTGACAGCACAGCAGGAAGGGACATGAAGGATATGAACACACACAGACACACACATGCACACATACACACCCACAAAGGCACAAAAATACACAGACACACAGAAATACAGAAACACACACAGCTTAAGTGCTGCTCAGGCACATGTGGTGAAGGAGAGGGATTATTAAGTCACGTTGCTTCACCAAGGACATGAGTTCAGCTTTTCCTCGGACAGATACACCTGTGTGGGTCAGCTCACTCAACGCAAGAGGAGTAGAACAAGGATGGTAGGAGCTGCTAACTGGCTAAGACTGTGACTCATGCCAATTATAAGATGTACCATGAACCCAGTATTAACAGATCTGATTGATAGCTCTAGTAATTCATTTCACTCACACTTACAATGGTTGTAATGTAATTAATTTCTGCAAGAAACTCTGAAGTCTGAATCCGCCAACAGCTCCTGAGTCAGATGACTCATCCAACTTACAAGCAAGAGCAGTTTATCAGAACCACACTGTGCATGTACTCAGTCTACATTACATGCATGTGCATTTTCCACAAACACATACAGCTCCTTTTTTTTAGTCATGTGCTTGTGCTTATTCTAAAATGCAATAAAATTAAGCACAATGGGGAAGCTTTAATCAGCCTGAACTAAACCCAACCTCACATATAACATGTTAATTAGTGGTCTGCACTCCAAGAGTCTTCATTAATTCCCACTTTTCTTAACCATTTCCAACTGTCATGCTCTTAAGCTAATCAGAGCCCACTGTGTCCACCTCTGTCTCTGTCTTACTGGCTGTACAGTGAGTCTCTCTGTCCCACTGTGGTCCTATATCTGACTCCCTCTCACTGAATACACTTTATTAGCCCTGTGGTGCATAATGCATGCTAATTTGTTACCAATTAACTCCCAAGTCTGATGTGCAGCCCCTCTGTATTCATAACTAAAATCCAGTCAACTGCAGCAGAAGATCATCGAACCCACAGGCAACATGTTTGAAAATTATGCAGAGTCAAAAGCCCTGCCAAAAGGGCTTTCAGTATGTTTTTTTCATGCCTTCTATATGCACAACCACTCCTTTTTAATGAGCCAAACTAATGTCAAATCCTAAATGTACCTTTTTTCACACGAACCCTTAGTACTTATTTCACAAGGCCTAGCAGAAAAATGTGATATGATATATAACAATAAATATGTATATCATTTGATTTGATTTTAAATAAATTAGCAGCACTTTGGGGTTTCAGATCTTTCTATTGAGAATCACTGTAATAATGAAATTAAAATTGATTATATGGATTACCCACAGAAAAAGGGAATCACCTGTCAAAGAGAATTTTTAAAAAGGCAGCAATCTCTATGGATTCATATCTGCTATAAGTGGTTTGTGTCTTATTGTAATCCATCATGTTAATTTCTTTACAAAGAGAAAATCAATATGGAATAAAACTCAAAGAGAAAAGTCAAAATCAGCCTGTGTAATCGATTATTTTGGTTCTGGCACTATGACACCTATTGATTAACAGCTTCAGATAGGATAATTATCCTAAATCCCACAGGCTGTTTGGTCTCTTCTCTTTCCACAGCTGGTCAAATGAGGGTTGGACAAATTACAGCATCCTTAAGATTTATGGCAACAATAAGTCTGACTACACAGCAACACAGTAAGCAAGGGAATGATTAGAGGCCCAGTCTTTCATGAGCAACCACGTTAATAGGTGTCACTGTCCAAATGCCAGAATTAATAAAGGAACAGGTTATTTTTGGAGGCCATGCCTGAGCGTAACCAGCTCACCACTGGGTGACAAAACCTGCTGAACAAAAACATGTTCAGTGAGACTCACACACTCATTGATTAACACCACATGGTAGAAAAACGAGCAGACAGTCCGGTTTTTACCTTGCTGGAGTAAGGTCCAGGGATGAGCAGTTTCAGTGCTTGTCTTTTCAGCTCTGTCAGCGTAGCATTGCAGTTCTCACACCATATCCCTCTTTCACTACCAGGGGAACTTCCGCTGCCTGAGGCTGGTGATCCTGTCCCAAAACCGGGGGAACCGCCCAGAGACCCGGGCGATTCTGTCCCAATCCCTGGGGAAATGGTCCCTGGTGATCCAGAGAATGAACCTGGTGAGGAGATTCCTGAGCCTGGGGACGGGGTGCCTGTGGAGCTCGGCATGGAGCCGGCACCCTCCGGGGCAGGACGTGTGCTGGTGCGGGTGGTTTCCTCATAAGCTTTTCTGTACCATGTGTCTGGGAAAAAGGAGGCAGATTTGGTCGGGGAAGTGTCGGGCACCTGTGAAAAATTAAAAAAGGAGAAAGCATGTCTAATAGGCCCTTTAAACAGCATGCATATTAATATGTTGTTGCAAGAGAAGCATAGTAATAATTTTAATTAATAATGACTGAATTCTCCATTGGCTTTGAATATCTTGGGGCCTGCTGTTATTCACACAGGCTTACAGGGACTCATAGGTCTTAACAGGGTCGATAAAAATATTAATATTGCAGCTATTCTCAATGACACCTTTGCTTTTCTGCTGTGGCAAGTTGAATTTTTGCCATGAAAAAAGCCTATATTGTGTGAATATGCGCATATGTACAACATCCCACTCATCCCTGGTACAACAGGTTGCACATGTTGGGATGAGAATACAATGATGATGAGGGGTACAGAGCGTGTTTCTTGCATCATGTAAAAGTAAAAGCATCCACCAATTTTTACTGAATGTGCTGTTTTGCTGAATTTGTCAAGTCATCCATTGTGTCGGGTCTTCTGAACATGAAGGTCTGTCTAAATGTATGAGAGAGAATCAAATCATCTACAAAAGCTGTGAATGTCTCATCTGAAAAGGAACTTGCAGAGCAAGTATGCAGTAAGTATCAATATCCCAATGAAACAGGCAAGCAGAGTCAGTAGGTAAACAAGGAGTCTAAACTAACACTTTTGCATTAAAATGGAAAAGTAAAACGGTTTTTTAAAAAATCAACAAATGGAAGCTCTGTTAAACATTTACTTGAAAAGAGCTGCAACCCAAGCCAAGGCAGGCAAAATATTGGATGCTCTCATTGCCATCTAAAGTAAGTCAGTTTCCGTGCAGAGACCTGTGTTATTTTGCTCTATTCCGACAGCCACATGCCGGACATCAAACGAGCCACAGTAAGTTGAAAATTAGATCGTTTGCGACTGGGTAAATCCAGTCAAAGAGAACAGATGCATTGATGTGGTGGTGGCATGGAGAGGTTGGGTAGGCCTGCTATGACTGCTGTATTCCTTCACAAGGTCTATAATAAGGGATGCAAGCAATGAGTGGGCTGATAGGTGGGACTGCACAATCAGCTCCAAGTGAAGAGGTGGGTATAATGCGAGTTATAAATTAACGCTAATCAGGCTGCAGGAGGTAGGCAGAGAAACAGGTGTGAGTGTAATACCTGATTTAGCTGCTTGGTCCCCACTTAGTTATAATTAAGAGATGTGGGAGATTACTCAGTGAAAATACACGCTACTGTTGTGAAACCACGAGCACTGATGTGTGAAATATGATCCTCACAAAGCAATCAATCAGCAGCACGGGCACAAGTCTACTGAAATGAGCTTTCCTGAGTTTCTGAGTCATGCCTGCCTGAAAAGAAGGTGAGCAAACTACTGTTTTGTATCAAAATGGGTGGAAAGGAGTGAGATGGGGTGCATGCATCACCGAACCGATGAGAAGTTCTAATTTTAAACCTGCTTGTAGGAGACAGAGGTGTGTCCACCCCTCGGCTACTGGCATTAATAACCTACCCCATATTTTCTGCTCCGGCTGCTCACAGATCTCTCCTTAGTCCCCGACAGTGAAGTCATGTTGGAGGTGAGAGAAGGGGGGGAAAGGAGCAGAGGACAGGAGAAAGAATCTCTGCTGCTGCTTCACATTCAAAAAGGGACCACCGGATCGATTTCAATTAACCACAACGCCCCTGCAGTTTGCGCTTCTCAATCTGGACGCAACCTCATGCCACTTCCAAATGATGCATGTGGAAACCGCTTGCATCCCAGTCCAGTCGCCGAGATATGTAAAATAAAAATCCCAGATTGGTTTTTGTTTTCTTTTTTTCCCCCCACGAGGTTGTTGCTGCTGCTAGAGAGCCACAAAGTGAAAATTCGCACAGGTCGTGCGAGTAAGCGGCAGACCGCTCCCTGTCAGCAGAGGCTGCTCTGCGCGCAATGAAGGCTCACTGCTCAACAGCGCTCCGGACTGGCATCGCACTCAGCCCTGCCTCTCTCCATCAGCTCTGCGTCTGAGGCTGGCCAGGTAAAACAACACCACCCCCGGGGCAAATTCCGCCTCATGGGACGCCGACAAAGTCACGACTCATTGGACCGATAAGGGTAGGAACTGGCTTGACAGGTCCTCTTTGTTTACAGCTACTTCAAGTGTTACTATACTATCTGTGCCCTCCTGTTGACTTCCCGAGGCTCCGCACTCTGCTGGAGCCAGCAGCAGATTGGAGAGAGGCGCACATCTGGAGGAGGGCGGAGCCAGCCAGCTCCTCTTCAACCACAGGCCAATACACATCCAGAGGCCGAAACTGAGCGGCAGGCACATTGCTGCCAGTGTAAAAGAACAACACTGGACTTTTTGGATGGAGGCTTGTAATATTAGGCCCACTTTAACATGCTGTTTTGATAAAGTGGTTGGTCTGTTTTGTGTTTTTTTTTACTCAAATAATTTTTTTCGCTGCAAATTTTAGGTTTGAGTGACCCGAGGAGGCATAACTACACGAAAATAAACCAAGTCTCACGGTTATTTCAGGCAAATTCTCAGTAGGCCAATTACTTAATGGAATCTCATTATGTTTGTTGTCCTGCAGGGCAAAACGGCTAGTTAAATAAATGAAATTTGCAGGAAATATAATTTATCAGTCAATAGAACGAATGAAAACAGAAAAGAATGAAAATGCTGACTTTTGCATTTGATATGTGGTCTGAAGTTTTAAGGTGAGGTGGGCTCATTGGTGGCAGGGGACTTTGGGAGAGAGGTGATAGAGTAAACAGGGCTCTCATGTAATAGAAACCTACAAAGGTATTAGAAAAATAATGGCTGTGGATGTGAGGAAGGGCCCTTAAGGAATGCCCGTGTACTGGGTCCAGAAATTTGTGCTTGGTCTGGTTGTGGGGAGTTTAAACTCATGACCTCACTATTTCTTAAAACCTGACTCTGGTATTTCCTCTATAAAAAGTAAACCACTGATACCACTTATAGAGTTAAAGCCTTTGGAGGCAGAGGGAATGGAGATGGAGAAAAGTAACGTGTTACTTATGAGTGCTGCATGATGCTTGATTTGCAGCTATGATGAGGACTGGATGTGGATGTTATCAAATGAGGTACATAATGAGTGCCATGAGGTCTCCTATCAAATCTTTAGCTCTGCCAAACAAATTTTTTAGGTTCCAGCAACAACCTCATCTTTTCCCGACCAAGGTGCCCTTTAGAGGTGTGGTTTTTAGTCATTACTGTCAGCCAAAATGTAAGTGGACTAAGTGTCTGTGATGTGCCTAGTTACAGTAATGCCTTGCAGGAGAAAGTAAGAGAGCATTACGATCCCAGTCTTTGAAAGAATGCGAAGGACAGTTTAAGAGCAGTTATATGTCTGCTTGTATTTCTGTAGTCTTATTGTAATGGGGGAGACTTATTTGAATAGTCACCTAAGTGTTTTTATTGTGTTGTGAAAGAGGTCAGTTTATGTGTGGTTACACAGTGCCCTCTACTGGTATTATACATTTACTGCCAGAGACCAACAGATATTCGGTAGCTAAATAAACAAAGTGCATAATGGACACTTCAGACTACCATGGAATAAACCTTTAAAACTATAAGAACTTGGACTGAAAGTAGTGGTCTCTGCTTTGCCTTGTGAGTGCAAGGAGCATGCAAAATTCACTCCATCTCGATGTGCATTTACTCATAAAACTCCTCTCTAGCTGTTTGCATGGGTCATAAATCTCTGCATACTGAAGAAAAATAGACAGCATTACACTATTTTCAAAAGTTTAACAAAACCAACATTAACTAGCTCTGTGGTTATCAATGCATCAAAAAATTGCATATTTTAGTGATGTCACATTTCAATGACTGCAGTATGGTATAAAGAAGAAAATATATATGACCGTGAGAGCTTTGGTTGAAGTCAAGAAGCACTAGTCAAGGAGGTCTTAATCTCTGAAAACTCATCATTTGATGCAAGAAATATCAAGCTTAAAAACTGTTAATGCATTCACAAACTCAGCCATTTACATCAATATAAAGTAAGAAAAAAAGGCTGAAGTAAAAACAAATGTAACAGATCTTTATATATCATTTTGTTATATTTGAGTCAGTATAACTGAGTCACAGTTGCTATGTATATGGATTTCAAAATAAAAATTTGCAATATTACTCACTTAAAAACTTGACATGAACATTCACTTCACACTAATGACTAAACCTTTTTTATAAAAGAAACATCTACCTTTGGCTGTCTGTCCACCTGCAAAACAGACCCTCTTAAGTCAGAGCAACTGCATTTAAATTTATTTTAGCTTCTTTAAAACATATAACACGAATCAGGGTTAGTTTCTCTTTATTTGTGTCTAGTAACGGCAATCACAGAACCAATGAGAACATAAAAAAATGCAAGATTTACATAGTAAGCGAAACCATGATGGAGACTAATGGATCCAACCATAAACATTAAACCATTAAAAACTAGAAATTTTACTAGAAATTCAAACTGTAATACTTGTCTTTCAGGAAATCACAAATCACAAATCACGGAGTGTTTGACTAAAATGCACATTAATATCATTTTGCCTATATTCATTTCTTCTCTACTCTACTTTGCTCAGACACACACACTCACACACACGCACATACACGCACATATACTCCCACGCACTGACTGTGATACTGTGTCCATTAATGTGAGGAGGGTGCTGGTCATTCATTCGTCTGGTAAATGGCCTGGTGTCTGCTCTGATGCTGACATTCAGACCTGTTAGTGTGGAAAGCAGCAGGAACACAGATGTTTCTCTACAGCCACATGGTTTCCACAGACTCTCACAGCTGAGTTACAAATGGCTCTTGATGCTCTCTTTAAAACTCTTAGCGGTTGAACAGATGTGAGAGATGAGTTGTTGCACATACATGTATATGAATCATGAAACACATCAAGTGTA
>JAQNCA010000001.1:8260721-8280299 GCA_029783725.1 Acanthurus tractus
CATGCGCGCACACAAACACATAAACATTTATTGGACTAATAAATCCAAAGGTCCAGTACATTGGATCCTTGTATAAATGCAAGACTGCATGTTCAGCAGTGTTATTTTAGAAAACGTAGGTCTGCAGCAGTTTGTTTGTACAATAGAAACAAATAGGGTTCACAACAACAAAGCCAAGCCAAAGCAGAGGTGGGTTGGTTTCAAGAACTGAGATTTAACTACTACATTTTGTTAAAAAGCTGTAGAAGCTCTGTTTATTGAGTCTTTTGTATTAACATATTTTACAAAAACTAGATTTACAGAAATTATCCATAACTGAACCATTCTTGATTTAGGCACAAAAATACAGGAAAGCTCAGTTCAAAAAAGTATTTCAGTTTGATTAAATAAGTAATGGTTATGAAAGACGAACCATGAATAGGAAAATATATCATGGATACTAAGAGCTGTTAAATAACTGTATGGGAAAACTGTAAATGAAAACAAGTCTATCCAATTTCTCTTTTAAATTTTGACTTATTGAAATCTAAATCCTACATTGTATCCTCTTACAACACCCCAAGCAGAGTTTAAAAAAAAAAACACACAATAAAGGTCACAACACTTCAGCTTTAAGTGGAAGTTTGTGGGCTACTCTTTGGGATAAAGTGGGAGGAAACAAAAGCACTTGTCTAGATTCATGCATATCTCAGCCCAAACTGCCCTTGCACGGTAATCAAAAGAAATAAAATATTTATAATACAGTCTCCATCTCTTTGTCTGTCGATATGTCTCAACCAGCTACGGATTAAGTGAAATTTGACAAACCAGAAACACTTCAAGGGCCCAGTCCATGTTTACATTGCTGTACATTACTGAAATAAACTCTTTATGCAGAGGATTATCATGTTCCCAGCGAGTATGATTTTTGAACGAGCACTTTTCAATGTGAGTGGACGAAAGTTGCATGAGTAAAACATTTTAAGCCAAATTTCCTCTTAAACATTTTCACTCATTCAGGTCATAATTTATCACTCAGTGTAAAGTCTGGTAAGTTTTTCAAAGTTTTGCTGCTGCTGATTTTTGCTTGAAAAAGTAATAAAATGTCCTCAAGAGACTGTTCAGCAAGTTCAGCCGTCGAAGATTTATCATGTACACACCCTAAAAATTCCAACAACCCAATAATATACTCTGTGGAAAAAATATTTTCTTACCCAGAGAAAACTTCTCTTGAACAGAGGTTAACTTAAAGACTAAGAAGATGACACCATTGTTATATGTAATACATACACTCCAGCCTCTGTATGTCGAAGGAACAATATTAAAAAACAAAGATTTACAGCCCCCACCCTTGTCAAAAAACAAATGCAGACTGTTTGCAATGGGTGATATTACACTAAATACTTAACCCATATAGGTCAAAAACACTTTGTTTGCAGCATTATTTTGATAGAAACATTCATATTAGACAGAAAGGCGGACCAATACTAAAGTGACATTCTCTTACTCCAAAGTAAGAAATAAAAACATGTCATTGTTTTGCCTACACTCAATTCACAGTTAAAACTCATAAAAGAATAACACACAAATACATCGGTTGAGGTTTTTTTTTCATCCAAAATGTGTAGCTTTCTGCCATGAGCAACACAAATGAAAATAGTCTGATAAAAGAAAAACAAAGACCCAAACAGCTTTATCTAGCAATGACACCTTCAAAACCCCTCAAATAAAAGACTCTCTTAATGCACGCTCATTTTTGATAGCCAGTCCAAATCATGGCAGATACTGATTCCCCACTCAAGCTGGTGGTTGCAATGTGTGGCACATGAAAAAGGGCAATACAACCTTGCACTATTTGATTTGCACCCACCAGTTATAATATGCTCCAAATACTCTGGACTCAGTGAGGCAGAAGCCATTCACAATAGTGAAATTGGGGGGTGGGGGTGGGGGAGATGATAGAAATAGCTCTGTGCCTCTTGGGGTTATGATGTGGTAGAATCATCTGCTAAAGTCAATCTGTGTATCAGGGTGCAGGGTCTTGTTGATTTTGCATGCGCCTCTCTGCAGCTGCTGCCATGGTTCTACGTCTTAGCATGGCTGAGTTCAGTTCTGGAACAGTGTCCTCCTCCAGTCCAGGCAAATCCTCATCCTGGTCCTCTGGACTCTTGTTCAGATATCTCCTACAGAGAAGAAATAAAGAAACATATTTATTACAATTGATTATGCTAGACACCGGTGAAAAAAAGGGAACCAGGAATGCCATGAGCAATGATAGTAGAAAACTCCAATAGCATTGTACAAACCTGCGGGCCTGCTGGAGCATCTCTTCTTTCCTCTGCTTTAACATCTTCTGCCTTTCTTCAGCTGACTTTGAGAAGCGACTTCCTCTCACCTCCAAGTTGTCGGATTCACTGAGGCCTGGCTCAGCTGCTCCACTGGGTCCTTCCTGTTCATCTGGGGCAGGATTCACCTGTGCAGGGCCACGCTCTATGGCCTACGGGAGAAAAAAAAACAAAATAAAATGGCTGGCTGGAGAAATCATCTGAGCGGTGTTGATTAAAAAAAAGCAAGTCTTTTCAGAGGGGTCAACGAAATAATTAAATAGACACTGCTCTTTAACATTTAACCTCCAGCAGACTAACCTGTGTTGGGAAAGGCACCTGGATGCGCCCCTCCAGGATGTTGTCAGTAGTGACCTCCACAGAGCGTGTTAACTGGAGGTCCTGCATTACCAGGTAGGAGGGTACCTGGGGGAACATCTCTTGGATCTGATGTGCCTGACAACCAGCGGGTGCAGTCAAAGCAAAGAGGGCAATACAGAAAGACAGTCAGTACATTCAAGAAGGAAAAGAACACAGTAAAAAGAAGGTTGAAACTTAAGATTTTTTTAAGGTTCACACAAACAGGTCTATATAGAGTACTAGTGATTTGCAGAGTGTGTTATTATTGTAGTGAGCAAGAGTCAAATGTCATGTGAGAAAGTAATGATTTTACGATCATCTGGGCAAAGGTATCTCACCCTGGCAACACTTTTCAGGCAATAAACATTGGCTACTCATAACCAGAGAAACAAGAAGTAAAGGGTGCAACAAAACAGAGGAAGCATTTGCTTTATGAAAATAAAGTGTCAAAAAAATGTCAGCAACGAATAAACAAACATCAGCATAACTGACCATGGCCATTAGCTGTGAGTTGTTGGCCTGAGCGATGCCCAAGATGTTGGTGGTGTGCATTACTTCTACTGAGAAACTGGGCAGCCAACTTGCAATGCGAGAACCTGCAAGATAATTTTCGGATTTTAGAAATTAATTCTCACACACAGAAAATATCTGATGTAAGGTTACTCCACTGCGACATTAATTTGAGAATCTGTGTCTGACAGACTAACCATCAAAGTGGAAGAAGTGGTTGTGTTGGTTGATATGTGGTCTAGGATCTGCACCAGCTCCTACTGGGCCAATGTTATCTTCCATGGCCCCGCCCTGCTGCTGGTTTCTCGGCTGGCCCCCGTCCCCATTTATGTTCAGAGATGTCCTACATGTTGGACACGAGGTGTCCTGCTCGAGCCATGAGCGCAAACAAGAGCTGGAAAGAACACACAAAACTGAAAGTGTTATGATGGCATTTCTCTGTTAAAAACGTTAATATTCATTTCAGGGCTCAGAACAAGTAATGTTTTTTCTTCAAAAGTATGTACAATTTATGCAAGATTTCTGCACTAACCAAACCACAGATACTGTGGTTAACCTTAACCTTTTCTAGGCTATTAAACCACAGGTGAGATGCACCAGTCAAACAACACCTACAGGGGCTGTGTTATGCAGTTAAGTAATTGCTGTTGATTGAAATGACACTTTACTTGTGGAAGAGATGTCCACAGGGTAGTTTGCGTGCTGTCAACATGGCATCCCAGCAGATGGCACAATCATCATCATTCACTGCAAGCTCCTCTGCCGTAGCAACAGCAAATCTGCACAGATGATGTTTAGGGTGAATTCAACTAATTATGAAATATATTATGACATATGTAATGATCCATGGAAAATACGAATCTTTGTTAGAAATTAATTGACCAAACATACAAAGCCCAAAAATCCATAATGTACAAAGAAAAAACAATTAAATCAAAGTATAAAATCACCTGGCCTCCATGTTGTTGATGACACGGAGATAGTTCTTGTGTCTGCGGACACGGCGCTGGACTTCATGGAAGAGATACCGCAGCTGCATGAAGATAACCAAGCTTGCCATGGACAGCCAGATGTTACCAAAAAGCTAATATGAGAAAAATGGACAGAAAAGATGAAAGATCAGGAGAGCTGAAGAAGAGAAAAAGACAAACTTAATTCTTACAACATCCTTAGAATCTTCTAGCTGAGGCTCTCCCATTAAATCCCTTTTCCATCTGTCCTGGCCCATGTCGGGCAGGTTCTTTAACCGTTGGAAAAAATGGAGGGTGATTGATACAATGACTGACAGAGAAGCATGAGCAGTCCAGTTATTTTACTGCATCCAATCAATCCAGTGGAACTTACCAGGCACCAAAAATTAAAAATGTCATTTCAGTCCACTGTTCAGATGAAATAGGAGAATTTCTTTTTTTCTTGCCTTAAAATTGGACAGGTCTGCCCCAACTTGCATGTACTGCTCAGGGATATGCCAAATTTTGGTTGTGCATCGATCCAAGACATTTTGGTCAGTGCCAGATAATAACACTTTTTGGAAATCAAAAATAAAGCCACAGGTATCAGACCTCTGCAAATGCAAATGAGTCTGGCATGCCAGGCTACATAATGCTTGCTCCCTGTTTTATCTTACCAGCATATGTATATGGTGAATGAGATCCAGAAAGAGCATAGCCAGCTCCATGATGAAGTCTGTGTAGTAAACGTATGTTCCCTTACTCTCCCAAGTCCCTGGATGGTTCAGATCCCACAAATGGATTGAGTATCTGGGGGGCAAAACATTTTAGGTGACGAGGCACATGTGGTTTATTCAGACGGTACAGTGGATGATGTGACCATGATCATGGATGGTGATTAGAATAGAAATCAAGAAAGATCAAAAGTTCTCTCTCATTCATTATAATGTGAGTAAGCTGTTTTGGCTATGGGATTGTAAAAAACACAACACAAATGGGCTGCAATCCCCAAAATGGCTGATTTGGTCTGAATAAGGCCTCACGATGTAATGAGAGAGAAACATAATATTTCCATGTATAATAGCTTTAAGCAAATAGGCTTTGTGTTAAAAAAAAAAAAATAATAATAATAATTTGAAAATCGTCAAACAACTCTGAACTCTCATCCAAATGTTCATGTACTATTTAACAAGCCACAGCACTGTTCCTGACAACAATTTTACAAGCTTTAAAGCTGGACTAAAGATAACTGTATCAACAAGCACCTCAGCCAATTAGAGTTGTTTCTGCTGCTTTAATCCTGACTACTCTCTCTGGGACAAAGAAGCCTTTCACATGAGTGCAATTCAACCAGAGGAAGACAAATGCAGTAGCTAACATTAGAGCATGATACTGAGTCTGTTCGTGCAATGTCATCCCTTCTGCTGCGGTGTGTTCACGTGCATGCATGTGTGAGGAGGCTTTAAAAAGGACTTACCGCATAATGACATGCCCGGTGCGTACAGTCACCAGCAGGCACTGTAAAAAGAAAAGGTACACATATGAGCAGTGGCAAAAGTTTAATTGATTTTTTTTTTTTTTTTTTACAGAATTACCCTAAATATAATTTTACAACTGATATGGGTAATGACATAGGAAATGATAAGAGTATGTTTTGTGCACTGAATTGTACAGAAAAATCTGTTTGTTTATAGGTAAAACCTGCCTTTTAAAACATAGAAACATCGTATTTAATAATTTATCTCTTTCTACACAGCTTGAAAATCACATTTGCAACTGAAAACATAAGAGATGACTTCAACATCCCTGTAAGTCATGCCAGTGAGCCACCATTTACAATAACTGGGCCCTGAAACAGGCATACCATAATGAAATGCAACCATTATCAATGTTACCAGTACCAACAAAAAATGTTTTTCTTCTTATGTTGTCTATTTCCAATTGTTTTAAAGTTACAGCTGTATGGCAGACCAGGGCAACCGCTGAGTCTGTGGCTAAGTTTTACAAATTTTACAAATTTCATGTGATGGAAGAATACATAAAACTGTGGAGACTATTTATTTATTTATGTGTTAAAAGGATATTTAGAGATATAAGTGCCCAATTAAAAGCTCAAATATTTAATAAAGAGTCAACAATCATTTGTCTGTGTGGGACAGTGGTCAAAATGGTTCGCACCTCTGCTGCCATGAAGGAGAGGGTGTGCATGCCATGGGAAGCTCCCAACAGACCACAGACCACTGCCAGGCCACAGCAGTCCAGCAGCAGAGAGACCAGCAGACAGAGCACTCGCACATGACTGTTCATGGGAGTGGAGGGTGAGAAAGACAGCTGTAGAGAAGAAAATATGGATGTTAAGGGAACTGTGCATCTCTCCAAGTTCTTTCATTTTGTTAAGTCCTAAGGTTTCTGGGAGATTTTACTCTGGCTGACTTCTACAAGACATTTTATGTGATACTGGACTATATTAGTAAAGTTGATGTAAAACTGATGTTGTTTACATTTTAGAATTCATGATGGATTAAGAAATATTTTTGTTTTTGTTTTTACAACGTAATATTACATAATGTTCAGACATTTAAAGAATACAGAAATGCCAAACAATACAAAGGGTTCATGAAACTTGCAGCTGTTGATGTTAAACAGCTGAATAAAAATAAAAACAATACAGACAGAAAGAAAAATAGTACTAAATTAAAAGACATTATTCATTCACTTCAGAACACAGGGTTTTTTCCATCTTACTCACAAAATGCACAACATGTTTTACTGCAGCTCAGTAGCTTTCCCAAAGGGCATTTCTACTTCAGAAAAAGTGAACTTTTCCCATCTAAATTAAACACAACTGATTAAAAACAAAAAATCAATAAACATCCTCACAAACACAACCCCCAGAACAACCAACTGGCAAAACATTGCTTCAGACAACTAACACAGTCTTCAGTAGATAGTATAAAATTTAGAACCTTATTTCAAACATTAACACAGCTGAGCAACAGCAAATATACCAGGTTTCAATAATTCTGTTAAATCTAACACTGCAAGGTTTTTTCCAGCACACCTACAACATGATATACCTCTCCTCCTTAAAGATTTAACCTACATGTGTAATCTTAAACCTCAAAGCAACAGCTACAACCCACAGATACAGTAGACAGGAAGGAAGACAGCTGTGTTAACACAACTGAAAGACTACCTGTATGAACACATATTGTGCAGATCTAAACTCAAAGTTGAGAGAAAGAAACAAGGGCCAGATGACAATTATACAAGCATATTCCAGCGAGGCATGAACCAAAAATAATATCTCAGTATACTCAGGCAAAGACGGGTTTTCTACCATATCTAAAAATATGCAGCTGCTTAACTAGTAAATGAAGAATGCATAAAATACCAAAAAATGGCAGGGTACAGGCAGGACAGGGTAATATGGCAAACATCAAGTTTCAATATTTTTTATTAATTTTTTATAATATTCTTGATGACAAACTGATTTTGATATTAGGACATTACTTTAGGGATGACTATTTGTGTTTAAATAGAATGCTGACACAATGGGATTTTTGATAAATAATAATATGGATATAATGACTAAATCAGTCAAGGCAGCTTTTAAAACCAAGAAAAACAACACTTACACAATATCACAGTAAAATGATATAAAAAATTTAAGACAAATAGTTACGTATCACAAACTCAGGTAGAAATGATCATTTGGTACACTACACAGTCATTATAAGATCACAAGCAGCATATTTACAACTTAATGCCTATTTTAAATTAATCCACCTTTAAGGAGGAAATTAAATCTGATATTTTGTTTACCACAACATGCAGAGCACAATCCGATACAGGGACATGTCAATGTAGTGACTGCAACTATACCAACAGCCAAACAAGACATTTCAGGGACCTATTAATAGATCCGAGCAGGAGGGGCTAGACCCACTCTCAGACTTTCGGGACACTGACCAAACCCTCTTAAAAATAATGCTTTGTTGAGTTTAAAGCGTCTTAAATGAGGTGTTGTCAAATGACGGGGGGGGGGGGTTGTCTGTCAGTTACTCTCAGTCGGAGAGAGTACCAACGCTGCCCCACAGAATGTGAGTCTAGTCATATCATATTAACTGAATAGCATAAATAGAAACATGTTACACATCATAGACAGACATTTAAGGCTATTCATTAAAACTAAACTTATTACTATTGTGCACTTTTGTGATTAAGCTTTTGAGTTATTTTGTGCCATTTACAAAAAACAGCATACTTACTTAATTCTTTACTGCCCATTTCTGATTCCTGGATCCATTCATAAATGGCAATGTGATAGTCATTTGGAGGAGCAGGTGTATACTTTTTATAACTAAGATTAATGAAGTTATGTAGGTTTCCTGTCTAAAATACAATAGCTCAAAGACAATAGAGTCTCCACAGCATAAAAATATAGAATCTCCAGACGCCTATGACAACAGTGTTCCCCCTGCTCCAAGAGAAACAGGAGCATCTGCTGCCGTGTCACCAAACTGAGGACAGCACTTGTTCTTGGGGTGTGAGTCTTCTTAACTCATCCCTCTCACTCAAATGTTAGTTTATTTTCATGGAATTCTTTATTACTGACAAGTCACATAATTTTCTTTTTTAATGTTAGTATATAGTGACTACAAACCACACTTCATTTTACACAATCATGTTGTAAAAACATACCTAAATAAATCTTGAATCTTTACAATCACATAGAAACTTAGCAGATTAAAAAAAAGGTGAAAAGATAAAGAAAATCACCTTTTCACTTAGTGGTCCATCCAAAATATGAGTTTTTATCTTATATCTGATGTTTTTGTACTAATTGGATTCAATATAAGCTGATAACACTTTGTTGAGTACGGTTTTGTGTTGTAATCTGATTGGTTAGAAAAACATCAGGCGTAATACTGGTTGGGCTGTAGCTCTTCTCAGATAATATTGATTGCTTAACTGCAATTAGCAAGTAAATGAGGAGCAATAGCAGATATACACATCATGAGACACAGATTCATAATGCTTATAATTTACTGAATTAATGTTTTTGTTCACTGCCCTACATTGCCATTTAAGGTAGTGATAAACCATGGCCCAGGACACTTGAAAAAGTAGCAAAAGAGTAGTATTGTTTATAATACTTACATATTCAAATCGATCTTTGCAGAGCTGTACCATGAGGTGGAGAAAAACCAAGGCAGAGAACCACAAACACCACATGACCACCTCCTCTACTGTCTGCACATTCAATACGCCAAAGATGAAAATGAACTTGTAGAAGATGAAGTTCCAGAACTTATCTTTAAGGTGCTGAGGAATGAACAAAGATCAAATTAGACTCAATTTGTCTGATACTTTCACGCAAAAGGAGAGCTGCAATGACTCTTTTGACAGTTTGCTTTGAAGAGGTCAATGACGCCAGGCATAAAAGTAGCTACATTCATTATTTCAGCATTGTTTAAGACACAGGCTTACCTGCTTCTCACTGACTCTTAGTGGGCCAAACACCACATACTGAATCATTTTTGCAATTATCATCAGAGAGCAACAGAATGTGTTGACTAAGACCTAGGGAAGACAATACAACTACAATTAGTTTTCCTTAATCAACATCATAATCTTTTTAGGTAATAAAAAGTTCTAAAGTGACTGACACTCACCCATACAAAGAGACTGTCAGTGACAAGATACCACATGACAGTGGTTGCCAGCTCTGTGTTGCTGACATAATTATTTAGATTTTCGAGATCCGCCTCAGAGGGAGCTGGGGTTTCATCAGCTTCCAGTGCCCCAAACCCCGGGTCAGTCACAGTGGTGTAGGCACTGAAGATGCTGCCAGCAAGCAAAGCTACACTCAGTGCAGTGTAGGTCTGCAGGCTGGGCCAGGGAAACCTCTCCAAAAACAGCAGAGGCATTGCAGTGTTTACTGACCACTTCTCAAACTGTGAAAATGGTGTTCGGCCCGGTCCAAGAATTCAAACAACCTGAGGACAGAAGTTAGTTAACTTTAGCTAATGTTAGCGTTGGCAAAACTTTGCTAAACTAGCGCTGTTTGTTAAAGGTACATATTAGCTTACTCTTGAATTAAATTGTCTTTAATGAAGCATAATAATTATACCAAAAGAACAATATAAAAACTGTGGCTCAGTTACCAGTCTGGCTAAAGTTAATACCCTTGAAAAACTAAGGCTAAATGTTTTGAGTTCACGCCCCTAACATTATCAGTTAGCTATTTATCTGACCACCGTTACCTAATACTAGCTTACTTGTTAGCTAATATTAGCTACGTAGCTAGCCACTATTAGCAAACCCCAGACGTCTAGCTCGTATTTAATCGTCACTTACAATTTGTCGCTAATTTAGTTGAACACAATATCCAACGTCCCTTGTTGTAACCAGTGTAGTACTTTTAGTGCCACTGCACTGAGAACATCAGCGTTGACAACATCGTCATGTTTATTTCACCGAGTAGGCAGCTGGCTGAGAGGGAGGCTTCTTCTTCTTCTGCGTTATGTCTATTGGTAGCTGACATTCTGTGTCTTAATTACTGCCACCATCTGGTGTCAGTGAATTCCTACAGTGTCGCGCCTGGTTTGTTAGATTTTTTTTATACAGTCCTGATGCTTAGCTGTTCCTCTGAGGATTCTTTGCTGTGTGTACTTCCTCCATACTACAAAATACTGTTTAAATATGTTTTCAGTGGCCTTTGTCTTTTCATTTCTTCAGTGACTCCTTTCTCATTGAAATGAGTTTCCTGTAACTAACAAGCATACTGTCAAAGTCTCTGGTAAAAAAAATAAGTTCTAGTAATTCTTATCCCCAGTTTTTATTTCCCTCCTTAATTCTTACAATACCTATAAAAATAATGTAAATGAATTCATCCCATTTCCTGATTTCTGTTCTGTGGTCGAGTCTGATTTTCTAACACCCTGTGCTTTCCCCTTTTACCAGCAGACCTGGGGCACATTTCTGTTGGGTGATTATCTTCATAATCTCCTAAATTCATCTCACACTAGACAAGGAGCTGTTTTCTACATAAATACAAAGGCACTGTAACCAAGGCCCTAGTCACTACAGGGAGAGGGGCGTGGCCGACTGGGGGACAAATTGGGTCTAAAACTACCTTGAATAATAATGATTTATGGGGAGAAAAAAATAAATAAATAACAGCAAGAATTTGTTGATGCCATTTTAAGAATTTTTATTTCAGTAAATAAGCTATTGATAATAATAAATTAACTATAATTAATCAATTATAAGAATTGATCAAATTCTATTTTTTAAAATTGTATTATTTATCAAACTGTGGCTGAGTCCCCCAGCCTTATTCCTTGAACAACATCTGGGAAGAGGAACAGTAAAAATAAAAAAAAGTACAGTAAAACATTGTGACCATAAACTCAGTCTCACTGTTAATTTGGCATTTTGCCATTCTGCTGCAATTTAATTCAGAGCCCAAAAACAGCAGGAACCCTTGTGATCCCAATATGCAGGTCGGTCGGTAGGTCAACAGATTTATGCAACAGAGGCCAGTTCTGAGGGTACAATGAAAGACCTTTGACTTTTGTAAAGTTTCAGTCATAAAGTTTCAGTCACATAACAGAGCACACTTGCATAAATTAAATCTGTGTGTGAGTCTGATGGGGTTCCTGTTCAACTCAACCATAAAAGGAAGTGAAGACTTGCTTGAGCAGCACTTCGTTTTTCTTTTCATGCAGACACCACTGTCAGCACATACACTTGTAGCATGAACCACTCAACTGAGCGCTTGTCCACTGAGGAAATGGCCCCTGAGGAGTTTGTAGGTGGGACAGCAGTGGCTTGTGTGATCCTGGGTCTGTCCTTCTTGATTGGAGCTCCGGGGAACCTGCTGGTGATCTGGACCATCCTGAGACACGTCAAGCAGCGCTCCCACACTGTGGTACTCATTCTGCACCTGGCTGCTGCCGACCTGCTGATCCTCATCACCCTGCCTGTATGGATCTTCTCCCTGGCTTATTCCTGGGTGCTTGGAGAGGTCTCCTGCAAAGTCATGGTGTATACTGTCAATGTGTGCATGTTTAGCAGTATCTTCCTTATCACCCTTATGGGTGTAGAGCGCTTTGTAGCCATCTGCCATCCATTTTTGCTCATGCGTTGGAAGAACAAGAGCATTTTAAACAGATGTCTTTTATCTTTGTGGCTTCTCGCTTTGCTTTTAGGAGTACCAACCTTACTGACCCAACCTTTGGATAAAAATGAAGAGAATGAGCAGTGTTTTATCAAGGAATTCAGCTCTTTAACTCAACTGATCATCTTGTTGTGTCTAGAGACTGTGCTGGGCTTTGTAGTTCCTTATACCATCCTTATTATTTGTTACTGTCTAGTAGCTGCCAAACTCAGAAAAATGAGTTTTATCTCCAAACAGAAATCCATTTTTCTTGTTCATGCTGTGGTGATAGCTTTCACACTTTGCTGGCTGCCTTACCATATCATCAACATTATCGATCTGGCTTGCATAGGGTCAGACGAAGAACAAGAATGTGTGCCACAGAGTGTTGTTTATGCCTCTGGTGCCCTTGTTTTTATTAGCAGCTCAGTGAATCCTTTGTTGTATGCCTTCTTTGCGAGGAACTTACGAGGGAGTCTGAGGGAGTCGCGACTGGTCAGGCTGTTCCAGGAAATGGCCACTCACACCAACAGACTCAGAGAGCTGGTAGTACTCCAGCACAGCAGCCAGAGGGCGGAAAACGCACAGACAGAGCTGACATCTGACTCTGTACTAAAAGAGATTGAAACTCCACACTTTGATGATGAGAAAACGATGCACTCGTCCTCCAGCGTTAGTTAACTGATTATTAAGACCTACATACCATCAAAGGTTTTGAAAACTTGTGTGTGACATGTAAAAGAGTGCTGGCTATGGTTGCAACATCCTCCTATCCTTGTCTCAAATTCTCAAGTTTACCTTCAAACGTCAGTGCAGGGAAGGATGTAAATGTCATCTCTATTTGTTTCTCAGTTTTGGTGATTATTTATTGGTTTATAGTTTGATATAATGAAACATGATAAGCTACAGTACTATAGTAAATGTTGTAATTTAGTCTTTGTGAGGCTTGGCAAGAAATCAATTACAAATTTGCTGGGGGATTTTTTTGTTTTTTTTTTCAATTTTTTAATTGCTGTTTTTTTTAATGTTACTTTTAATTTGTTTGTTTTTGTTGTCTTTTAAATGCAATTTATGCAATGTTTTCTGAACATTTTATTCTTTGCTCCTGAAAAGCACTTTTAATTGCCTTGCATCTGAATGGTGCTGAGGATATTAGCTCACCTTTCTTTGCAATTGGACACCATTTGCCTTGGTTAATGTTATTGTGTCCCTTATTTGCTGTCATAGTTACTCCCTGGTGAGTACTTTCAATCAGTGAACTTTAATTTATTTAAAACTTTTTTTTCTAAATCACTTGAGCTCTGCTTCCCTTAAATACAAAAGATACATGACCCAAGGTGAAAAAATGGACTAGTGACGCATTCATGAATCATCCAACTGTGTCTTAAATATGTCTGTGAGGAAACCCCTTTCCTGTGCAGTCTATTCTGAAAGGGAAGTGAAGACTTGCTTGAGCAGCACTTTGTTTTTCTTTTCATGCAGACACCACTGTCAGCACATACACTTGTAGCATGAACCACTCAACTAAGCACTTGTTCACTGAGGAAATGGCCCCTGAGGAGTTTGCAGGTGGGACAGCAGTGGCTTGTGTGATCCTGGGTCTGTCCTTCCTGATTGGAGCTCCGGGGAACCTGCTGGTGATCTGGACCATCCTGAGACACGTCAAGCAGCGCTCCCACACTGTGGTACTCATTCTGCACCTGGCTGCTGCCGACCTGCTGGTCCTCATCACCCTGCCTGTATGGATCTTCTCCCTGGCTTATTCCTGGGTGTTTGGAGAGGTCGCCTGCAAAGTCATGGTGTACATGATCAATGCCTGTATGTATAGCAGCGTCTTTCTCATTACACTCATGAGCGTGGAGCGCTTTGTGGCCGTGCGTTATCCCTTTGCTTCAGCTGGCTGGAAGAGGAAAAAAGCCTTGAACAAAGTTCTGCTGGCTCTGTGGACTCTAGCATTCGTGTTCAGCATACCTGTCATCCCCACTCAGGTTGTAGGGAAGGATTCTGGTGAAGATCACTGTCTGTACCGGGAATACACATCTGATGCCCAGGAGCTTGTGTGTTTGCTGCTAGAGACACTTGTGGGTTACATACTACCCTTCTCCATCCTTGTTGTCTGCTATGGCTGCCTGTGCAGCCGGATCACTCAGATGACCTTCAAGTCTAAGCAAAAGTCTACAATCCTGATTGCCAGTGTTGTGGTTGTGTTTGCCATTTGCTGGACGCCTCACCACATCGGAAACATCCTCTCACTCATCATCCTGGCCACTCATAATTCCGTCACAGCAAAAAATCTGGAGACTGCCAGGAGCACCATGACCTTCATTGCTGGGGCCATGGTCTTCATCAGCAGTACTGTGAACCCCATTCTCTATATGTTTGCAGCTCGTTCCTTTAGGAGCTCCCTGCGTGACACCGGCATCCAGAAGCTCTTCCGCCACATTTCCAGCACCAACCCAGGTGAGGGTAACAGAGAGGTGTCCTTTGTATGCAAGAGGCAAAGCAATCAGACCCAGAGCTCTCAGTGCTTATCTGAGTCAAGAGACCAAATGGACATATTAATAAAAATGTGTGAAAGCAATCCATCGTGATGTTGAGAATGTACGGTGTCAGTGCTGTGTGCCTCTGTGTAGATAATGCTGTTTATACTCTGTATTTTATGATAAAAAATGTTTTGCCTAAAATAAAGCTTGGTGTGTATGGCATTACTTTAGATGAACAGGAAGTTTGTTTTTCTTTAAAATACTTGCCAAAATCTGTAAATGACCCATTTTACATGTTTTTGGAATGTTGAACATATATTTATAAATATGTTTTATATTGTGCTGGACATGGCTCAGTGGAAGTTTTGTAAAAACACAGTATTTTTTATTATTTTGTTGATGTCCAAAAAAGGGAAACTGCATTGTTATTCACTCTGTGTAAAAATTGTTTATACTGTTTGTAAGTGTGAGAACATAATTACATAAAGAACAATAAGTGTAATCATGGTTGTCTGTCACTTCTTTCTTCTGCCTTTATCTCAGAGAAACATTTCTTTCACAGCTTTGCTTGAACGGACATGAGACTTTAGACATAAAACCTCAAGATCATCTCAATCTTCCTGTTTTTTTTCTTTGTTAAGGAACTATAACATTTCCGGTATGCCTCATCATGGTTGTGAACTTGTACAACAAAACCTTCACAATTCACTTTATGTGCTTTATACGCGCATATAAAGTCCAAAGTTTACGACTCGTCAAAATTTTTGTGACAAATTAACTAACAATTGTCCTGGTATTCCACTACAGTCATGCTTTTGACTTCCTCCCAATGAAAAGATTGCAAAATGAAAAACTGCATGTTCCCTTTGCTGGGCAGCAAAAAGCGGAATCATGTCCTGGTGTTTGCCACAGTCTTAAAAAACCCCTATCTGCACCTTCAAGTGAGAGAGTTTAGTATAAACTCATAAATTGATGTTTCTAAAAACATTTGTTGTTAGGAATTTAAACATTACTTTCTAATCTTTGACTACATAAAATTTGGTCTCGCCAAGTGACACAACCAGCAGATGGCGGTGGAGGTGCTTTTTTAAATAAAGTCTTTATACCTTTTTAATGTGATATGATAATAATATTTTTAATTCATTATTCCATTGTATGTCTTGTATGTCTTTATCCAAAAGGATCTATCCAAGAAATGTCTATGACATTGATTTATTTTGAAAGGACTCAAAATGACCTCAACAATCATGGCTTGTGTCCTTGGGCAGTTTAAAGTAGACTCACTGGATGTGGTTTGTGACATACAGAGTGAAAAATTCAAATTCAAAGTTTTGAATTAAAAAAGAAAAAAATTCTATTCATTTGAAAGAACCAACATCCCAAACTATTGATTCTCTCATTTATGTGTTAAATGCTATGAGAGTCTCAGAAAATAAACCCATTGTCACGGTGCTTATTTTCTCTTTGGGGCCACTTATTATAAATGGGTCAGGCTTATTTTAAACGGAAACCTGTGGTGAGTGAGTGACAAAATAAAAGGGTGTCAAAAGAAATCTCACAGCTGACATCGTTGACCTTTACTCACAGAATAAGGAAGCAGTATGTACATGAGACAACAGGCATGTGCCTGATGAACCCTTTGCCTTTCATTATGAGCACATTCTTGACTTTAATGTTACTTTAAATCTAATTAACACTTCGTCTTTGGTGTCCCTAATGGTCTTAAGGAACACAATATCAAGGCATTATTAGCTACAAAGGTGAGAAATAATGTAGGCACTCTGACACACAAAATACTCTGATGAGCAGTTTTGGGGTCACAGTAAATTGCTTACTTTTTGCCTTCTGTATAAAAAAATCAGGTTATTAATATAAGATTATGGGTAACCCTCGTACCTATGTAATCCATACTTCCTACAGCTAAAAGCACACCACAGGACTGGACCTGTCAAAGGGATTATGGCTCCATGAATCTTGGCTTTCTCTCAAGTTCACAGAGAGCTACTGGTCTGCATAACAGTGTATTTGCCACTGACTCCACTGAAGCACTATAAAAATTTTACACTCCATGAGACAAATACTGACTCTAAGACAGAGGTACTTACTGGGTCTGGTGGGGGGGGGCTCCTAATAAAGTTCTTCTGAATTGTACAACTTTTTTTACTAATTACACCTGCTGAACAAAACAAAGACCTAGTTTGTCATTCTGGTGACACAGACGAGACGACGTGTATAAGCATGTGATGTTATGGAGACAAATGTTCTCTTTTCGTTGTGTGTGTGGGGGGGTCATTATGTGTCTAGGATTTCAGATGAAGTGTCTCCCAGTCTGTCCCTTAACCAGTCAGACTGGTTGAGTTGGAAAGAATGATTCTACATGAGGAAGGAGACACTGGGAATTACTCTTCAGTTTGAGGGATTTAAAATGAGTGAAGGGAGGTAAAGAGACAAAAAGCCTTGCTTTCACTACAGTCTGCTGGCCCATAGCGAGCAGAGATGGGAGTGTCAGGAGCAACAAAAAATGGCATTCTGGGAACCAGGCCAAAGACTAGTGAAAACTCCAGCAGGCCAGTAAGGACCTGTGAAGTTGCTGACACTTTTGCCCTTTCTGAAGTGGCTTTTTATTTGAAATATGCGGTTGTACATTATACACTTAAAAAACTATGAGACCTAGAGTTAAAGAGAAAAACTACTGCTGAGCACCATAAGTTGGCTACTGTGCGTGCTGTATTTCCTTTTGTACCTTTTAACTGAAACAACCTAGCTGTAAATAAAACTGACAAAAATATTGTCAGGTGAGTGAATAAGTGCAAATCTTCCTAAAAATGCCACAGTAGCAAACAGTTATTGTAAGCCCACCTTATACAGTGCAGGTGTAAAGCTTTGCCTTTAACCTGAGAGTACTTTGGACTGATGATAAAAATGCCAGTTTGTCAGAAGAAGTAGATTGCATTGATTATGCCAGAGAGTAAAATATTGTTTGTGCAGCTAAATGTTATTTTAGTGCTGATCAGCTCAGTTGCAACAGAAGACTAACAATTCCCATAATGTGTATCCTTCAATAGCCTCCTTTGTTCTCTGCATCCTACCTTTACACTTACCACTCTGTCAGAACTGGGTAAAGAGGCTGTTTCCTGAGAGTGAGGCAAATATAATGGTTTTATCGGTGTGAAATTATGTGCTAAAATACTTCCTATGCAATGTCAAGAAAGAAAAGCAGATGATAAATAGATAGATGATACAAACACACAGCAAATGTTCGTTGAGCATATAAATATAAAACGGTCAAAAACTCTTATCCCTAAAAGTCTAACACCTTGCTACATAACCTTGGACAAGAGATATCCTTTAGTAAAGACAACATATATCAACAGACTGCACAGTTACTAAGGTTCCACATTGATTAAACTCTTTTGAGGAGAGACTTATTAGCACTGCTCTAAGTCACATTTGTAGAGATTACTATTTGCAAAGAAACACCTCTAAAAACACAAACAATAGCAAAACACTCAAAAACTACCCGTCAGTCTACAGATGTACTTTTGCAGCAGTTCCGTATTCAACACCATTACTCATTCACTCTCCACTACCACCGCGATACAGACGTTATCTCGTACGCCTCATGGAGGTATTACAGTCCTGTCGATCCAGTCCACTTCCTGATTCAGCCGATCTGACTAATGAGATCGCAGTACTCACCCCAGCGTCCCGCCCTCACCTTTCTAAAGCAGCCAATGGCCGACACCTCAGAGACTCTCCTCGCGCAGAGGCCGCCCCACACAGGTAACTCATAAAAAAATAGAAAGGAGGAAAAAAAAAAACTCCAGGGCTTGTTATGGAGTTCGTGTGAAGGAAACACGGATTTCCACCCTTCTTTACCAGTTAAACCAGTATCTCTGGATAGAACACACTCAAGTACTTCAACAGGTAGAGTCTCTGACCGCAAACTCTTTCGTGGCTCCTCTGAAAATAATCTCCCCTCTTCTCTCTCTCTCTCTCTCTCTCTCCGTTTGCCTCAATTGAGTTTCCAGTCCTTTTGTTCGCTCTTCTTATCACTTGGAAAAAGGTGAACCCTCGTGTTATTTTTATTTTAATCTTTGCTTTAATTGTAGTTTTTACCCTTGTGGTCCCTGATGGCTTCGCACAGTGATACTCTGGTGGTGTTCTTTGGGGCAACAGCTGGTGCAAATGGGGGTAAACTGGGTTCGGATGAGAGGGAAATAATTCTCTTGGTGTGGCAAATTGTGGATCTACATGAGAAAAAGGTACGGACCTTTCTGACCTGTTCGTTCGTTGTACGGTTTCTTATGTATCCAGAGTGTTTGTGGCATAGTGTCTACCTGTAGTGAACAGTATGTTTGACATGTAAATCAACATGGTGTGCTCTCTGAAACCGTCGGTAGCCTGCTTCTCTCTCATGCTAGCTAACGCTACATCAATTCGCCGCCTGGCCGCCTCGTTAGCTCACCTTGTTTTACAGGTGTGCCACCAAAATTGAACAAGCAGGTTAGGAGGGTAGTTTCACCTTTTTTTTAGAGAAAACACACCTTTTTGGTTTGGCATGTCAGCTTCTCGATGTAAACAACGCTTTATTGACAATTAAGTGCTCATTGCAACTATATTGTCAATTTGTTTGTTTGACTTTTGTTGTTGTTGTTGTTGTTGTAACAGTTCATTTCCTGAATGCGGGGGCTATAGCCTGTAATGTGCCATCAATTAGCATGTTTCGTTTTGTGTTGTTTTTCCACAATTCATTCTGCGCCATGATACGCTGAATACTTTAACAGGTCGGAAAGCTTCAGAGA
>JAQNCA010000001.1:8287497-8316456 GCA_029783725.1 Acanthurus tractus
GGTTGACACAACAAAAAGAAATGGGCTCATTGAATATGGTAGTTATAAACAAACATGTACATATGTGGGAGTTGCTGAATTTGCGTGAATTGGAGACAGGCAGGTTGGACACGTATGGGTTGTTTTTCCTCTTGTCTGGCCGCGACTGCTGGTTGTGCTAAGAGAAAACTGTGATCCAGGTGATTAGTGGCGTGATCATTCCTCTCCTTTGTCTGCTCCCTGCCTCACTGGGCAAACACTGAAACCTGTTGGACAAGCTGTGTTCCTAATGAGAAACAAACCCACATTCACATGACAAACACAACACCACCTTCACTTGTCTGCTTTTAGATTGCAGTCCAATTTAATTCTCACTCTCATATTGTTAACGGTGTTTGCATAACCAGTGCTTGTGGTATTTACTTATTATAAAATCCCTTGATGTTTGGATATAGCTGGGAGTTAATTAATCAAATATGAATGGTCTTTTTTACTTTTTGGTTCTCTTCAGATTTAATATTGAAAGTCAGGCTCTCATATTATGGATACAAATTCTAAAATGTATATATCCATTTCTTTTCTCCCTTCCTTCTGTTTTGTTGTGCAGTTCCAGCAGTCAGTGTCATCAGAACTGAAATTCCTCGGCAGAAGCTCTTACACACTTTGTGTAAACGGTCCTCTTGTCATCCGTCAAGCCCTCCACCCAGAAGCTTCCAAAAAGGTAACTGATCCCATTCCCCCTAAAACTGCAGATGTGTCAATAGAGTAAATTAATTTTAATATTTATTATTTATTATTTGCAATTAAAATACGTTTCCATCAGAATTTTAGACTTTTTCAAAACATATTATCTCGCAAGCTAAAAGTGTAATGACATGTTCTTTAAAGGAAAATATTTTAGTTGCTTTGTCTGAATGAAAAAAGTCTTAAATGTGCATGTTTTCATGAGATATTTTATGCTAAATGCCTAGCATTAGCATGCCACACTTTACCTTGGAACATACTAGTTGTCCTGCCAAATTAACCAGTTGTTCAATTCTCTGTTTGTGGCTCTAATTAAAGTCTGTGAAAAACAATATGGATACTTCAAACATGTATAACTGGTTCTTTTCTAGGAATATCCTGGAGTTAAATTTGATAACTTTGACTGGCGTGACTTATTTCCTCATGAATGTGGGCATTGACCCGTACTAAGAAGTGGAGCATTTATTTTGAATTAGGTTTCCCTCTTGTTGGTAATTCTTTGTGTAACTCTGACTCATGATAATGTCAGCATGTAAAAACTTTTTTGTCTGAATTCTCATTTTTTCGTCTTTGTCTGTTAGCTTCCTGGTGTATCCAGTGTCCGTATCAGATTTCATGCTGTCATACTAAATCCTTTTCTCCCTTCCTTTTTAGAATCTTGTTCTTCCAGAATGTTTCTTTTCATTCGTGGATGTGAGGAAGGAGTTTCACAAATGCTGCCCCAGCGCTGGCCCTGTGCAGAAGCTCGAACTTGTCTCCATGTTGGAATGTATCCTTTGCTAGCCTGTGCACAAAAACTATATTCATAGTCTCTTGATACTATATTATAATTAATTTTAAAAATTGTGATTTCAGGAAAAATACCATGAAATTATAAATACACACACCACTGATTAACAAAGTGTACAAGCGATTCAGTTAAGGTTTACTGATGTTAAAGCGAGTAGAAACAGAGTCCTAACAGCATGTCACATTTACAAGTCATGTAAAGACAAAATGAAAGGTTAGCTTAAACTGTTGAGAGTCCTTAACTGTGTGTGCATAGATGTTGGTCTTCCTGCTGTATCAGAGCAGATGATGGGGGTGAAGGAGGTGAGGAGCATGGTGCAGCTAACACTCCACATCCTGGCTGAGCCCTACAGTAAGTGACTTTGTACCCTGAATGTTCTGAAATTGAGCTACAACTGAACTAATATCCACCATCTCTCATGGCACTGTCTAGTAGCAGAACCTAAACTTCTGGTACAGAAAAATATTAGGCCAGCGGCATGCACAGTTTGCAAGTGTTTATTAGCATGTGTTAACACCTTCTTTGGCTACGTGATTGTTTGCGTGCACATAATTAGCACTGTGACTGCAAGACTGAAGTTTGCATCGTACACAATGCCTCTTGCAGTTTTGAACTCAAAGGTGGAAGCATTTTAGCAATGTCATTTTTGGTTAAAGTGCTAGAAATATTTGGGGATTTTCAATTGAAACAAGATCTTAAAATCTATCTTATCACTTGTTTGCTCTTCGGAAATTTAATGCACGCAGACTAAAAATGACTCCACATATGCTACAGTGCAAATAAATCACTCTTTAATCTGATATCCTCTGTCTCGACTGTCACCTCTGGCTCTCCCCCTTTAATAACAGCTCAGTATGTCTTTGGGTGTGAAGGGTAACAGGAATGCAGACTGCGTAAAACACATGCTGCTAGGCAGGGTGAACCTGTTCACTGCAGAAAACAGAAAAGTGTTTGGCACACCAAGTATCCAGCAGCACATTCAATCAAACTTTTTTTTTTTTCTTTTTTAGATCACAAGTTTTCCTGTGTTGAAACAGTGAAGTACAAGTTTGACTCCAGCACTTGGTATGTATGAACTTTTCAGTCAATGTATTTTTACCTCATTTATTCTTTGTGTGCGTTCTCTCACACCCATAAGCCGGCAGTATTGTGTTCAGACTGACTACACCCCTTTAGACATTTTCAGACCTCAGACCTTGCGCCCTTAGCATTGATTACAGCAACAAGGAAACCACGAGTGTGTTATTAAAGCTGTCCAACTTTGCCATCAAGTGCTTACCTGGCTATCTGGTAGCAGAACACCAAATCCTGCTGCTCTCAGACAGTCAAAAGCCTATCACCCTGACAACCCCCTGACATTTAATCGTGGGAGTGCGTTACTGTGTTAAGCACTCACTGTGAGTGGCCTCTGTGTGTACAGTCTTTGGACAATTTGTTCACGTTTAACCAGATTTATGCTGTCTGTGTTTTGTTTTTTTTCTCAAAGCTATAATCTTCTGCAGGCATGTTTTTACATAATCTGTTCTTATATTTTTAGTTTCCAAATAAAGTCAGAATGTCTTAAATGTTTATTTTTTTCCTACCTCTTCAGCAGTAAGACGGAGCCGGTGGACAGTGAGACAGTGATCAGAGCGCGGGGGCTTCCATGGCAGTCCTCAGACCAAGACATTGCTCGCTTCTTCAAAGGCCTCAGTATTGCAAAGTATGTTGCACTTGATGGATCTTCACTGTATACATCTTGCAATATACATCTGCAATAATCTTACCTTTTTATTCTGCTGCAGCGAATAATTTTTAGAATGGTTTGAACATGACAGTGAAAATGGATATTCTCAGTGGTAGTGCTTTCAAATTTGCCATTGTTACTGCAGACTTTGGTAATTAACACTGAAGGTAGCTCTGATTCTACTGTGTGTGAGTGTGTGTGTGTGTGTGTGTATTTATACTGTATTCATATCAGATTTTCTACGTGGTGACTTATTTAAATTTGTTAAAGTGTCAGTCACACATTTTGCCTCCTTGATGAGAGTTTAAGATTAATAAAAAAAAACTATCCAATTCTAATCCCAGCATACTGTCAAGTACCTGTCACCAAAGTTTTACTTTTAATCATTATCCACACAATTAACTCTGCTCATGCTTGTCTGTGAACTTGTGTTTCAGAGGTGGCGTGGCGCTCTGTCTTAACGCTCAGGGCAGGAGAAATGGTGAGGCTTTAGTTCGTTTCATCAACTCAGAACACAGAGACCTGGCACTGGAGCGCCACAAGCACCACATGGGAAGCCGCTATATTGAGGTTAGATTCTGCTTTTATTTCAGTAATACTCTGCCTTACTACACCTTACTGAACACCAGACTCTTTTTTTTTAGACATTAGGTTAGATTAGAACATTAGAAATTAGCTTTTAATTACTAGGCATTTAAATAAATATTCTCAAGCTTGATAGATATCACTTAAAAGTAAGGGAGAAAGATATGTGATTTGTCACTGCCAGTTTGTAGGGCAAGGTTTGTTACATTTCCATGAGTTAAGTTGTTCTTAATGGCTAAATCTAGTTTCTCTTCTCTCAGGTCTACAAGGCCACAGGAGAGGAATTCCTCAAGATTGCAGGAGGTCAGATTTCAAATGTTTTTTTTTTCTTCTTCTTTCTTCTCTGCATGTTTGTATGAAAACTTATGGTGAAAGGCTTTTTGTTACTGTGAGGCAGACTTTAATTTCAAGGCTTTCCCGCATCTTTGAGGAAAAACAAGACCCTTCCACATCTGTAAAAGGGCAGCACTTTAGTGACCGTAAAAGCAGGGATCTCATTTGCGCTCTGGCTCTCTCTCCTGTTACCTGTGTCTCTGCCTCATCCCCGTGGCTCTCCAGCAGCTTATCTTGGACTAATGAAAGACGCTTTGTGAGGAGCTTCCCCAACTCACCCCCCACCCCTTTCCTCACCTCCTCACCCCCTGCCCAACCTTTCAGAAGCCAGTTGGAGAAGAAATTTCACTCTCGGCTAACAGCAGCTCACCTGTTCAGTTCTGCCTAGAGCTGCTCTCCCCTGAGGGAGAGAGGGCTGACGGCCGGTGAAAGGACGGGCTCGGTGCCCTTACAAAGGGGGTGTGAAGAGACAAAGGCAGGGCCCGAGGCCTCTGGACCACAGAGCAGCAGCCAGCAGTAACACAGGACAAAGATAGCAGACAAAGACACACAGTCAGTCGGAGCAGATAACTTAGAACAGCCACAACTCTGACTGTGGACTTTACTCAGATGAGTTGAGGTCAGAACAGATTGACAGCTCGTTGGACTTTAAGCAAATAGTTAAAACAAAGAGAGCATGTATCAATAGAAATGAAAGTGGTCCACAGTGGAATTCAACAACTGCAATATCAGGCAATATCAGTGCTGTTTTGGAAAATGAACTTTGTTATTGTAGCTGTTTAACTTGAGGATTTAGGAATTGTTTGACCTTTCATCATAGATTACAAATAACAAATATGAAACACAAAGTTCAATATCTCAAGAAGTTGATGAAAGTCAATCAAAGGCCTTGTAAAATGTATTTATCTATCCAGACGTGGTTTTATTTCTTTCATCTACTGTATACTTTTCTGCCCAGTGACAATCAAAGTGATCAAACAAGGCTGAATGGTTTAAACAAAACTTAACTGAACATGATGCTGTATTGTATGGATGCAGTTTGGTGACCTGGGGTTGGTTGGTTTAGTGGCACCACACCAGATGAGATAACTTGCAAATTGAAAGGTTGGCTGCAAGATAGAATGAGACAACTTGTTTTTATTTCCCCTATTTGCATTGTTATTGAGTCAACACAGACTCTCAGCTTTCGCAAGTCTCACCTCAAACTGGTTCTTCTTGAACTGTAAAAGTGAAAAACAGAGTAAAGGGGAACATGATGTAAACACAGGAAATAAACTAGAAACCATATGCAGGTCATTGTGTAATACGGGTCAGTAGATTTATCTGTGTGAACTCTCTACCATGGTGTAACTGTGCCTGTGTACATTTTAGTGCACAGAGGCAGTGTTATACTTTTTAGTGGGGCAGCGGCGAGTTTCCACATATGAACACCTCAGGCTGGCCAGTATAATGATGTTGTGATATCATATCAGTGTTGATCTTTCTTTGCACCACCAGTGATAATCTTAAAAGCTTTTTGAAGAATTTCTCTGGAAATTTGGTGCCTAAGTAAGTTACAGTAAGATTCATGATGTGTCATCTTAAGTCATAGTTTTTGTTGTTGTTTCTTAGTTTCTTCAATACTTCCCCATCAGCCTCAGCTGTATTTTGTGTTTGGTGTCAGTTCTCAGTGTTAACATGCTAAGATGATAGTGATCATGGTAAACATTTTGCCTTCCAAACTTGAACATGTTTGTGTTGTTATTGAAAGTATATTAGCATGATAACTTCAGCATTTTTCTCAAAGTACTGCTGTTTGCATGTAAAGTCCCAAAGAGCTTCTGTCGTGGCTGTACACTCTCTGATTTGCTTTCTAAAAAGTTTCTTGAAACGTAAGATCAAATGCCACAAAGCAAGTTGGCCAAAGAAAACCAAGCAAATACAAAACTTTCATGTGAATAAAATGAGCACCACAGTGATGGCTTTATGATGCCATGTATTTATTCATCGCTGTCCTCTAAAACCAGGTACATCTAACGAGGTGTCCCAGTTCCTGTCCAAAGAGAACCAGGTGATAATCCGTATGCGGGGGTTGCCGTTCACCGCCACACCACAGGATGTGATGTCCTTCCTTGGCCCCGAGAGCCCAGTTACAGATGGCGCCGAGGGTCTGCTCTTTGTCAAGTACCCTGACGGAAGGCCCACTGGAGATGCCTTTGTGCTTTTTTCTTGTGAAGAGTATGCCCAGAATGCCCTGAAGAAGCACAAGCAAATTCTGGGGAAGCGGTACATCGAGCTGTTTCGGAGTACTGCAGCTGAGGTGCAACAGGTAAATTCTTCAACCTGTATGAGCTCAAAAATCTTTGAGCAGCTAGTTTGTCATTACATAATCTATCATGATGGATTGTAAAAACTGGGAGAACTTGCTGACAAACTGAATCAAAGATCCAAAATGAATGTAAAATAAAGTGGCTGTTGGTGTTGTGTATGTTTTGGGTTTTTTTGGGATAAAGAAGTGAATTTAAGCTTCCCTGTACAAAATGGTTAATAAATAGGCTTTCAGTAATTCCAAAAATATCAGTTTCACAATAGCATCAAAACTAGCAATATAAAGAAGGGAACTTGTGGTTTGGACTCGGACATGTCCATGTTTCAGTAACTGGACTTCTTTTGATATATAATAAACTTATGAAAGATATAAGGATCCTTGCAGTTTTTTTTATTAGTTTTTTTTTTTTTTTTTACAATTTGAGCCAATAAGAAAGCCTTTCTCATAATCAATGAGCAATCTAGTGTGTGTGATGCCGATCAGCATTGACCGAAGGCCACAACAACTGCTTCCCGTCAGAAAGTTTTTCCAAACATTTGTTGTCATGGCAACTAAAAAGTCAGCAGACATGGCATTGGAAATATGTGACAGTAGAGCCGAGACATCCAATAGATGAGGTGGCTGTGAAGTTTTCACAGCTGAAAACAAGATATTTCACAATGTTTTTTAGTTTTCACTGAGCAACTTTTTCTCTTTTCAGCTTGTTTCTGTAGGCTGTGAATTGTTACCAAGAAGATGACCATACTTGATTCAGTCTTGTTCATTTTTAAGTTTTTCTGTATTAAATTTTGAATTTTGTTGTTTCGGTTCATGTCAAGTCTCATCAAGTGAGCTATAGTGACACTGTGATGTATGAAATGTGAAATGAATTTTATCTTCCTGATCTTTTAAAGGTTTAATTGATGCAGTAATATATTCCAACTTCTTTCTCTTTCCCCATTGTTGTCGTGTTTGCCAGGTCCTTAACCGCTACATGTCCACACCTCTGATCTCAACGCTGCCCCCGTCACCGATTGTGCCTGTCCCGGTCCTCGGCACCCCTCCCTTTCTACCAGCAGCCAGCAGCACCCGAGACTGTGTCCGCCTCCGTGGCCTGCCCTATACTGCTGGTATTGAAGATATCCTGGAGTTCATGGGAGAGCACACGGTTGACATCAAACCCCACGGAGTCCACATGGTCCTCAACCAACAGGTCAGACTGGTGCAGACTGGTGGGTTCAGGCGCAAAGCACCATGTCCCCAAAGTTTGTTAGACATTCCTGTTCACCATCAGTCAAGTATCAAACATCTCAAGCGTAGAAGCAGACATTGCAAGGCAGAACAAGTCTGAGAAAATTTAAGTGTTTAAAATTATTTAAAAGTATAAACGATAATATTGTCCACATACAACAAAAACCGAAGAAAAAATTGCAAGGGCAATGTTGGGAGCAAAAAAAAAAACCAACAACTTTTCTTTGAAATTATCATTCCATTGAGTGCCCAGATTTTATTTTCTATTTTTTTTCTCATGACATTCACACTTACGTTATGCTGTTCAGACCCCCCAGCCATCACATAGTACAGAAGAAAAAAACCTGATAGGTAAAAATCCTACATGCATTGAATGTTTTTTTTTTTGTTTTTTTTTTTTAAGTTTAACCATAATCTGTCACAATAGAAGTTAATAACCAAGCATTTTCTTGATGAAGTATATCAAATTAACTAACTTATCCACCCAGATCCATTATGTAACTCTTGCTTTGAATTTTGTTGGTAGATTTCTTTCCTGGTGCTCATTTCAGCTATGTCTGTTTTCGTCTTCTGTGCAGGGCCGACCCTCAGGTGATGCTTTTATACAAATGAAATCATCTGACAAGGCGTTTATGGTGGCCCAGAAATGCCATAAGAAGACCATGAAGGATCGTTATGTGGAGGTGTTCCAGTGCTCCACAGAGGAGATGAGCATCGTGCTGATGGGAGGAACCCTGAACCGCAGTGGCCTCTCTCCACCACCCTGCAAGCTTCCCTGTAGGTGAACACCACAGTTAAACTGTGTAAAGCTTCCCTTTTCTTGTCAGTGGGATATTGCACTCGGGTGAAATAGTGATGCTAGTTTCGACAGCTGAATGAAACTCTGTACTTTGCTCTGTCATGACTCATATCTGTGGTGCTGGAGATAAGGTTGGGATTGGCAGCCACCTGAGAGGACCTTCTGTGACTGTTTCTTTTAATAATCATTGATCAGCAAATCTCAACAATCCTTGTCACCTTTAATCCTTAATAGAATTAGAGTTAAGGTAATTTATTCTTGCAAATAATTTCACCCAGACAAACCTGGAAGCTCTTCACAAGGTCAGTGTGTTGGCACTGACATGGGCCACAGCTGTCCAAAGCCTTCCACAGATAGTGGCTGTTTGTATGTAAATACAACCATACCGTCATTTGTGTGTGTTTACATTGTGAGTATGACAGCCTGAAGGACACAGTTAGCTTTGTAAATAAAATTCCTGACATACAGAGAGTGCTTTTGGAGGGCCTGTCATGTAAACCACTTGTTTGAAAGGAAGATTTAAGATGAATGGTAATGGCGGGACAGACAGGGATTCCTGTCTAAATGTCCCTCGGATTGTTTGGAGTTTGTTTAGCAAATTATGCGTTTGTGATAAAGCTATTTTAACAAAATAAGCATTTTGTTTACATTTCAGATTTTTTTCCAACTTTGTTTGGTCTTTGATGCACCTGTGACTGCAAATGCCAGGTGCCTGTGTGTGTATGTAATCTTGTTTTGTTTAGACAAAAGTTCACTGATGTAAAATAGAAAAATCTTTTCAAAGCCTTTATTAGATAAAATGCAGTTAGGAAACATTTGACACTTTTTCTCTGGAAGAAATGATGTAGGTACTTACACATCTAACCAGTGTTTCATAATTGTATATTGCAAGCTTGAACTTCCTTTGTGGTGAGATTTGTTTTTTATCCATGTTTCACTCTTACACACAAAAAAACCCAGACAGCATGTTGTAACCAAGCATGTACTGTAGTTCTCTGTGCCACACTGTACCATGAGCAGATCTGTGCATGTGCTGAGCACAACATATAAATGACCAGTCACTGAATGTATATCTTGGTTTCTTTCTGCAGGTCTGTCTCCCCCCACAGCCTATGCTGCCTTCCCCACCCCGCCTGCCATTCTCTCTGAGGCTGCTCTCTACCAGCCCCCCCTGCTGGCTGCTCCAAGACCTCCTCAATCCACTGCACACAGCCCTGCTCTGGCCTATTACCCACCTCATCCACACCTGTACATGAATATGAACATGAACTACACAGCTTACTACCCCAGGTTAGTGCATCATCAGCTACAGACAACTACTTGGTCAGTACAAAGCCGTCACATTTATTTGTCCCTTCTGCAAAATCTCTAACTTCTCTTTTGTTCACCTGCATTCTCTCTCCCCAGCCCTCCAGTTTCTCCTTCCACTGTTAGCTACTTTGCAGCCCCACCAGGAGCCGTGGCAGCAGCAGTTGCCGCTCAACCCCACCCTGCTGCAGCCGCCACCTCATCAGTACTGCCTCAGCCTGGTGCACTGGTCAGGATGCAGGGCCTGCCCTACAACACCGGAGTCAAGGATATTCTCAACTTTTTCCAGGGATACCAGGTCAGTACATGTGCAACCCTGGTTCCCTTTGAGATGTTTTGTAAAACATTAACAAAATAAAAATAAATTTTAGCTTTATTTAAAAGTGCTTGCACACTTTGATGCACATTCTTTCTGGAAGAATTCATGGTCGAGTGTTGCACTGTAAGTTGTGCCAACTGTTTATTGTGGACACTTGATTAAGATGGTAACTTGAACATGGTACAGTATAGCAATAAGCAGTGGATCTGCTTTCATATGTTGCTGATTTTTGAGTTCTTCCCACAGTCTGCTCCCCTACATGGTAAAATCCAGAGCTGTTAGAGCACTGACCTCTCAACACTGCGGCTAGGAAGATTTCCCGTTGGTGCTTGTTATTACAAAATCCCACCACAACAGTATACACTAAGACACTAAGAGACTTGTGTGCACTTGTGCCCCCCTCTCCCCCTGTGCTTCCCATATTTTTTCACTGGCAGCCCTGATTGGGTGGAGTCCTCTAAAGCAGGTATGAAGCCTGACAGGTGTGGCTCCAGACGGTTCCTCAACTTAAGGAGGGAGGGAGGGAGGGAGGGAGAAGAGGGAGTTGAGCTGGAGGTGTTGTGCTGTTGTTGTGGTGGCACACAGCTTTGGTTTGCTGTTGGTCTTCATGGCTTTTGTCATTTAGTGCTGGTGCGCCCCTGTGCATAAAACAGTGTGTGTGTCTTCCTGGGGTCCTTGTGAAATGCTCAGGTTACCACACAGATCCAGGCACAATAATAATAATACATAATACATATTATTAATAATAATAACAATGACTGATACTTACAAAAGCACCAATGTGTGTATGTGTGTGTGAAAGAGAGAGTGTAAGTGTGTGTGAAGTGTGAGTAAAGCTGTCTCAGTCCTCGGCTGAACTACTGCAATTGTATATTGAATGGAGTTTGTGTGTGGACTTTTTCTGTTTGTTTTTTCTGCAGTAGCGTCTCTCACTCTGTGTGAGAAATGGTTCTCACAGTTTTGTTCTTTTAATACACGAGTTCATGCTAATGAAGCCTGTTCAACCAAAACTTCAAGTATTTGTGTGTGTTTCTGGTTTTGTGTGTTAACACCCTTCTTTTTTTGGGTAAGAGGTAGGTAGAGTGATGAGAACACTTACCTCTGCATCTTGTGTGTCTCTAAGACTGTGCTGTCATGTGTGAAATACTGTGGAGGCCTCCCACCCTGACTGTGCGTTCATTATTATGCTGTCTGTAGTACGCCCCTGACGAGTACAGCGGCATGGTTCAGATGAGCGAACAGGCCAGGAGTCTGATTCAGCCCAAAGAATGGCTCTGTCTGTAGGGACTCACCCCAAGGTAAGAAGAGCCTCCAGCAGAGAACCAAAGTGGACAGAGGGGGCATTTCCTTCGCTTTAACAAACTCTGTATGTGTAGGCTAATGCACAACATGAAGAAATTAACTAGCATCATACCATCCAGTGAGCAATGAGCTGTTGATTTGCAGATCAAGATGACAAATTTTCCAAAATCAAGTGAACTTCTTTCAAAATGTCACACTTAAGGCAACAAACATATTCAAACATGTAGTAGATGTATGCTTCACAGTGAAATGCAGTAGTTCGACATCTCAGTGACTGTACATCTCTAAACTTGCAAGTCATCAAATCAGTGCTTACAGAAAGTTCGACCAAAGTTTTCAGAGAGGTCAGAAGATTGCCCCAAGAAACCTGAATTATGTGTTTATTTGATTGCAGTTTTCACATCTCGCAGAAACACTCAAGCTTACTTAAATATGGCCAGCATGAAATTTAATATTGTGCTCATTATGGACAATTTGTAGGACACAGAATCCCAGAATATAACGAGATGACTGTAACAACACTGACCAAGTTTCATTCTGACCATTGGAATAATTCATCAGAGTTTCTTTATTTTTTATTTTTTATTTTTTATCTTATATTTTTATTTATTCATTCATTCATTCATGCAATCATTCAATCTTTCATTTACTCATTTTTTAATTGAAATTTTACCTACAGAAGCCATTTAAGATATACCAGTGAAGCAAATGAATAATTTGACTGGAATAATCCAAATGCCCAATCTAGCCATAAAGGTTCTGAGTTTGTCTGAGTTTGTGACTCGGCAAGTCAACCTGCTGCTTTCTAAACAAATCTACCTCATATCTTAAATCTGTCCTGTGTGCATGTTGGGAGTGCTGAGTCCTGACAGACATTCACATACATATGAATATGCAATACATATTTCTCGGAGTGCATGAACTACGTCGTTTGCTCTATTGTTGAATCTTCTCACTATCAGCCATCCCACAGTCATAAATTTCACCACCAACATTAATAACTGCAGATGGAGTTCTGGCTGACACTGGGCCTGACCTGTGCCTTGTATTTATTTCTGAATGAGATTATTTTTTCCAGTTTTTATAGCTTGGACTCACGACAGCGCTGCATCCTGCTGATAATTTGCAGAAACTCTAGTTTATGGACGCTTTGTTCTTAGGTGCCTTCCTCTAATTCCCTTAAAGTGAATTTTAATTTAAAAAAATAGTAGTTTTTGGAAAAGTAATACTTTTTCATCTACTGGGCCAACAGAAGTATTGATTTAGGATTTCTGATAAAATGCAAACTACAGTGTTGGTTGGTCTTGGTTCAGCACTTCTTCACTAAACCACCTCATGAAAATGTCTTTTGTATCAGAGCCTCCATCACCGTCTCGGTCATTTCCAGTGAATGCTTTATCCTACTAACAGTCTCCCTCTCTCATGCTCTGACATCTGATCCTCCAACATGTAGACTTAATGGGTTTTACTGCTGTCATTGCCAGTGTGATCTGCGAGTTGTTTCAGATCTGCATGTCTAATGAAACCTGATTTATTTTTTGCATCACGCTTGATTTTGATGCAAGTCTTGGATGCATGCGCACTAACTGATGATGTGTGTGGTTCACTTCCTTTGAGAACAGCATGTACTCTGCTTTTGCTCTATGATCTGCACATTAATCCCTACATTGTTTTTAATCTAACTGGACCGGTTTGATGAGACGATCTCTCTCAGCGTTCAACCTCTGCTTTTGGGCTCCCCCTGGTGTCTTCCCACTGCAGCTGCATTAAATCAGTGATGCTCACTGTTTTTTCTCTTTTTTTCCCCCTTTTTTTCCCCCCTCTGCAGCTCCAGTCAGACGCCGTTCTCATCTTGTACAACTTCAGTGGCCAGTGCAGTGGTGAGGCCTTGATCACCTTCCCCAGTGAGGAGATCGCCAGGCGGGCTGTAGCTGAGCGCTCCAACCATCCCTTCTATGGCCAGCAGGTCCACCTGGTCCTCTGTAACTGACCACCGGCCCTTTATCCTCCTCACTTTAACCTTCCATTGATGAACACAGCCTCACAAATATTTGCTGCCACAGCTTTTTCAGATGTCTGAAAAAGTTCCAGTTGATCTCAGTGCCACTTTAAACAACTGCTGAACTTTTCCCTTTTCCATGATTCGCAATTTATTAACACACACTGAGACCGCTGGCCCTGACACTCCTGAAGCTGCTGCTGGAGTTTGGACAACCACTGGTGAATCAGCTGAAGTCATCACAGCTCCACCTGGAGCTCATGACTTTGTGGATGTCACGCACACTATTTCTGTGTACTTGCACCTACTGTAATAGCTGGTTGTGGAGACGAGATGGTGCGGAGCCTGAACACAACCAAATCCGTGGCTCTGCAAAGCCAAATATGCATGTATATTTAAATGCTCTATATGTGTGTCCTTGATAAAACTGTACAGATGTTCATCCTGAAATGCTTGAGGCTGTACAAACTACTTCGGCGTACAATCTTTCTGTATATTTCTAAATTTTTCGCTCTTAACCACTATAAGATTTAGACTTCTCTGAGTTTATGATCGCTTGTGTTCTGCAGCTCTGTGTAAACACACAGGATTGTGTGTAAGGATGCACAGTGTTTGCTGATTGGATGGTTTCCAGCAGTGTAGCGGCGGTGCCATTAAAAAGAGAGAAACAAAAGCCATAAAGACTGATTTAGACTACTGAAAAAAAACAGGGATTATCAAACTGTACTTAACTGTCATAGATGAATTTGAATTAGTCTTAAGCTGCAGTGACTGTCAGTCAACCCTGAAACAACACCAAGTGCCAGCATACTGACCAACTATGAATTGAATTATTTTCTGTAAAAAGCATTTATGTGTGACTTCCAGTTATTGTCATTTCATTTAGTTCTTTTTCAAGCACGACAGATTTATTTGCTCCAATCAAAGAGTTAATCTTAAAAGGATTAGAATGATGACAAATGAATTCTATTTTTCTATCCAGTTTCCTTACAAAATTGGACATTTTGTTATGAAATGTAAAAGGCAGAGGTGTATCCTGAAGTCTTTCGTCATGATCAATCTCAGCTATAAGATCTCTTCTGTTTTGTTTTCCAAGCTATTTATCCTGATCAGTCTGTAGCATGCTTTAATGACCGGAGTACTGTGTAAAAGCTGCATGAGTTGTTGTTTTTTTTTTTTTTTTTCCTGTGACAGGCCTGCTGACAGCTGTCTTAGTTATTTTCCTTTTTACTGTGCCTACATCAACCAGAGTGCAATGCTGACCCGAATGAGGCCGGGGACACCTCTGGTGGAAGAGATGTTTGCTTCTTTTGTTGCAAGTTTGAGACTTGTATAAATTTAGATCTGTGTATAAGACTGTAAAAAAAAATAAAATAAAATAAAAAAGGTTGACCATAATCCATGTTTTATTGGTCTCATTTGAAGAGATTAAATTCACAAGGTGTTAATACATGCAATAATCGGTTTGTCCCCAAGAAAACCATAGTATTGCAAGTATGGCATTGGTTATGTGGTGCCATTTTACCCATTGATTAGTATGGGGAAAGGAATGTTTATAGTTTAGTGGAAAAATGTTCTGTAGGTACATAAATTTACCAGTACAAACATTTAAGTAGCCCTTTCTTAATTATGATGTTTTCTTCTTCATTTTTGCCCTTGTATGAGACATTGGAGGTATTTCTCTCAGCTTGTGAGCATCAGAGCCTCAGGACGGCACCTCCCGGCATGTTTGTGTAGTTCAGGGCTAATCGCAGATATGTAGTCTATTAGTCTATCGACCACTGATGTACTCTACTGTCTTGTACAATAACACATTCACATATTCACTGATGTGGAGACGTTAATATTGGTAATGTTTCGATTTTGTTTAGAGATTATGATTGTCAGTTTTTTTAAATTAAGCTTTGATTGACTCTTAATCAGTTGACTTATTTTCTTGTAATACGAAAACTTAAAAAAAAAACAATTTGCGACTAATAAGGGCAGATCAGAAAAAGATCTCAGTATCCGAAAGTGTGTTTGAGAGGAAAGCCACAATCCTGCGGATGTGTAGGTTAGGATAAATTTTCCTGCTCGACGGTGTAGGAATGGCATCTGAAGAGTTTTATCGACCCACGCAGAGTTTTCTAGAGGGATAAATTTAAATCCCCCATGATTCTTACAAACAGAGCTGAAATCCAACATTTCTGATCTTGCAGTCTTTGTTTTGTTCCTATCAAACTGCTGGATCCAGGAAACCCCTGAGGAGGATCAAGCTGTGCCAACGTCGATCAAAGCTGCTGAGACTGAAGCTGAAAACAGTCAAACCGCAGTCAAACTACAAGGAGACACGGTGAGGGCTGATTTACTGGGGTTGTAACAACTGATTTTTTCGTCTTGGTGTGTGTTCAGTTGAACTGTGACTGAACATGAAAATGCCACAGCAAACTAAAGTTTTTGTTAACCTATAACATGTAAATCTTTAGATTAAGAGATTTTTTCATTTGCTTTTCAAACAAAACATTTAACAAATGATTGTGGAGTTGAGAGCAAAGAGCAGCTCAGATGTGTTTCAATTGATTTACAAGTAACGATTTAAAGTTTAGTTGTGGGAAACGTCAGTCCGATGAGATGCATCAGTCCTCTTCAGTGCACAGAAAAAGACAAAGTGCTGTGAAAGATGATTTTAGAAGACATCTCACAGAAAAACAAAGTAAACACAGGACAGGTGGACCATACAGTGTTTCTGACACACTTCTGTTTTTAGACTAAATCACCTGGGAGGTTGTTGGTTTCTGGGTGCTCCGGTGGCTTAGGTTTGGACCTGCTTGCTCCTCGGGGGCAGAGGGATTTGTTGCTGTTGTGTGCTTTGTTTGTGTTTGTGTCCCCCCCCCACCACCACCACAAGGCAGCCAGAGCTTTCATACTGCATGTCCATTCCTCTGAGCAGGACAGGTTAATGGAAAAAAAAGGAATCAAGTACAATATTTAAATAACAATCTATAGTCAGTCTTGTGCTGAGTTGTTATCAGATTAGTGGGACAGATTTGGAAGAAAGGAAGCAATCGGGACAAAAGAGTCTGTAAAGAAAAATGCTGTTTGTTAATCAAAGTCATGAGAAGAAAGGACTCAGAGCCATAACTGAGTTTTTTGTTTTATTGATATACACTACTTTAGAGCCTACAGTATGATGCAAGGTATTCCCTTTGAATAATTTCAAAAAGCACTGCAGTCTTAAAAATTACAAAAAAATTTAACATACAAAATATACAAGAAATGACAATACAAGGCTCGGTAAACATCAGCTAAACCTGTATTTCCCTTTAATTTTACGCACACACACACACACATGCACTCTTTCTCTCTCTCTCTCTCTCTCTCTCACACACACACACACACACACACACTCACACATATCTACACACACATATTCACCACTTGTACATGTCCCCAACCTTTTAGGAATGACATCCATTTCAAAGTATCAAAAATAGAGTTGTACAGTCTCTGTTGCTTTACCATGTAAAATGGGAACATATTGTTCGGTCTTTGGTTGTGACAGAAGAGGATGGCAGCCAGAGTTTACTGTCACTGCTGGTTTTGTTTTGTTTTTTTTTTGTTTTTTTGTTTGTTTTTTTGTGTCCAACAAGCTGCAGAAAGAGCTTTATATGCAAAAAAAAGCAATCTCCCTTCTCCCACCCATCCCCCTAATGTCCAACCTGTGCTCCCCCCCAAATAAAAATACAAAGAAAAAATAACAGTATTATTAATAGTCAATGACTCATGTCTTAGTCATGGGGGGGGAATAAAAATCAACCCAGTACAGCATACAGACACACTGACAAACTGGTTTTCAAACAAGAGTTAAGGCATCCTCATAGTTTACATAGTGACATGATGCTCTCACTATCTGAGTGTGTGTGTTTTTTTTCTTCCTGCTCAGTTAAGTTCAAAAGCAACATTATTACAAATATTTTTTAATCTCATTTTTTATATTTAATTTCATATCTCACATTTGCTGCTGTTTATAGTTTGCATAGCCTAAATACAAGTGTGTGCTTCTGTTGTTGAAAATAGGACTCTAAAAATTCCTGTCTTCTGTACAGAATATTTGGTACAAACACTAACCATCTATCCAAACACACACACACACACACACACACACATACACACAACCTATGTTGATGCTTGCACTGCGTAGTTGACAAGGCAGATTGGCTGATGGACAACTCCAGGGTGCTAACAAAATCAATCAAGCATCTACGAGTCTACAGTCTACCTCTATAGGCATCAAGGTCTTTTTTTTTTCTTTTTTTTCCTTCTTTTTAAAGGCATTAGGCAGAATTTTAATGCATAGCAGTATCACTTTCACCTGGAAACTGACATCAAACTGTTGTAAGCAACACTCCTCTGCTCTCACATGCAGGAGCATCATTGTCGAGCTTAAGGCAAAAAAGCCAAAGGGAATCTTTGCACTAGAATCTGTCTCTGTCTCTGAATGGGACTACAAACCTGCCTGAAAACACGCTTTCCTCCAGCTCGTGTTATTGCTGCCAGACAGGCGCCACATGTCTGCTGGAATATTAATGTATACATCGTTGTGAATAGACACCATTGAGGAGGAATTGTTGATTGTGAACAGCAATCACTGATAGTTGCAATCGGAGGATGCGGAAGACCCCATTACATCCAGATGTTGTTCTGTTGTTGGGATTTTACCTTGTTCATTACGGGGGTGGGGGGGTGGTGTACCAAACATAAATGCAACATACAGACATCATAAATTATAAAATACTTTCAAAACTTTTACATTATTTCCTTTTATATGTTGCTGTCACACCATTACAGTCACAGGTATGGTGGCTGCTGGGAATTAGAAGGCACACGAGGGGCCCCTGGGGGATTCGGGGATGTATTGCATGAAAAGAAAACACAAACACTTTTCTGAAATGTGGCCTTCATGGGCATCTTTAAATATCTTGTGAATGAAAATGATCAAGTGGACTTAATGACACCATCCCTCCATCAGGACTCAACAAATTGTACCCACAAGACCCGAGTCACATCTCTTTTGGAAACAATATTACAGTCAAACTCAAAGCCAGCTGTGCAAAACGACACAAAAAAAAGCTTTTGCTACCATTCAAAGCTGCTAAGTGTTATTAAGGCATTTGTTCAACTTGAATAAGATAAGAAAACACGGGAGGGAGAGGGAGGACATAAAGATAAAATAGAGGAGAAAGAGGGGAAGGGGTGTTCATGCACAGATATCTACACGGCTGCAAGATCACTAAAAGATGTGGAATGTCGCAGGTTGCAGATCCAAGACCAGCACCAGAGGAGCTTGTCCTCTCCGCGGGGCCCCTGCACTCCAGACCTGAACGGTTTTATCATTTCAAAGGGACAAAAAACAAGAAGTAGATGGTATCGTCATCACTAAGCCACCAGTGAGAAACAAAGATGGACAGGGAAGTTTAGCCCGATATTCAGAATTTTTCAAGAAGATTTTAACCGATAATTAAGAATTCTTACCATTTAGTGTTTTTTATTTGGGAATTTGGGTTTAAAGCTAATTATTTATAGCCTTAAATCATTATTTCTGGTCTGAAATCTCCAACTCTCCATCTCCAACTGAGATTACTTTTGCCACATCATGCCACAATTTTGCTGTTGCTCATTTAGGCAAACCCACAATGTCTTGTAGCATCCTGGGAGTCTTATTACCCCGATGATTGTAAATGTTGCCTGAGAAACTCTTTCACACCTTCAGACAAGTTTTGAATCCCGGTTCTGGCTTTCCGTGAGAGCGAGTCCTCCTTTGTCACAGGACGTCTTCATTCATTAAAGGTCAATGCTGGTGAGAAGGGGGACGTCAACAAACGCTTTGAACTGTTTTCACTACAGAAAGTTTTTCTAAAGAACGAGTGCTCCAAACTCACAGAGAGCTGATTGGTCAGGAAGACAGCTGTGCTTTGAAAGGTCAGACCTAATGAAGACGGACGACTCGCATCATGTCAATCCTCATCGTTCACTGACCATTTTTTCCCCTCACTGTAACTCGGCTTGACTGCATTCTCCTGCTCCCCTTTCTGTCTGACGCGTATGAAGCTGTGAGTTCTGGATCCATTCCTCCAACTGAGAGAAACAGCAGGGTTTTAGATGCAAACAGAGGAGACAGAAAAGAGGATCTTCTTGCCAGGCTGATGGTCTAGCAGGTAAGCAAAGCTGTAACGGATTTTCCCCATCATTACTCTGTCTTTAACCAAAGTCATAGTTATTTCTCTTGTCTCATCATGCAGGACCAGCAGCTTAGACCAGGGTCCAGGGTCAAGGATCCAGGGTCTGGGGGGCAGTGTCAGAGCTGTGGGCTGCAGGGTTTGGAGCTGGAGGGGATTAGCAGGGGGCTGAGCTAGGAGTGGTTGTGTGCTGACGGAGGACCATGAGCGCTGGGGGACTGGGACATGTCTCTGCCGATGATTTCATTCACTGTGGGGACAAAACAAAAAAGGAAGACACATTATTACTTATTGACACTATTTAAGTTATTAAATGTACTCTGTGGAAGCAATAAAGAATGTTACATGAGTGATTAAGTCCAAAGCTTCAAACCTGCCTCAGAAAGTACCTCCTTTGTTTGAATCGTTTTAAAAGTGTTGCAGGGAGACAGTTTATTCTAGTGTTCTGTACATTCGGTGGATAACAACAGTACACAGTGCTATAGACTTTGGAAACCACCTGATGTTACCGTACATGCTGAATTTGAGGCCCTGAAACTGCTCATCTTATTTTCAGACACAAGAGGAAACAAGACAGTGGTGAGCTAAAGTAGAAGTGAGCCTTTCTACCCAGCAGAGGGCAGTGTTGTTCTACTCTGAGATCCCACCAAGACTGTAAGGTGGAACTCAACCAGGCAAGAGTCCAAAGTGGAAAAACTCAAACAAACAGGCGAACGCAAAGTTCACAAAGTCCCGGCTCTGACGTGAGATATAATCAGTCCTGACACAACAAATGAGAGAAACTATTCCATTCAGTAAATGTGCTGGTTCAGATCTTTGTTTGAGTCCAAGAGCTGTTACCACAGCACACTGACTGCTATAAACACAACCCTGTAGGGCCGACAGTTACTTCATTAGAGCTTTAATGGTGATTTTGCTTTATTAGGGTTAGTAAGAATGAGCAAAAAGCCCGTGTAAAACCAATCCTTTGTTTCAGGCATGCCGTCGTGCTCGGAGTTGCGCTGAGGCACGACGGGGATAATTACTTTACCGAGTCGGTTACAGGCTGATTTTAAATAAATAACAGATAACTCTTTTCACTGCGCTGCTGCCTGTTTTTCCGCCAGCGCGTGATTGTTTTACATCTGCTGCTTCCATTCAGTCTTCAAACTGGGACCACAAGAGACGCAGCAGGGAGCTAGTAAAAAAGTGCAGCCGTGAAGTAAATCAACTTCAAATACTTTGACTTGGGGAGGAAGACTTGAGGACAGACAGGCAGACTTTCATTTGTTTGGAATTCATGGAAAATGTGATGTGAATGTTTTCTTTCCATCGTAACAATATGTGCGCAAGTGTGTTCAGTTTTTTGTCCTGTGATGCCTTCATGTAATTTCTATTAGTGTTTTTTAATGTGACGTCGGCAGGTCAGGAACGCAGAGTGCAGAAATCAGGCTGGGCGAACTGGCTTGGGAGGGTGCAGCAGAGCCCTCTGGCCCAGTTTAAAACTGGGCAGATTCACAAGCAGACCTGTCTGTGCGTGACACGTCAAAATACTGCTCCATTTCTCCCCACATATCTCTAATCGCATGCACTGTAAAAAACTCACATTCCCCCAGTTCATAATGAACACATGTATTACTGTAACTCCATTTAAAAAAAAAAAAAAAAAAGAAAGGCAGGAGGTGAGTCAGGCAATGATGAGCAAATGAACCCAGTCAAGTGTTTTTTTCATATTTAAATTGGATGACACACAGAGTGAAACGCCCCGCTGTTGAAGAAAAACAATTGTATGCATTAAGGCAACACATTTTCACGCCTGATTAACTCAGTTAAAAACAATAATCCTCATAGCTTCGTGTGTTGCTTTCCATGGCTTATTTCATCATCTTGTCAAACTACATGCATTTTCTGTGTGCTTACCGCACACTTAGCATTAAACAGTGCTGCCGAAGGACCAGCAGGTTGCATTTAGTGTACATTCAGTTGTTTTATTTGTGTTTTCTGCTGCTTGCTTTTGTGTCTGGCCACCATCACTCACATCATCCTGTTAGCGTGGGAGGCTCTTCCTTTCCCATGTCAACCATGTTCACACACAATCACACTTGCAGCAACACCACACACTTATGAGATGACACCGTGACTATCAAAGCACACTTTTACGTTTGTGTGTGTGTGTAACACTGCTATACAATATAAACAAGTTGGCCAGTTTATCAATTTAGTAGCACAGCATCGGTGAAATAAAACTGTGATGGAGAACTACAGATCTCCTTTAAAGGCTGTGACCTTTCAAGACTAACAGTGCAACTGTGCTCAAAATAAACAGCATCTTACAGTCAGTAAAACAGCATCAGAGCAGCTGTATGAATTAAATTAAAAAGCTGGTAACTACGTTCTTTATGTTTAACATCCTCATTGATTTGATAACCTAAAAAAGCTTTAATTTCACCCTTAACATTTTAAAATAGAACAAACATGTTGTAGCTTAAGTGGGTCTATATTCGTTTAAAACTGTTCATTGATACGTAAACTTTGTAAATTAAATCACTGGGTCAATTACAGAGTGATGTTCGTGGGCCTGTCAAAGCCTCCTGCACAGTGAAATGGGTTGAACTCTTCTGATTGGTGAGTGAATCTGCTCAAACACCACAGAAATATGAGCAGTGATGTGCGAAAGACCGGCATCAGTGGGCGTCTGTAAAAACACACAGCTTTCCGCTGAACTGATTAGATTGTTGCAAGAGGCAAAACATTAACCTACAGCCTGACAGATAACTCAGGAGAGACACAGAAGGCAATTAGCATTAAATAATCTAAAAACCCATGACTCGATCAAGTGCAACTTTACACTAATTCCTCTCATTGTGATTCACTCAGTTTTCTCATAAAAAAGGTGCTGGAAGAGGTTTCCCCACGCAATCTGTCAGAAACATTTTCGTTAGGCTTCACTCTCGATATTACAGCTGCACTCAATGTAAATTTGGTTGAGTTGATTTGGAGCCGTTTGGAAAAAAAACAATTTATTTTAAGGCAGATTTCCATCCAAGTCTCCACAGAGACAATGGAAAGCAGAAACTGCAACTGATGCTTTATTTATTTTTCCCTTTTGATTGAATGTTGTTGAGAAAGCAATTAATTTTTTTTAAAAACACATAATATACTTCAGTGACCTATGAGAGTTTGTCTATGATGGAAAAAATTTAAAACTTTAGAAAAAGTATTTGATATATAACAAAAGCTTTACTTTCCATTAATAATAAAAAATTACCTAAGCCACAGATAGAATCACAGAATTGAAGCTTGAGCTACACACATCGATAATCCAGAATCGAAAGAGAGGTTTGAGTCGAGCCGGCCTGTGAGGAGTTTCATATGCTGATAGTGTTTCTCAGATTTACTGGTATCGCTCATGACAAAGCAACAGAAAGTCGGTGATTCAGCGCTGCCAGCAATAGTAAGTTTGTCTCTGAATAGCTCAGCCGGAGGGAGATCCTCTGCAGATGACTGGGAGGGGGGGCTCCCTAGTCAAAATATACATTTGCAGTCAGCCGACTGTTACTACTACTACTGCTACCACTGCTGTTGCTCTCAGGTAAGCTCCCTATGGGTAGAGCCTCTCGCTCTGTGCATTTGTTTGAGATGAGAATTCATAAGAAAACCTATTTAAAAGAGCAGAGAACATGTGATGTCTAGGTCCTCTGCTGTCCATCATCTATGCTGTAAAACACTGGTTTGGAAGCCTGGGAAATCAATCATCCTGCAGTTATCTATCAATACTCTGTCCTACAGCGGACTTTACATTTTTTTACGTGTATTTATATCCTTAATGTTCATACTAGTGTGTGTGTTTTGTTTTTTTTTTTGTGCAGAACTGGAGGAAAAAGACGGCAAGGACATAAACCTTTGAACAAGGCCAGTTAGACTCATTTGTTGAATTGGCCATCACTGTTTACCAGAAACATTTTTTTAAGGTTATCAACCATCAGAGTCAGAAACAAGTGAAAGTGGCTTACATAATTTCACACAAAAGGACCAATATGACCACAAAACTTCCAAATGTGGCTGAAATGCCACATAATCACAGTTTTTGCACTTTAAAAGACGAACTATTACTCTAAATGATGCAAATTTGCTGTCAAATGCTGCATGAAATGTTGTCAGGAAATTCTTTAATGTCTAAAACGAACACATTTCATTCAGCAGGAGATCGCTGAGATCAATCTCATGTCTCCTTTTCTAAGACGCATGTTAGAGGAGGTCCACTGAAAAGATTTCTATAATGCAAACCAACGGTGAAATAAGCAGATGGACATTTAATAATGACAAAAATACCTACTGTCGAAATGGAAAATGAGTAATTATCATAACCCTCTGACACATTGAAAGAAGTTCCCCGACCCGGGCTTAAAAAACATTACTCTGGCATAGCTGCTTAAGCAAATAACTTGAAGACTGGCTGATTCTTCAGTCCAACATGCCACAATGGAAAACATTTGTGCAACAGGAACAGAAAGAGGAAAGACTTGAGTTTGCCTGCAAGAGGGAATATAAAAGCACACATTTTCCACTCGCCGGGCCCTGCAATGACATGCACACATCTTCAGAAAGGCTCAGGTACTGTTGAAGAGAAAACACGAAGTAAAATCCATCAAGCGATAAACATATTGGAAATAGATGGTCAGTTCTACACAAGTTTCACAGATCCGTCTGAATAAAACTTTGTCTGCTTCACTCCTTAAAACTCTGCTGCGGCTTTATAAATGCAAAATGTGTTTGATTTTAACTTTCCTTTCGAAGTAAACAAGTGAGTGGGTGGCTGATGGCAGAGAGTACGATGGTGAAGTTCGTTTAAAAGTCAGTTTTTTTCAAAGTCACTCATTGGTGTGAATCATAGGTGAATTTCCCATTTGATCTGACAGTAAGTGATTCACCACACTTTCGCCTTTCATCTGGGACCCGGAGCAGCAGCTCTGCTCGGCAGATGACCACACCACCCGGCTTTGAGAAGGAAACCACGGGCGCTCACATCACCACCTAAGCAGATCGGCCAGGCCCTCTGCAATGGTTGACAGCACATGAAATGGGACACAAAAGATAGCTAGAAGCTAATGAGCCTCTGATGTCAAAACCATGATTATACTAAAGCTTTTGCCTTTTAATGGGTGGGTGTCAGGAGCTGCTAACCCTAAAATACTAGATTTGTTTTTGTTCCATTAGCAGAATTTTAGCAAATGGTTCCCATTCTGTGATGACAACATGGAGCAGTAAGTACAAAACCAGCAGTTATTTATACTATCATGTGTTTGTTTGGTCCCAAAAATTTCAGAAAATAGTGAAAAAAGTTTTTTTTTTTCACTTTTAATGCCTTTTTTTAATCCAGCTAAAATCCAAAGATATTTAATTTGCAGTCAGGTCACATTAGTGGAAGGCAGGCAGAAAATCACTTTTACATCTGAGAAGCTACAATCAGCGGATGTTTTGTATTTTTAATTTTAATGAACAAACTGTTGAAGAGTAACCTTTTTGTTGCTTTTGAAAAAAGTGTAAGAGTCAAGTATAAAAATAGTATTTAGCTTAGTATGTCATGGCATAACGGACTTAACGGCAACTTAAGAGCTACACCCTGAAGTGACTCACCTAAACTTAATGCCTACACACACTTGCACACTCACATTTCAGCAGGTATACATTTGCTCGCGGCAGTGAAATCTACTTCACCAAATTCTGTCATGTCCTCACTTGTGTGCCATGAGAGAGGTGCTGACTAGTATTTATTTTCCAGTCCAACACTCAACGCTTTGCAGCGCTCGACGCTTTGCTGACAAGCACAAATCAACACTGGCAACACTGGCGCTCGCGAGGAGGAACATGAGCAGCCAACAACACAACAAACAAAATCCTGGCAAAATCCCCAACAAAGACAGCATGCTTAATTTTAATGATAATGTGATAAGTGTATATGTAGTAACATGAGCTGAGAGCTAATATGTTGCTTCGAGGCAGCTGTAACTCAGAAGCTCTTCCATCGGTGTGTGTGTGTGCGTGAGTGTTTCCTGGTGAGCATTTTGTAGAGAAGCCCTTGCCATTAGTGTGTGAATGCTGACTTGTGTTGTGAAGCATTTTGAGTGGTTGAAAGACGACAAAAGCGGCAAATAAATGCAGTCCATTTACCATTTAACTCTCATCCCCACTAAGTGATTTCCAGGCTTCCCTTGTTTTCCAAAAGGCAGCACTGGCACCTTCACAGGCTCCAGCCTCAGTCGAGACCTCCATATTACACTCTTTTAGACCTTGCCTTAATGGAAAAATGACACAGAAAGTCAGTTTCCATTTGTTTCAGGGGAAAAGACCAGTCAGTGTTTACAACTGTTTTTTAGGAACAGCAGCAACATTTGATGGAAATGTATTTTCCTTCCACTGCTGCTTTTTCATGCCATCAAATCAAGAGATCTGTTTTGTTACTCTCGAATAGCTGGTTAAGGCAGCGTGAGCCTGTTACAAAGACTGCTTCATTTGCACACACATAAATGTGAACACAAACACAAATACTGATGATCTTTTTTTTTGCTTGAATAATACAAATAATCAAAGTAAAAGTAACTACAGATAGCCTTATTTCTTTTCAAAATTGTGCACACACACAAAAAATTAATCATGAATGAAAAAACTGTTTGTCTGATACAATAACTTGAGTGATAGTTATTGTTGTTTGACATACAGGCTGCTTAGCCAGAGCCGCCAACAATTCAATACTTTTACACTGTTGCTGAGTTACAGTTGTTGATCTTTGTAATAGAGGCTATTAAATGAGAATTAATGAGGCAGAGTTAAAAAAATACAAATTTCTTCAGAACTTTCCAAAGAAAATCTGTAAATCAAGATAATTTACAAAGGAAGCCAAATACCAAAGGTCATTTCCAAGTCTAATTTCATGTTTAATTTCATTTGGGATAGAACTCGAGTCATATTTCTCGCCACCTGTCAAAGGTAAATCCAATATTCACTGGCGTTTTTTCCTCTCCGTTCAGCCAACTCCATAGAAAAACATCCAAGTCTTCTCTGGATTGCTAGATGTTGGCCTCTTCCCTATTCACTTGTTTTAGTCATTTACGACCCTGCTATTTTGCAATATTCAGGGTGCGGTCAGTCACATTGTGGGCAGAGAGCAGCTCCCAGTGAGCTTCAGGGAAGCTGGGATGTTGCTGTTGGTTCTTTGCGGCATTAGTGGTGCTGACAAGCCTTTCTCATTACAACAAGATACTTGTTTTGATGTTAAAGCAATAACCTGACATATTTACTGTCTGGTCAGAATCATTTGAGTTGAAAAAAAAAAACCCTCTTTTTTTTAATATAAGGCTGAAGCCACTGGCTGTTAGTCTGACTTAGCATGAAGGCTGGAAACAGAGAGGAAACAGCTAGGCCTGCTTTGTTTGAAAGTACCTAAATTCTTCTACCAGATGCTCCAATGCTCACATATATCTCCCTTGTTCTGGTCTTTCTTTTCGAAGCCAATTGGCTAAAACAAGTTGGGGTTTTACTGGGGGAATTCACGTTGTTTTTTTTTCTATTCTTGTAGGGATTAAACAGAAAAGACCTCTCAAACTTGAGAGGTGCTAAGTAGATTTTGCTACCTTAAAAAAATGCTAGACTGTTTTTTTTCTTCCCATTTTCAGTCATTATGCTAAGATAATTTAAAAGCACCTGGCTGCACCCTCACATTTAACCCACAGACAAGAATTGTGTTGATCTTCTTTGGGTTACTCTGGGTAAAACTTAATGCAGTGGACATGTTCGCAAACCCCATAATGATGTGGCAAGTAAAAAATTTAAAGATAAAAAAGTGTAAATTTGTCAAAAATATTTAAGAAAAAAGTGCCCAAACTACTTTTGCAATCGCTCCTGGACTTTTCTGTCAATCTCTTCACAGTCTGTGCTCTTGTAAAAACATAATAACAGAACAATAAAATGTATATTTTAAGATGTGTTCACTGCACAGTCACTGCCTCGTATATTTGATTACATCTACAGGATAACTTGTGCCACTCCCTGTGTGTATCTGTTTGTGTGTGTGCATTTGTGTCATTACTGTGTCTGTGTCTCTCTCAAGGACTACTGGCAGCAGGACCCGACCTATTATTAACCCTCAAAGCCGTGCTCGCAGTTTGAGTCAGCTGTGCATTTGAGCAAGGTAAGACCAACAAAGCCCAGCCTTTGTTGTGAACACACACCGTGGACAATACTCACACCACGGTAACTGCATACACGCACACAAAAACACAAACGTACTATCCCTTCCCAACTGAGCTCTGTAAACACAGAGATCGTCACATTGTGATTAATTAGTTAAATGCAGGGCTCGGCAGCCCAGGAGCTTCAGATTCTGTCACCATGTCAGCTGTACTCATCGTCACAGGAGGGCCCACTCTTTAAACCTCTGCTGTGTTTGTGGAGTAACCAAACACACAGGTTTACAGTGCTTTGGCAGGCCTGGGGGGATATACAGTGATGTATTAGAGAAACTGTAAGGACAATCTAAAGCCATCACCTGCTTATCCTTTAATTGTACCATAGAAATAAAGCAAATAGAATCTGTACTTGTTATTGTTGAGCTAAAGACACGCTTTGGTCTCTTGACAGATTGTGCCACACGGTGTCAAAGAAAACCTTTGTCATTGATAATATCTCAAGGTGACAGCACAAAACTTTACTCTGTTCTTTTTTGATTCAGACCTCAAAGCAATGAAAATACACAAAGCTGCATATTTTAGCCACATTCATTTACTTCCCATGCTGCTTTGGTATAAAGTTTGTTTGTCGCTGTTTCGGGTCATTGCCTGTCCCACTATCTTCTTTCCCTCCTTTTTACTTCAAAAACAAAAAAAAAAATTAAGCCTTGCTGTACATATACTGCAAATCAGAAGAAACTGTGCTGTATGGAAAATATGTTATTCATCTTTATTTGTTATTATGTATTTTATTTCACTTTATTTTAGCTAATTTTTTTTTTGCTGCCTTAACTGCACTGCTGTGATATGAAAAATCAATATGAAAAATGTAAGAAATACGGTACATAAAATAGCACTTTTTATCCAGTACATGACTAAGACTATATGACTATAATCTCAGATGCCAGGTACATTTCAGATTGAATGTCTCGGCTGAGTGACCCTGGAGTGGGGTTGGATGCTGACCTTGTCTGTCCATCTGTCTGTCAGTCTGTCTTTTCACCTCCTGTGTCTCCTGCTTTGCACACAGTACACTCACACCTCCACAACATCAAACAGATACACACAAACACAATACCCAATCTAACAACACACACACACACACACACACACACACA
>JAQNCA010000001.1:8316556-8337036 GCA_029783725.1 Acanthurus tractus
ACACACACACACACACACACACACACACATCTCTAGCGTGCTCTGGTGTGCGTCACAAGGGCCATCTGCTTGCTAACCAGAGCAGTTTTCTACACACTTACATTCATATTGCAGTTCATGCTACTGAAACAAGTCTATGATACTACTGCAGCAGCAGATTGTCTCATGTATTATGATCAGGGGATATGCAAAAAATGACTCAATCTTAGCTTTTTACGAGGCAGAAAACTGTTCATAGACAAATCCTTGAAAATATATAGAGTGTCTTAGTAAAACATGTATTTCATTGGTAAAGTGGGGGGCAGCAGAAAAAAGTGCAAGGTGGAGTTGGTGTGAAAATCATGAGCGAAAGGAAGCAAAGATAATGTTACATCATTATTGAATGACTAAAGCCCATATTTAAGACTGATGTGTTAGTGGCAGTTTTACTGGTATCCTTTATTCTAACCACATTAGTCATATAGCCAGCCATGGTGGTCATATACACTGCCTTAAATGTAATGATGCATAATTACTCAATCCCTGCGTCACTCAAAGAAATTATTCTGGATTATATGTGAGTCTGTAAACAGATTTAACCTTTTTAAACTATCATCATATTCATGTGTATGTACAAATATGTGAATTTTATGCTTTATAAATCTGTGTGCCATCCTTGCTTCTGTATATCTACGTGTGTTCACACTTGTGCACATCCTGATCTGCTGTCTGTCAAACTGGGGTGAATATGGTCTACTTAATAGAGGGTGCTGCGACCTGCTAAAACTCCGAGCTGGGTGTAAGCTTCACGTTGCTTCTTCACAACATGGCCTACAGAGCTGGGCCGGCACAGAAAGCTATTTTTAGCCACAGGCTCAAAGGGAGAGCTTACATTCCCGGCTGAACCGTGTCACTCACAAACTTTTCTCACACTTTTTTCTGTTAGAGTTCCCGTGCAGCCATCTACTTTTAGAGCGGCTGTGTGTCTGTCTCTGCATATGTGGTGGGAAGAGACAGATTACATGTGAGTTATAGTTGCATGTGGTCAAACATCTCTGAGTAAACAGCTTCCGTAAGTGTGTACATGGCATCCACATGGGAAAATGTAACAGAGAGAGACAGGAAACCTTTGTCATGAAGGTTTTGTTTTTCACACTGGTTACATATTTAAATGTCTGTTAGCATGTGTGTGTGTGTATGCATAAGTATTTTGTACTGATGGACCTCAGTGGTTGTTGGTCTTTTACACATGACTTATTGACAATGGCCCTGTGTTAATTAGGCTGACGCTTGCTAGCACACAATAATATCACACCTCCCTGACACAGCCCAGCCGGGCTGTTTATTAACCTCAAACCTTTACAGCTCTCATTTAAATATGGCACGGGGGTCAACAAAATCAGTCACCTCTGAACGGCTGATAAGGACGAAGACAATTAGGAATACTACAGACACATATTTCAGGGTAAAGCAGTAGTTGTTGGACGAGAGGAAATAAGCTGCTGAATGCATGCACCAACTTTGCAGTGAACTGCCAACTCAACCAATTTTTCTAAGCATGCTAATGAGGATTGTTGATTCATCATAAACACACATTCAAACACGTAAAAACACACACAGGATGTATTAACTGCCGTGGCACAACTGTCTCTGCAAGGAGCACAAGATGATGCAATCATCTCCCTCTCCCATTTCTAAGAAGTCAAAACGTACAATTAATCTCCTAACTGCTGCCAGAGACACAGAAGCTTAGCAGGTTTACAATTAGGCCCTTTCATGTGATACTACAGTTATCAGTTCTATTGTATCTATGTTACCCAATACTAAGTCACAGGACCTCTCAGTAATGAACCTGTGTGCACAACTGGGCACTGCAATGACGGATGAAACGTTATCACCTTAATCAGGCAACTGCTGCTCTGTATTGTTTTACATCATCTAATACAAATTTATCTTGCGCCTGACATATTTTAGGGTAAATTTAATCCCTCAGCGGTTCCTTGTTTTAGACTGAAAATGAGATTAATCACAGATGGGTGTGCTATGTAAATAGCTTGTGTTAAAAGGACAAGGTGAGAAAGGGAAATGTGATAATGAGAGCAGAAAGAAGAGACTGGGAGCAAATGAAAGACTGAGCGCAAAAACAAAAGCTTTCCGGTGACACACAGAGCAAAGTAAAGTGAAAGTTAGCTGGTATGTGAGTGAGTGTCCATTGGGTGTCTTTGTCTTTGTCAAATCTAAACAAGTTATTGTTTTTGATGTCCTTGTCTGTTCTTTGTAATCGCCTTTATAAACTTCAAGGTGAAATAACTTTTCACAGACACATTGTAGTGTTCTTTGTCACTTTTCATAAACTCATCATTGCGGCCATGGACTGGGTGCTTTTTCTGCTTGTTAAAGACATCAGGTGAACACTGACCATGAGAAGAAAAATGCTAAATGACTTGTAGATGCAAAAATAAACATGTTAAATAAATTTCTTACCATCGTCCAGCGTAATGTCCTGCAGGCCTATGGAGCGGAACGTGGGTTCCCTGTCCTCTGGCTCTTGTTTGATGTTCAGCCTCTCCCCATCCGAGGGGAAGGGCCCCTGTGGGCTTAGAGGGTGAACCAGAGAGCCTGCGGCTGCTGGGGACAGACTGGCCATGACTGGACTTGTGGCCTGGGGAGAAGGTTGTCCTGAGTGCTGCTGTTGTAGGGGACCCAGAGGACTGCCACCAGAGGTGGGGGAGGAAGAAGTGGGAGACTGGTAGGGCAGGGAGTGCAACTGAGGGGAGGAAGGCCCAGAGTGCGGAGAGGGGATCATCCTTGGAGGAGGGGCGCTGGACGGTGTAGGGCAGGAGGCCGATCTTTGACTTACTGGGTGGTAACCCATAGCTCTCTGGTGCTGCACCACAAGGGGATGACCACCGGGAGAGGGTACCTGGGTGGGATAGCCACCAAGTGTGTGGAGGTGTGGAGATGAGGGGGCGAGCAGGGGTTGCTGACTCTGGGGAGACCCTGCAATGGGGTTGGTGGTTGATGAGGATGGTGCTGATGGCGAGGAGCAAGGAGAGGAAGGGTACACCATTCCCATGCCCATTGGGTGTGATGCTGCAGTAGGGCTGTGCTGAAAGGGCATCCTCTCGTAGCCCTGAGGGGAGAGGCTGGACTGGCCATTGAAGGGCAGGCTGTGACTGTGGCTGTGGCTGTGCTGCATAGGCTGGTAGGAGGGCCGGGGAGGAGCCGGAAGAGGCGCAGGAGCAGAGCTCGGGTGGAACGTCATGTGGCAATCTGCAGGGGGGTGGTGCAAACTGCGGCCCTGGAGGTGAGGCAGATGCTGAAAAGACGGGGAGCCCAGGGAGGGGCAGGGGGCCTGCAGGGGTAGCAGGCCAGGTCCGGAGCCCGTGGCCAGGCCGTGAGGGGAGCTGGACAGAAGGTTGTCCGATGGGTGGCCCTGCTCAGGAGAAGGCAGCTGGGTGCGCACCAGACTGGCAGAATGTGCCAGGGGCATGGACATGGGGGGTACCGCAGGAAGGTCCAGCTCATCTCTGTGCTCCTGTTTCACCATGACTGAAGGGAGAGAGGTGAGCACATAAAGAAGGAGGAAGAGAGATGTGTCGAAAGAGGAAGGACAGACAGGATGAAAGAGAAAAACCACGCTGTCAGTATGTCAATGTCAATCAAACACTGTAAGATAAAAAAGAAAAGACACGTCATAAAAATATTTGACAAGACATCAACGGTGTCATTGCTCTATTTTACTTTAGCTGCAATAGTTTCAACTACAAAACAGCAGTATTTGTATCAACTTTTTCCTTTTTTAACCCCTACTAATTCCTTAAATCTGTGGCATTAAATTGAAATATGTGTCAGTAAAACCTGTAAAACTAGGTCACAAATATTTCAAAACAGTCGCTCAAATACATGGATTGCAAAACAGGTCTCCCTCTAGATGAAAAAAAAAGAAACTACCTAAAACCTTTGATGACATTTTGATAGTAAATGGGGCCATTCCTCTTTACTGAGACAGCTCACAGCGCTGCTATGCCAATCAGTAACCTATTTCCCAATCTGGTGCCTTGTGACAGTTGAGTTTTATTTTTATCCAGCTCTGAATCAGAGGGGGAGCATATGTTGTCAGTCTGAGTGCCATCATGTGAAATGTTGTGTGGGAAGAGTAGCTGAATGCCCTGCAGCCCAGCTCAGACAGTCAGAACAAACAAGTTCACTGATCGTGCCCTCTACTCACCAGATCATGCCTCTGGGACTGAGGGGTAAGGGGCACAAAAAGGCCAAACATGGTTCATTCTGGTGAAAAATTGAGCCAGAGGAGTACTTGGGGAGTATATGGTACGGAAAGGGTAATATACTGTATATTTAAACAAAGAAGGTAATTATTCAGGGTAATAATTTACTTAACTAAACTTAACAAAACTGCCTCAAAACTGAGCATTGCCAATGTCTGTGAGGTTTAAAGAATAGTCTGCTCTGTGGGACTGAAACATTTAAATGCCTGCCCGACTGTACAGCAATTTCAAAATACAGAGCAGGAACAAAAGGCTTTCTGTTTGCTCTATTTCTATTTTAACATCTTACTTTTCCAATCAATTTTCTGAGAATTCATCCTTAAATTGGGCCAATGCCTCTGCAGCCTGCCCACGGTATTTTTCTTTCTTTCTTTTTTTCTTTTTGCCACAATAAAGCAGGCGGCACCTGTGGTGACACCAGCAGTGTCAGGGACGCAGTTTGACTGACAGAGCAGGGTTACTCCACTCTGTTCTGATTGGTCGCCCTAATCTGTCAATGGTGAAAACAGGAACTCTCTGTACCGAGTGGGCGTGCTTGCAAACAGAAAGGCTGGGTGGGTGGAGGGACAAGACCGTTTATATGTGTGCACACGCACACAAACATACACACTGTTGCGGTAAACTTCAGGGTTTAGATATGTAGCACAAAATGCTCACATGTCATTATATTCCGCCAACAGTGTTTTCACTTTGACTGGCTTGAAGAGGGAAAAAAAAAAAAACAATAACAATATCGAATGGCACTTTGACTTTAATAAAAAACATGAAGGAAACTTTCAGCTCAAAGTATCGTGAACAGTGGTTTTCCTTGCTGGTAAAATAATGATATTAAATCACAACTCAGGGTCTTTGTATGGTAAAAGTTTCCTGGATAGCAAATGATTTGCATCATAAAACCCCATGCAAATTCAGTTCATGTGAGAAAAAAAAGGGCTTGCTTTGGAGTTTGAGTGAGCTTTACAAAATAAACAGTTGGCAGGTGTTAATGTTATTGTTAGTGGAAGAGCCCCCTCTAAACCACAGCAATGCTTTCTTTGGAGAGAGAAAGAGAGAAATGGGGTTAGTGAAGCCCCTGTGGAGAAGTGTGCAGTACAAAGAGAACGTTGCAACTGTCTCTGCTGTCAGTCAAACTTCTTGTCATTAACCCCAGAGATTTACAACAGCAGGAAGCAATACACCCAAAGGAGTGTACGGTAAAGCTTGAAAGAATCTCTCTGTGTGTTAATGTCTTTGAAATTAATACAGGAAGATTACTATGGGTCTCAAATACTTAAGCATCTAGAAACAGCACAAGACTAACAAAATTGTGCTTGCTTGTCTGACTTGTTTTGCAACCAGAGATTTTTTTAAAAACTCACACTGTACATGAATAGTCTAAAAAGGTTCCTAAAAGTCACGAGAACCCTTAATCTCACCTGAAAGGTAGGTAAAGCGTTGCGATTGGCTTCTTTTCCGCTTGCCATTGCAGACATAAAACTGCACCTGCACAGCTGAGCCCACAGTTTTACTGTGGTAGGGGGGAACCTCCACCACAATGCAAGACTGCAAGAAAAAAATATTTCACATTTTTCATTTATTCAAGTGCAAACATCAAAAAAGTAATAATCCCGTGGAGTAAGTGTTAAAGTAAACGAATTATTACTTACGCCTTGAGACTTCTCACGGATTATTTTCGCCTCTACTTCCCACTGTGGTCGTCCATCTATGTTGCAGAAAGGAAAATAAAACAAAAAAAATCTAAATGCATGATCCAGTGATGTTCCTGGGGCTATATTTTACATTTAAATGTATCAGAAAACTTGAATGTACATACTTCAACAAACTTCCATAATTAATGTCACTCTCTAGTCCTTTTCTTCACATTTAACATGTAAAAACAATATGATGGACCAGATCATCAGAAAAAAACTCAAACAGTTATTGAGTTCAGGTCTGACGAAAGTAAAACAGAGTTTTTATTGTAAAAGGACTGAGAGCTCTATGGGTGGTTTTCAGAATACCATCGTATCATAATCTTACATCATAGACAGTTTTTAGAACAACATTAATACAATTTAAAAAAAAACACACACAGTTGAAAAAAGCCTTAAAACAAAAATTAGATTAAAAATGAACTTACTCAAAGGTAGTAATAAATCCATGCCACTAATAACTACTAAGACAACAGTTTTGTAATTCAGACCCCTGTGGAAGTATTGTGTGACTTTCCTCACATAGAGTTGTTCTCTTTTTCTTTTTCTATTTTTCTAAGAATGATGTCAATGAGGGAGCTTTCTGAAGCAGACAGGGTTGAAGGAGGGCACAAGGTTTCAGAAAAGCACACAATTTCAGCATGCCCTGGAGAACTAAGAGACATCAAAATGATGTCATTTTTAAAGGCCCAAAAGTCCCATGAAGAAAATCTAGATGACTATTAAACAATCATCAAATGTCCACATATCCAGCTGTCTGTCTTTCCTGGTTAAATTTATGGATGGAGCAGTGGAATAAACGCATTTATTTAAAAATGCCTTCACACACTGCCAGGTTTTTGGCTAGAAAACATCCTTTCCAGGTTTCCTATTAGAGATCTAATTATTTGGCCAGACATCTTAAGGGCAGCTGCTTCACGGGAAAGCAGTCGGGCTGAAAACGCTGACAGGCTTGCCGTGTAGTTGAAAGAAATCACAGTCATCATAAGATCAGGAAGAATAAAATCTTTGACAACTAATTTAGTAATGTAAAGTCTCAATGGAGGAAAATTCATTTTGTAGTTGCCTGTTTCACTGTGTTCAAAGCAAGCTCTGCACCTGCACGGCCTCTCCCTCAAAACCCAAAGGATTCCCCCAAATACCACTGTCAGACATCTGCCACATGTCTGCAGAGAGGATTAGCCTATATGTAGATTCAAACAAAGTAAGCACTCAACTGTAAGCCTTGTTACAATCAGGACATTCAGCTTTCGACCAAAATCCACACTCCTCTGTAGCTTTGAGTGGGTGATTTACCTGTTCTGATCTCACTCTAGGGCCAGACTTAGTTGTAGTAATCCACTGACGCATTAGTCAATCGTAACCCTGAAGAGGTTCTCTCTATTGTGAAGGAAGAGCTTAACTTGTAGATGACAGAGTTTTTGTTTTCCAATGAGCAAATGACCTTGAATGTCTCTGCAGCTGACAGTGGTGCATTATTGCTGTGCAGCTTGTTGACATTCAACAGGCAGGAGCAAGGGGCCCACATGCTCTGTTAGACAACAAGCACCAACAGGAACCTCATACCACCCTAACACAATGACTCGGATTGTGCAGACAGCCTGCAAACCCCAAAGAGAGGAGGAAAAAGAACATGTACCCAGTGTGCAAGAGGAATGAGTGAAAATAGAGAAGGTGATTGCTGTTTATGTTGAACATCTTTGTAAAAGCCCACAGTTGTTTGACTTTTACAACAGATGCAACACGGTGACTATAGAAATGCACTTGTTGTGGTAGTCACCGTTCAAGGCAGCCCCTGTTATAGCCTTCAAAGTTGACTACTCCATATAAACATTCATCCTTGTTGAGCAGAATACCAATTATGGACTCATTTCTAACCTAAATGTTTGAAGTAAGTTTATATGTCTCCACTTTCCTCCTCTGGTACTTTCTTATTTCCCTAAATATGACTTCAGATTAAACAACAATTAATTAATTTATAAATGTATTTTCTTTATGATTTTTTTCAAAAATGTGTAATGCATCACTCACAAAAAGGCAGAAAAAAGAGAAACTGATGAAAACTATCGGATTTTAAAAACAGAATTTATATATTTTCTGAATGCAAACCAAAAAAAAACCCAAGACGCTGAATAAAGGTTGCAAAAAACAGGAATCACACAAAAGCTATGCATGCGAGATACAGCACAACTAAACTACTTGGTTCCAGTTTGACATTTATCTGCTTTAGAATAGACACAGATCTCACATAAACAAATGCTAGGATCTCTGTTTCTGTATATACTACAGTAATTTATAGTACTGTCCCATAATCTCTGTGTACTAGCAACAAAGGGCCAGTCTCTGTCGTTCTTCATGAATTTACTCTTGTTTTTCAAGTAATAAGGGGTGGTGGAAAAATATCAGTCACTGCCTCTTCTTTCTTTCTTTCTTTCTTTCTTTTTTTCCATTTCTATACATACTCCAGTCGCTGTCTTTCTGTGCTAAAGCTGGCGGATTAGCAATGATGAGTGGGATCATTTACACAAATCTAATCAACATCAACCCCCTCCCCATTCCTTCTGTCTCCTTTAACAGTCCGCTGCCTTCATGCACCATGGGGCCCCAGCATTCCTCCTTTTCCAAGATGCACCTCTGTAAGGTCCCACTTGCTGCTGTGCTATGAAGACTTGAACATCAGTAAGTTGTTTCAACTGTTTCACTTTTCTCTGCCATGCTTCACCTAGTACACCTCAAAGAGCTAAAAACATTCCTCTGGGCTGCTTTTTTTTCCTTTCTAAAAATTCTCAGAAAATGGCTCTGACTCACAAACACAACTCCACTCAACTCTCTGCCATGTGTGAACTTGACTCTGCTGCTGTACATCACAAAGGTCGGGCAGGCAGAGACTGGCCCAGCAAATGTTACCTATTTCAAATTTCCATCCGAGGGAACAACTTTTACATGTGTTTTGATTACGGACTAGTGTACAAAAGGGGAAAAAGGATCAGAGACAGAAAGACGGGTGACTTAAAGGAACAGGATCAAAGGCAAAAAGAGTTTGACTACGTAATCTCTTGAGCCTAGGTATTTGTTAAGCAACGTTTAAACTCAAAATATACATGTAATTTACTGAGACTCATTCTACATTCATCCTGACTCCAAAGCTTCCACCCTTTCTAAACATGCCATCCTGCACTGACTTTCCAACTGCACACACTGCTGTCTGATTGCTCGTGCAGATGCAGAACAGATGCAGTGACCCCATTGACTTCTTGTCAAGTTAGTGTCTCCCACTTTCAAGACAAAAAAGTGGAGCTATGGAAATTAAATTCATTGCATAATGTTGACACTACGTAAGTATCTGTTTAGTGCATTTCATTATTTAATTAGCATATTTAATGTCAGTATTTTCCCGTCCTGTCAATCAGGTAATGTGCTTCATATGGCCCCTCTTACGGGGACTGATAGCATTCCGTCACTTTCAGGTTCTCGGTCCTTGTTCATAAATGATCCGATAACACATTTCTCCTAAGTGTGCCCTGGTTTCCCAACAACTCACATGGATTTGTGACCTCAGGCAACATCTGAGCCAGTTTCACTGTATTTGTGTTTAGGTTATGATAAATTTAAAAAATGGTGATGTGGAAAAAAAACAAAAATTCATACCTTATTTCTAAAAACTAGCACTGAAGTGAATCTATTTAAGTATTTCTTAAAATATTTCAGTTTTATTATTCATGTTAAAGACAATTTCTTTCACTGCTTATTTTTCTTTTTCTTATGGTTTTAGTTTATTATAACAACCGTGATTCATGTTACTCACACCCATGTCTGAGGTAGTTGGCTGACACAGCTTTCATAGTCTAACATCAGACCATTACTATTCTCTTACTAGCTAGAGAGCCAGAGAGTAGAACTAGTTTGTAGATATTTTGTTAATATTGTAATAAAAATTCAGTGATAAATGTAATATTAATTGCAAGTGTATCAGGATATACAGGGTGTTGCCTCAGAGGATTATCTCATTCTCACCTGTTGGACAACATTACATACAGACATAAATCTATTCTGTATTAAACAAAATGACATGTTGGTATCAAGGACTTGTAGAGGCTGAGATAATGTAACCTGAAAACTCACCAAATGTCAATCCAGGTACAGACAAACGCACACAGGAACACACACCCACACACATGCCCACACTCACGCCCTCCCCACATACACATGCGCAAAGACATGAGCACACACAGACATGCACACATACGCACATGCACTACTTTCAGATCAAGTTTTACAGACATGTATAAATACAAATTAACATCAACTCAAAGTGTATTTTTTGCCATTGAAGAATACAACTGTCCAAAAGACCACATGAATGACACATTATACAATTAACTCATGGTGGCCTCTCTGATACAATCACTCAGACAACCATGAAACACGATTTTTCACACGCTTGATTGGCACAAGCTGTGTCGGCAGTTGTGATTCAAAGCTAAGCTGCTGTGTGGACATAACACTTACCAGGGCCTTTTTCCAGGAAGATGACCTTAGACTCCGGGAAGAAGTTAGAGCCAGTGATGACCATCTCTTCTCCCCCACTGACCAGACAGCTGGTCAGGCTGGATTTCTCAACCTGGGGAAGCTCTTGAGCTGAACGCTGGGCTGGGGGGGGGACACAGCAGGGGTTGAGGACAAGAGAGGATGATCATTTGCTGAGCTGTGTTACACTGCACTTTTATGTGTGTGTTTTTGTGTGTGTGTAAACTATGTGCACTACAGTAAAAATAGGCATATATGTAAAAGTATAAAAATATACATAAAAATACACAAATCAACAGAATTACCTAATTAATATTAAGTTTAATACAAAATATAAAAAAAGGCTCATAAAATTGCCACAGATTTATTACAACCCTCTCTGAGAATCTCAATGTAGGACAAATTGAAATATTACTTTATCAGATGTTCTATCTAGAGATACTTTCAATGAGAGCTAACAGTAAATTAAACCAACTTATTTTATTCACTTGACAGCAAAAGTGTTAATGCGTGTGGAAAGGTTGTGTACATGCTTGGCGTATATGTTATTCCTGTACGTGGTTTTCTTAATATGTGTGCGTGTGTGAGGCTCATTGCTTAGAAGTAGGCACTCACAGCACTCCACAGGAATAGAGGCAGCCTGCAGCGACAGCACCTTCCCGTTGGGTTGAGGGATATGCACTCTGAACACCACACGGACCCGTGTGTTCTTTCTTCCTATATCCGTCTCCCCCTTCCGCAGCTCGATGTCTGAGTTCCGCAGCTTGAGGATGCCAGCACAGTCAATACTGCAAGGTAAAGGGAAAATAGTTGGCCCCATACAGCACCACTGGGATGGCAGTCATCTAAGTCATATTGAAGTAGGAAAGGCCTGGGAGTGATAAAACCAACCACAAGGCCAGCAGGGGGACTGGCAATGAGAGGCAAATTAAGTGTTGAATCACAAAATAAAAATGCCTGTGAATATGATTTATTACAGATGTAAAGAGGAAAATCCCTACCAAATCCCTTCCCTTGAATTGCAATATAAATGAAACCAGAGCTTATATAAATATAATCATTTAGCAGATGCGGAATAACAAATATTCAAACAAAGTTTGTTTCTCTGCTCCATGGGAAACCCTCAAATTTTCCTTCTGAGCATAACACTGATGTTGGTTTATATTAAGAAAGTCTCTTAAATCCCGTTTGGAAGATGTTACACCTCTTTATGATCATAAATGGGGTTGTTTTTCATTGAGCAGGGCTTCCTTCATGGAGGTAAGCTCATAAGTGAGTAATGTAACCTTGCAGTGCTGCTGACACCTACCTGGCTGACATGTTGTTTTCAGGCAGGAGAGGAATTTCGAGAACTTTGGTGCTGGAGACTATAATTTCTTGGCTGGCTGTGGCTACAGTTTTCCCGGTGATCCGGTGCACCTGGTAGAAGGCATGCGGCCTCAAGTAACGGTCATCTGCTGTTCCAATGAACATCTGCAGGTTGACGGGCTTCTCACTGTAGCCAATGAGCTGAGACACAACAGTGACAGAGATAGAAAAACAAAACAGAAACAGATGTTATTTTCTGGGGTCTAGACTAGAGGTGTGAGCAAAGGAATAATCTCTTCATCTCTGCGGCCTTCAGAAGGCCATTTTTTTTTTGGCGGGAATCTAAATGTCAGGTTGAGGGTGTTTCGCTATTTCTGGCAGGGAGACTGGAGATTCATCTGGTGCTTTGGCCTCCAAACAGTTTGACACTGACGTTTTCAACTAATTTTTTCCGCTCACATGCCTGCCCCTTGACAGGATTCTGTAGAGGACATTGTTACCTCCAGAAACCTTACCAGAAGCTTCAAACCTTGTTTAGTTAACCATTCTAAGATCAAAAAAGAATCTGCAACAAAACCTAAAAGCTTAAAAGCTACAAAAGCTTAAAATCTTTGAGAGCTTGCAAGAGTGGCTGCAATAATAGTTGGGAATATGTCTTTTTATTGTTTTTTTATTTATTTATTTGCGGGCTTTTTATGTCTTTATTATATGGGACAGCTGAAGAGTAGACAGGAAATGGAACGAGGGGGGGGGGGTGACATGCAGCATAGGGTCGGAGCCAGAGTCGAACTCGCGACCGCTGCGTGGAGGACTGAGCCTGCCGTGCATGGGCCGCCTGCGCTATCGATTGAGCTAAATGGCGGCCCGTCTTTTTATTGTTTAAAGAAAAAAACATTACTTCTAAGTAAATTCCACAATGATGTTAATGATGAACTTTTTCAACATGGTCCAGAGTTATAAAATTAAGGGCAATAATTCAATTCTCTTCTCACGACTTGCAAGTGTAAATAGCCTTTTAAAGGTACACTGTGGCTTAGAAGGAAATAAAAATGCCAGTTAAAATGTCAACAGCCCTTTAAAATCCAGTTGTTCATGCATGCCAACGTGGTTGGCATAGGGCACCTAGACTGGCTGCTGCCCCCTAATTTAGTCCCTGAGCTCTGGCACCCTGGTTTCCACAGGTGAGAGGTTGGATGAAGGAAGTGTGTTGCGTGTTGGATAGAGACCAAGCAAAGATGGAAAGGAGAACAGACCTTTCCTCCTTAGAGGGACAGAACAAACACACAGGCCACACAATTCAACTACTGTTGTAATGTTGTACTTGGCAGACTGCGTGACGGCAAGATGGCATCCCCCCTGCACATACACACTCTCACCACACTGCCCTCATAGCCCACACTCCCGGCTCAGACGGAGGGCAGCCCATTGAGGTTGACAGAAAAGAACAAGGCCATTCATTGCTTTTTCTCCCCAGGAACTGCCAAGCCTCAACCCCACCACAGCTGGCTACTGACCCTTTCCTGCCTTGCAGGTTTGCGTCACACGCCGCTGTGTCAATGTTGGTGCAAAAGTGTGGTGGGTGGAAGGAGAAAGAGTGGGTGTTGCTTGGGATTTGTCATGTGCTGTTCCAAAACCAGCTAAAATAAAAAGGCTAAAATTGGTTACAATCAAGCCCTGGAAAAATACAGTATGTACCTGAGAAAAACATGGAGCAAGCACCAGCAGAGCAATAGTGCTGGGTGACAAGATATTTACTTTTACCCCAGGATCTACACTATGTATAGGTGCCAATAAATCATTAGACAACAATCCAAAGTTTTTATTATTAACTATTTACAATTGTCTCTTACAAACAGAGCCAATAAAATGCAGCCAAATTGCTTCATTTGACTTAACAGAAGCTGCATCAACACATTCAGTCGTAGGTAATATGCACCTTTAAATCTGGCTTGTGATCTGCCAATAAACACGAAGAAGAAGAGGTAAGAGAAGAGGAATAAGCAGCAGACTGCTACTATCTACGGTTGTCATGCTCATGACGTCAAGATGCTGCACCTGGGTAGAGCCAGTGTAGAACAGAGAGCCGTTGCCAGTGTGGATTTTTTTACAGCTTTAAGGGAAGATGTGAAGGAGTAAAACTGGTATTTGAAACATTTGTTCAGCAAGGTTCAGATAGGAGGAAGAAGTGACAGCCAGTTAGTTTGATTTGGAATATTAAATTATCCTTCTCGCCCTCTACAGCTTGTCTTTTTAACTTTCATGTGCATATAAAATTCTAGTTATCTTATTTGCTACTTTCGAGACGGTCCCCTGGAGTGAAAGAAGTCAAGGTATGGGGGAAGCAGTGGAAAAACCTAAATGTGCTGTGTTTACAACAGGTTTTGCGAGGGGACGAGCCTCCAGAGACAGATACTAGGCAGGGAAACTGGCTGAGCTTAAATCTTAATAATGCTTCAGTGTTCTTAGCTGAATAAAAACCTTGTAAGGTTGTGCTACAGAGCTCCATTAAGACACTTCGGTTCCCAAGTGGGGGCTGAGTTAAATAAAACAAGGAAAAATCTAATTTTGACAAGTAAGCAAAACTTTTGTTACAACTTAAACCCAAAATCTTTAGGAGACACAAAACTCTCACCTTAACCTAAGTGTTCTAACATGTACTTTTGTACCTTTAATTTGAAGAATAAAAATTAGAAGAGGCCACAATAATATTTCATATTATTGATATTGTTGATTGTAATAAATCCACATACAAAGCACAAGTAAGATGCATTCGCAGGCAATTTAGGTGAAAATCTGAAAAAGCTTTATAGAGCTACAGAAAAAAAATCAACAACACAGAGACCATCTCAAAGACACATACAATATCAACCTTACACTAAAATAAAACATCAACTTTATTTAAATTAGAGAGGGTTAGACCATTAACTGAGAGAGTTGATCTCTATGACTGAAATAACCTCACTCTAAACCTGTCTTTGGGACCTTTACATCACCAAACTTCTGTGGGAAGAAAACATTACTGTATTGTCTTAAGGAGGCATCAGGTAATGATCAATGTGCTTTTACTGATCAATGATGAAGGCATTTTCAAATTAAGCTGAGTGAAGAAACTTAAGTTGCTTATGTCTTTGTGCTTTGAAGATAGGCTAAAGGCTCGCTGTTTGCTCTGTGGTGTAGAGGGCGCTGCAGCAGACAGAATTAAATCTGTGTGACACTAACCACAGGGATGATGGTGAGAGAAGGCAGCTTCCTTTTCATACAAAAGTACATACAAACTCACAAAGTGAGCATGCAAATCAACCCTCTAAATCTAAAGTGACTGCAACAGCCTACACTGAGATGATTCCTCGCTTTGTTTTCTCACCATCAACCATGTCGAACTGGAATCGACCCACTCAATGTGGCACATGAAATGTATCTGAAAGGAAGTTGCACAGGGGACCAGCAAGTCTTAAAAGACCACATTAGATCTTAAGAGCCACATGAAAGTACAAATCGTGCAAGGAACAGAGATACAAGTAATTATGTGCCCTGAATGGATCCACGGCTGTAAATGACACATTATTCGGGATTCAAAGAAACACAGAGTCACAGGAATCAACAGTCTTGTGGCTTGCGACGCTTGTTTTACGATCATGTCTGCGCACACTGGTAGCGAGCACAGTCAGACAGCACTTGCACGTGTGTGTGTGTGTATGCGTGTGTGTGTGTGTGCCTCCATAAATCAGGGCATGTTTATTCGCAGCACCATGTGCGTTCCAGACAGGATAAAATGAGTTAACAGCGTCTGGAGGAATGTATCTATGCAAGAGGACAGATGGATATAAAAAAATCTGATATTTTCTATTTGAGCACATGTGTAGTATTGACTGAAGTAGAAGTTGTCTAAGATTTATTTTTTTTCCAGTATGTCAGTTCTACGCAAATCAACAAACTGTCATCACGAAACAAAAACTTTTTTTCCCTTTCCTTCCGTTTAGCCTCTTCCTCTCTGCCTCTCTGCGTGTCCTCTCGTACTCGTACTTTCTTTGCTTCTCCGTCCCTGCACATGAGGGATTTGGTGTGAAGTCAGAGTGTTGACAAATATACACTGAGCAGGCCAGGAGTTCTTTCCAAATCGAATAATCAACTAGGAAAACCTGATTAAAAGGCCAGAAAGAAAGGGCTCATTTCAGCAGTCCCAGTCAATCAGCACTCCCAGCATGGACACATACCACACAGCTGGGCTAATTCAGTCCCTCTGCCATTGTCACAACTGTTAGTAAAAACACAATTATTTTTATGTTTACTCAACTGTGTTCAATCTGAATCATTAAAAAAAACAGATCAGCTTTACAACCATAATTTTACGAATGTAAGCCTTTTAACAGGTGTAATTCAAAGAATAACATGAACTTCAGCAACAGGGACTTGGTGCATGGTGACACAAAGGATGAAGGCTGGACAGGAAAAAAAACAATGTCAGAGCAGCTGGGAAGTGTTTAGTACCTCAGAACCATATCAAATGATTTCCATTGAATCAAGCATTTTAAATCAGAGCAGTTAGCTTTCTAACACTGTATTTTACATCCGTAGGACAGCACTAAAACTGTATGACAAATACAAAAGAGTACAATGATACTATAAGCTCCTCAAATAGTAGTCCAAGCACACTTTAGGGGCCCATTTGCACCTTCAGTTCAGAAAACGGGTAGAGTGCCACCTGCAAACAGCAGGACATGTAAACAAGACACATGGATAATACCAGGCGGAGGAGGCTTCACGACAATGAAATACACACGACACACACCCTTGGCTTGCTTCACATTCCTGAGTCACCCCTCCGCCACCCCCTAAATCTGTGCTTGAGTGTGAAATACCACAGGAGGGTGGTCTCTGCACTTTAACTTCTCACCTTTCTGCCTGTCAAGAGTGTACTGAGCCCAGCTGGTCAGTCAGCAAGTAACTGAGGCCTGATAGAGATCAGTTCTTATATTAAACCACACTGACATTAAAACCAGTCACATGTGCCCGATCCTGTGCTTGTTAGAGCCTGCATGAAAACTCAGGGCTGCCGCTTCTAACTGTGGATCGAGTTTAGGATCACCTAAAATAAAACCGCTGGATACAGTTACATACCCAGCTCCCACTAAATAAAGTCGCTACCTATTTTCGGCCATCATCTGTTCCACTGATCCAGTAATAAGGCGATCAAGCTGAGTGGTGTAACATCTCCCATCACAGCATACACACATAAACAGTTACCCAGGCATGCATACACCAAAGCATCATAATTTTTGGTTAAAATAGAAAACTGACAGCAGCACTGAGAGCTGACCTAGGCTCTAAAAGTTTTTAAATGGGATATTTATAAGCAAACAGGAAGAACATCACCTGCTACTTGTAGAAAAACACTGCCACTTCAATAACTACTTGTTTGCATTCATTTTTTGTGTGTGTTTATCTCCTTTTTATATTTCATCAGTTCTCTGCTCTTTATTTTCCCTTTTTTCTTCCACTTTCCACTTTAGTCGTTCCCTTTCCTATCCTCATGACTTTACCCCTGTATTTCATCTCTTTTCTCTTCTTTTTTCCTTCGTCACTCTCTTTCTCCTTCCTTGTCCTCGCCTCTCACCTTCCTCAGCTCCATCCCTCTGCCGTAATTCGACACTTTCTCACAGCGAGAGCCTCACTCTGCCAGGTTGTTTCCCTGTGTTGCTCTACTGTTGCCATGGTGAGACTCTGTGTGTATGCAGGAGTGTGTGTGTGCGTGTGTGTGTGTTTATAAGCTTGCAGCAACGTACACTTACGCTGGTGTAAACTACAGCCCTGGAGCTTGTGTAGGAAGAGTGTGTGTGTTAGAATGTGTGGATTTAAGCACACTAGCTTTGGTGTAAACTGTAGACCTTGGAAAGGTTTGTGATGTGTGAGAAGAGGGAGAGAGAGTGTATGCGTGTGTCGGTGTGTGTGTGTGTGTGTGTGTGCGTGGGTGTGCGTGTGTGTGTGAGTGTGTGACAGGCTGGCTAGCACGTGTGAGCAACAAATGTAAAAAAAAAAGAGGAGCAAATGGTGGTCAAGGTCACGAGTCGGCCCATTTTATCTGGCAGTGGTTTCCCTACAGTGGCACTGTGGCACCACAACCTGAGATCTATGGACACACACACACAGTGCACAGCTCACACAGGCTTGCTGTTTGCCCAGCACACTAGGGAGGGCAGAGAGAGCCAGGGGGCCGGTTGACTGTTTGTTTAAACAAGGTCAATACATGCGCATGCACATGCGCACACACAGACGGGTTTACTGTATACTGCACGAGGGCTGTATATGGCCTTGTTAGACTAGTCCAAGCTCAGTTGCTCTTATTCCCCATTCTATCCTCCCCTGCTCTCTCTCTCCTTCTTTCTCTTTCTGCTTTGCTCTCTTTCTCACTCTCTCACCCCCCCCAACTATTTTCTTGTGTGCACTAAGCCCGATTACAACAAATGAGAGCCAAGCTCCCAACATGTTTACATCAAATACAACCCTGGGGCAAAGCAACAGCAGCTCCAGCCAGTTCACACAGTGCACCGCATGGCTATGCATTGTTTTCTGTGCCTCTCCATCGTGGCAGTCAGTCTGCCGAAAAAATCAGTAGAGAGAAAGACAGGGAGAGAGAGACCTGTTGAGGTAAAAGTTTCATTATGGTGCAAAGCAAGAGAGCAGGTAAGAAGAAAGAAAAGAAGGCAAATGAGCATGTGAGCATGTGAAATGTGAGAGTCAACGACAGAGACAGAGAGAGGGGAATGGGGTCACGGCCTTGCACTCAAGCATTGGGATCAAAATCATTTATTGCATCTAAGCCAGGGGAAAAATACGATTGTCTTGTACTGATTCTGTCATAATCTCTTTAAGATCCTTGTTACCAGACACTACGGCTTCATTTTGATTTAATAACTGTCTAAACAAGTTTAAAGATTAACATTATATTTTTTCCAACTGTCTCTCTGACTTCTTAGCACAGTCTTATTTAGTGCTTGTGTGTACTGTTTGAGTGCTGAGTGCTGTGACTGTTTCTTTGCTGTATCTGACAGTCTTTTCCTGTTGTGCCAGTCTGCCTCTATCCGTACCAGCAGGTAATACCAGAGGGGCTCCTTATATTTGTGTGGGTGCAGCAGCTCTCAATTAAGCTGGTTAAATACACACAAGGATACCTCAGCCAGCCAGAGAGGCTTTGGACTTATATGTCTCCTAGCAACAGGTGTAGCGATTATGGTCTGCAGCTAGCCCCGGAGGAATTGCTAAAACAGCCAGTCAGGCAGGCAAAAGCGCGACCATCTTGCCATAGTAAAATTATTTTACAAAGGTCAGATGTTCAAAACTATTGCAACTTTGAGGACCACAGGGCTGGCAAATCTTTCAAATAACCTCAAAAATGTTCACAACATTTGTACATCATTATCAATACCACAATGCTCGTTTTCATGTCTGCAGAATGTTTATTCAGCTCTCTAGACTAACGTTTTCCACTTGCACGCCTGGTAATTCCTATTAAAAACTTTAGGAGCATCAGCACAAAATTAGAAAGTACTACTTAAATCAGTGATTTTTTTTTTCATTTTAACTATATTACTGATAAATGCTTTGGTAATAAATAGAACATTTAAAGAAATAATAATGTGCTGTCTCATTTTGAAGGAAAAAGTGAAGTATCGATAGAGAGTGCAGACTTTCCTTTTTTGTGCTTATAATGTGAAAAAGATGTCATTTTTCTAACGAATAAAAGCACACATATATCAATGACAGATGAACCCCAATAAAGCTGCCCTGTGGCTGGGAACAATGTCATTACCAGTGATTATCAGTCTTTGTATAGGAATTCACAGCATTCCTCACAGAACCCACAGCTATGAATCATGTCTGTCAAAACAATTCAATGTAAACACTGTCATTCTCTGTGGTCTCCGTTTGTCTGGCTACAGTGGAAGCAGACAGAGAAGGAGCTTACTGCTGTGGTCATTGCTAGCCAAGGCTTTATGACCCCCCCCCCATCTTCCCTTAAAGAGCTGATCAACGGCTGGTCAACACCCTTACATCTTTTTTATTAGTGTTAGCAGACCGAGTTGGTGCCAAGCTAACAACACACTGCAGTCTTATTTTTTTTTCCTCAAGCTGGCGAGATGTATTTGTGTTTTGAGAGCACAAGCTACTGTGACCTTGAATTCAAAGGCATGTCTGCAGCTGAATAAAATGCACCACACACTATTAACTGTCACTTTTCAGAGTCACAAATGACACAAGTGGCAGAGTAAACACACAACAAAAAAACAAACAAAGTGCTCTTCAACTGAGCCATTAAATTCCTCACAGACTCTCTGAGAAAGTGCATGAGAGCCACTGGGTGAGAGGTTTGAGAAACTTAATGCCTTCATTCTCGACTGATAAGATGCCCAAAGAAAAACAGTTTTCTGTCTCTCAGAAAAGGTTGATTTTTCAAGTTCTTCATCCAAACCTTGTGTACAAATCTATTATCCTGTCAAAAACACTGGAGTAAAACGCAGATGTTGCCAGAGACGATGAACTGACAGCCTAGATGAAAAACTTAAGGCCACGAGAATTTAAGATTAACAAAAACGGGCAAAGATACCATAATGCAGGGGTGGCCAACCCTGGTCCTCGAGGGCCCCTATCCAGCATGTTTTAGATGTGTCCCTCTTCCAACACACCTGAT
>JAQNCA010000001.1:8342759-8355332 GCA_029783725.1 Acanthurus tractus
AATGAAGATAAATACTGAAATTTTAGTCAGATTTCCTGTGAGAGAAAAATGTCTAAATAATAATACATAGGTTCTCTTGGAATTATCGCGAGACAACACGCAAGAAAAATGATATAGAGTAAGATTAAGATTTTAAGTTTTTGGAGGGTTTGTCATTTCTTCTTTTTATTAGTTTAGAAATAATACTTAAGTATGGCTACTCTCTTGTCTGAGTCACACAAAGAAACTTGTGCATCTTTTTTATATTGAGCAGCTACAGTAAATTCCCCCAAGATACGTTTTAAGCTCCATCTTGTTTAAAACTCTGCAGCCTAAACGTTTACCAGGATCAGAAGGAGACAACACTTTACAACAGCTTTAAATTTCTTACACTGGCTGCCTTGTCAGTTTTAAAATTGATTTTAATTTCTTTTTATTGTTTTAAAGCATTTCATGATATGCATCAGCTCACATGCTTTCAGTGTGTTTACCAGTACGGCCCCTCAGGTCTACCGCCCACGAGTCTGTTAGTTGCTTAAAGGGCAAGACTAAAACCTTCAGTGACACAGTTTCAGCATTTATGGCCAAAGCCGTTAGAACAGTCTGCTTTGGGACCTAAAAACTGCTACAAAATGTTTAAATCTGGAACAAAAACTTAAAATATACCAAAGACCACATCATTCTAACTTCTGGTTAGGATTTTTCAAAAAATATTATTTAATTTATCCCATCTATCTGTTTCATTGTTTTTATGTTGCTAACTTCTATTTTTTATATTCTACATTTTTATTATTATATATTTCCTTGTTTTTGTCTTACTTAATGTTTTTATTTGTATCTATGTTTTCTTTTTGTTTATTTTATCTGGTTTTTAGTCCAGCTTTTATCTAACAATATTTTATTATTATCTGAACCTTTAAATCCACTTTGCGTTATTTTGCTCTAACTATTTTGATCTTTTTCTCCATTTAGTCTTCCTTATCATTGGCTTATTAGTCACCCGTGAAGCATTTTGACCTGCACTAACCAGTTTTAAAAATAGTTTAAAAAAAAACTTGTACTGATTGATAAACTACCCGTTTTAAGGCTGTCAAAAGCCGAAAAGGTGGTATTCCCCTTTCATTGTCTGAGACAGTGAAGATGTAAAAAAGGGGTGTAACATGCAGAGCACTAAGTCCCACCAGACAGTGAATCACTGGAATACCCACGTGTATTAATCTTGTTCTCATGCATAACACAAATAGGTGTCAAGTTATTGGTGTCATCTTAAGCCTTTAATGGTGAATCATTTTCTAAGGGGGGGGGGGTTTCTTTGCAAGTCTTCTGCATGCGTTGGTCAGTAAGGTGGTAGGACGAGAGTCTGTGTCAAACAGTAAGTGAATTATTGCGTGCGTGACTATGTGTGTGTGAATCTATGCGAGTCTGTGAGCATCGTGTACAGTTTTATGTGTATTTTTGTATGCATGTGCTTTGGTGTGAGCTGTATGTATCTGTAGTGCAACACAGGGTCTTGCATTGCGTGTTTTCCTTCTTTGCCACTTTTTTTATCTGTGTATGCCACAATCATATTTGAACAGCTGCACTCAAAAATAAAACACTCAGTGGCCTTTGCTACAGAGAAAATGAGTGCATTAGTTCAGTTTATCCCCAAAACATTTTGCAAACACTAGCATCAACCATTAGCATCAACAAAGCTGTAACCTTTTCCAAATGCTGTCATATTTATTGTTGTTGGTTATAATTTATTTAATTATATTTAAGTGCAACCCCCACATTGCACAAACAATACTCTAAATTTTTTTTTTGTTAGTGTAGTGCCACATGTCCAAACACCCAAAACAGGAAGTCATTCTGACGAAAATCTATTTATTAAAGTAAAAATAATGAAAAATAATCCACCCCAACAAAACATAAGAGGAACCTACCTATCAGAACACTAAAAATATCAATAATCACAATTTTGTCATTTCAATATCATTATCTATGTATCTTATACTTAATTTTTCATACTCTTGCTTACTTAAGTCTGACTTTTTATTCTGTTCTGTAATATCATTCCTGAACTACTGCAGTACATGTATAACTTAAGGAGGTACTTGAAGTGTAGTCAAAGCCCTGATGTAAATCCTTGTCACATCTTGACAGGGTACTCAATGAGTTATTTATGATCCAGGAAGCCTACTGTAGCTATATGTGTGTCACCGAGCAGTTTTGTCTTGCAGCAGTTACAGAGTGCCATTGTTTTTTTTTCAGCAGCAGTAGATAAATACACATATAAATTCATATATCATAGATTAAACTGTGTTAATGTATAATACCTTTTCACTGTGTATGTGCAACAAGTATGTGTCTGCATATGTATGGCTGTGTATGTTAATCTTGATTCTGCATCAGTCAGCTGACTGTTTAGTAGACCACTGCAAGTCATGCTCACTCACTGGGCAAGATGCATGCGCCATGTATTATACATTGGTCTTGACTTAAATGTGAGCCACTGCAGGCTCTTTGAAACCCATTACAAGTTTTCAAAAGCTTTAATTCAGCTCTATCTAAGGCAGTACAGATTCCCAAAATGCAAATGTCTTAAGCCTAAAATGCATGATTTTTGATAGTAAAAATTATTTTTTAGGAAAACTGTGTGAAGTTTTAGCTAGCATGTCTGACTGAGTCTCTTAATGTTACTCTTTCCAAACACCTGTCAAGTTTTGGCTACATGCAGTCTAACCTGACCAAACCGAATAAAAGACATATGAGGCAAGCTTTTAGTGGAGCCATTTCCCTTCATAAACTGCCCTAAAGACTGGCATAAAATCTAAAGGAAAGAATGCCTTTTGGAAAGCAAAGGTGTGTGTCTGATATTTTGAAGAAGTTTTGAGAAGCTAAATGTAGCCTTGTGGTTACAAATGTAACTGAGCTGCATTCTAAAGATTCCCCCACCGCACATGAAATTGAAATGTCACTTAAAACCACTTAAGGCTGTTACTTGCTACATAAGCTAACCAGACTAATCAACAAGATTTGAGAAAACATGTGACTATAGGCCCATATAACACGTAGTTATAATGAAGGTACCCTGTTACTTTGTCTTGTGCATTAAAAACAGTTCTTAAAATGCGATGATTAATGTGTAGTCTGTTGTAGTGTCGTCATTTTCAACAAAGACCCATTCTTGATGCTTTCAGCTTTAATTGTCAAACAAGGTTTTCACCTGATAGCAGCTCTATCTAAGATCTAACACAGTGTATTAGAGGAATCCTAACCCTTATGTTTTGCAGCCTTGACATAACCACCCAGGAAGTGTGTTTGGCTGCTACGGTAACAGGAGTACAGGAGGACAGAGGAAATCTGAGCCTGGTGACGGAGCAGAGCAGGAGTAGAGGCTTATGTCCTGACATAGCATAACCTTTCTCAAATGTCTAAGTCATTGTGTAGGGGGCTGCTGGTCCAATCAAATCCCAACAAGCCATGTACTCTTCCACATTATCCCCATCTTCATGCTAGTATTCCGTCAAGCCAATGAAATAAGCAATGTGCATTTACACATTTAATGAATGTAAGTTGCATTTTAAGTCACAAAGAAACAACACAAATTTAACAATCTCTCTTGCAAAACAGATTCACCCACAGGTATATATCAAACTATTTAGGTGTGTAATAATTTGATGCAATTTTACATCTATTTCAATTACTTACTAACTTACTAATAAAATTACTCATTAGGGTTTATGAATATATTTTGTAGACAGCTCAGAGGAGAAAGGATGGGAAGACTCTTGTCAAAGTGTCTGAACATTCCTACAATTTTTAATCCCACACACTCTGACCAACAATCCCATCCCACCCAGTCCATCAGGGCCATCTGTTCAAAACACCACTAACACACATGTGCATGCAAGCAGTCAACTCATTTAAAAAATTTGTATGAAGTTTAACCCATATTTTAAACCACAGTCAGAGACCATTGTATGATAATAGGATAACAGCACATGAGCTTTAGTATGAATGGTTTTAAGGAAATATTTGAGGGTCAAAATTTAAACAGCATGTTTGAAAAATAGTGGCTGCTGTGCTCTTCACACTATAGCACCTCGCTCTACAGCAGCGTAGATGTTTCTCAGACACTGACTTTGCGTGGCCTTAGGAAATTTCACTTACAAGGGCAAGAATGCAAAGATCAAACGATGAGTCACCATAGAGCTGACAATGTTACCCTGTTATTGTCTGGAGAATATTAGGTCTATGTGAACAGGCATCCATGTTATGTCTGTGTCTGTATATAAGTCTATCTAAGAGTCTTTGTATGCATGTGTGTGTGTATGTGTGTTGCATGGTGGCCCCTTGCCATATGTACCCTGTGCTGATTTACAGTGCTAGGGGCCAGTGCACACAAACAAGGCCATGTCTTCATCTGCTGCACACATTGGAGAACAGACAGCAGACTCTTCATTAAAAAAAAAAACAAACTACAATATGAGTGTCTGATTACACCCATCACTCAAGCAGAGATTGTGCCTGTTTATTTGCATATTTGAGTGTGTGTGTTTATGTGTGTGTGTGTGTCTGTGCGTGGGTCCATGTGTTTGTGTTTGAAGTTGTTGGTGGTGCACACACTAATAAACTTGTATTAGTCTATGGTGACATGAAGTTAGATTTATGCTGCTGATACAAAGTTGACTGTTCCCTTGTTACTGAGTTCTATCAACAGGCATATCTTCTTAATCTAACTTGCTTTGATACTAAATTAGTGAATTGCAATGTTTACACTTTCTACTAGATTAAAAGGGGTTCTAAACCTTTATGATGGTTCACAACACTCTATAAAATATTCCCCACTGGGGTATTATTTAGCCTTGACCTAAAAATTGCTTTTAAGATTGACGACATGGGCTGTCTTGCCAAGTGGTGATTGCATTCATAATTCACAAAAACACTGATAAGGAGGCGGTTATCCCCATACCACCTTCTGTTTTTGGCCCTCAGTTTTAAGTTTTAGGATGGACCGCAACAAGATTATATTTCCCTCTAATAACGCAGTCATGACTGTTGCCAAGTCTTTTTTTTGCAGATATAAACAGGAAGTAGAACAGAACAAATGAATTGCAACAGAAAGTTCCTTCAACCAGTTGAGAAAGTCCTTACTAACTTTTGAAAAAAATAAAACCATTTGAATTTCAGACACTTCCTCTCCACATGAGTCTTCTACCTTTGCAAAAATCATTTGCTTTAGTTGTATGAGAGGACAGCATTTATGAGATGGAGCTGAATTTAGCAAAGGTTCTTTTAAGTCAGGTTAACTTTTTTCTGTCTATTTTTTTCAACAATATCAAAAAGGTTTACCTGAATATAGGTGTATGACCAGGCTTGGGTTTATTCCATGAGAAGTGAGAGGGCACTGAGAGGAACTGTTCCCCAGGCCCATCCTTCTTCAGGCTGTGCATGGCCTCTTCTGAAGGAGAGTCTACATTCGGAGACATATTTCCTTGGTCATCTAGCCCCAGCTCTCCTTTCCCACTCTGCATAGCTGTTCTGTCTTGTGAGGTCTTCCTTGTCTTAGAAGGGATGTCTGCCTCTGATGGGCAGCACTGGAAGGGCGACATGCCTACAGTTGGACTGCCGACCCAGGTGTCCTCTGTCACGCTGCCCCTAGGGGAAGGTCCTGGTGTAGGTGTGGGTGAATGATGAGGAGACAATGAGCCAGGGTAGCAGATATCAGCACTAGAGTGTCGCCTCTTCCCACAGGGTGAGGTGGGACGTGAGGAGGGCCTGGAAGGGGGCCGTGGGCTGAGCCAGTTTTCATCAGTGACACTGGTGCGTGGTGAGTGGCAGGGGGACTGTCGGGGAGACAGGCTGATGGAGTGGGAGTGGTGCACAAAGGCAGGGTGGTGGTGTTGCCAGTGAGGCTGTTCCTCCAAAACTCCACCACCGGTTTGAGGGGAGGCACAGCCTGGGGATGTAAGCGGTGAGCCTAAGGTGAACCTTGCAGCCGCTTCATTTAGCTCTGAGTCAACATCGTCATAGACGTGTGAGAATGATTCACAGGAGGAGGCATCAGAGAACCAGCTCCTAGAGGAGAGGCTGCTGCATGGACTTGGGCTTAGTGAAGAGTCCCTGTAAGAGGGGTCGAGTGGTAAATACAGGTGGTCTCTGGACAGGGGCCTGTCACCATGGTAGTCCCCATCAGGGCCATTGGCCCTAAGATCTTCGTCATTGGCATCCATCTCCTGCTGGCAGCTGGGGGAGATAGAGGTGATCTGGATACTGGGGCACTCAAAGGTCTTTGGTGCCTCCACTGGAGCAGAGGGCAGCAAAGGAGAGGTGCCGTACTTGGCGTCTTGTGCCTCATAGCTTGGAGGCTCAGATCCTGGTTTGAGTGACTGAAAGCGTGGGGAAGAGCTGATGACCTGGGAGTGGGACTGCATGCCATGACGAGGCAGGCCAATAGTCTGGTGGCTGGTGACCATGGGCTGGCCCACATTTAAGATGTAGAATGACGTGTTGTCATCAGGCTCCAGATCTAGAAAAAAGTAAAAAAGGGAAATTAAAAAACAGCAACCTTGATAATATTTTTGATTCTGTTACTTTTTTCTTAGTTTTATTGGATTAACCCAATTGAGCTAATGAAGTACAAGAGAAAAACTCTTAAAAAGAAGACTACACCTTAGTTGTATCACAGCGTCTTAATCCACATTCTAAACAACCATAATTGCTTTTTAAAAAAATGAGGAAATCAACTAAACAATAGTCATTATTGTTAAGTCTACCTGATATTGAATTATTTTAACTATTAATGAAGTCATAAGGCAGCATATTTCGTATTAACGCAACGTACAACACAAAGACCAGCCTTGATCCTCTGGTTGCCCAAATAGCACAAAATTATTGGGTCACAGATCCATGTGCGGTCGCACCCTAAGTTTGCACTCGCAATTGAGCCCAGAATCAGGAAATTAGAAGCCACAGTGTTGCTGGGTAGCAGGCAGCCGCACAGGCATTGTTCCAAGAGGGATAACTGATGAACAGCACTACTCAGGAAACAAATTCACACAACGGTGCGTGCTGTCAGCTGTCATCAAAGCTAACGCCAGCAGGATATTTATACCAAAGGTCATCCGGCACAGGCAGTAAGTACACACACACAAACACCCACACACAAACAAATACACAAGAGTCTATTGTCCACATTGGCACTACTCTGTTCGAGGTTATTGATAAACCTCTGCTGTATGTGTGCTGCTGCTTCCATTGGGAATAACCCCACCTCTCCAAAGCTTCACATGAGAAAGGTTCTTTTCACATGCAGACATGCTTGCACACAGGCAACACCTTTGAAATAAAGAATATGACAATTTGTCCAAAAGTTTTTGAATTTTGTTCTCATGCTGATTATATGTTGAGCATTTATTAATGGGGAGAGACCATTAAATTAATACTGAGTAGATGGAAAAAAGGATTGAATAGAGTCTATTTAATATAATTATTAGGTGAAAAAATTCCCTCAAATGTGTAAACTTACTTCTTTTTATTCATTTTAAAAATGGATAGCAATATTTTTTAACACCTCCGTGGAATTTAAAGCTCTGCTGCCCTGACCTTACAATTACAGATGTTGTTGACTTCTTGTTGTTGAAATACCCCATGCTTTTTCCATGTGTGAGAAAGATACACAAAATCCAGTTGTAAATGCCATGGCAGAGCACAACAAAAAGTAAACATATATTTGAATTTGGATGGCAGTGACGTCTAACATTACCAGCATTCTCTGCCAGCATCACATAATTTTATCCTTCTGTTTTGTCAGCTTAAAATGAAATCCCTTTGCCATCTACCATATGCATGAATCAATGGGAATGCGGCAAGCCTCATTTCTGCATCGTGCCACTCACCAAAATTGAACATAAAAAAAAGGCAAACACGGACAACATGCCATGAAATCCATTGTAACAAATGGTGTCCACCATAAAAAGTAAATCAAAGCAAGCTTCAGTCTTTGTGTCATGTTTAAACCTTGTGTAACCTGTGTTAATATAGTGTAGCTTGTGTAGCATAGGGTTGCGAAACAACTACACAACACTTTTCACAAATTCCTTTAGCCTAAAAATAAAATACACTTACACACAAAATCTGAACTAAATCTGAACTAAATCTAAACGTGTTTTAAACTGTCAAACACAGATAAATAGGTCATAACTTGATGGTAGGTTCACTTAAGTTACAAAAGTTGTTTCCTCTAATTTCAAATGATAAGCATAGACCAGTAATATGACAGCTTTGTTGGACCGGACAAAAAAATATTTTCAAAACGTTTGTATTAAAAAACAGGGTTTTGGTTTCTTCCCTTTAATCCACTCTATCCAACAACAGCAACAGAGGCAGTAGCAGCAAGCTCTTTATTTATAGCTGCCCGACTTCGCGCTGGCCCAGCCAGCCTGTCACAAGACCCAGCAGTGGATCCTGTGACGACAGCATCTGACGGACTGACAGGGAGCAAGAGAAGGACACCACAGTCAAGAGGAAGAGAAAACAGCTATGAGAAAAAGAAACTGGGTATCCTCTCACTCAGCGACAGCCTGAACTGGGATATGACATGAAGGAAACAAAGAAAGAAAAAGGCAATGGAAAAAAGTGAGGCAAGAAAAGCAAAGCATTGCCAAAGTATCACCCGTGTCCCTTCCGCCACACTGCGAACACAATTTTAGTTTTCTTTTTCTTTTTGTGTTCTTTTTCACTGTTTAGGGTATTTGCTGATTTATTTGTGTTCCCCTTAAGGTTCTGTCTTAATTAAAGAAAAGCAAATTAATATCAGGAGAGTCCTCTACAAGCTAATAAAAAATGCTAGATGTAAAATTGTGTATTTTTATTGGTTAAATAAATATATATTTTTTAAGATTTTCATAATTTGTCAGTTTGATTTTCTGGGTTAATGCTTAGCTGACAACACAATTTAATGAACAAAAACACGAAATAATGATCATTTAGGGGAGGACAGGGCACAACAGACCCAGGTGCTAAATGAGTAATGAGCTGCTGCCCTAGTAAATGAGGTGCAAATTAAACGCAAACTGCAAGAGCAAACTGAAGTTGCAGTGAACTTTGCCCTGCACTTTATGTTGGTAAATGTGGCACTGCGTTTTTATACTTAATTTTCCTTTTTCTGTTGCTTGATTCATGCCTTGTGTTGTTTTGTTGTAAAACATACTTGGAAGGTAAGTTTTTTTGCTGTAGTTGAATGTGATAAATAACAAACCTTCGAAAAATAAAGCTTAACAGCAGTCAAAATGTGCCTTGTACAATTTTCTCTATGACTAAGAGCACAGCATGTAACAATTAATATGCTTTAGCATATTTTTTAAGGTGTTTCTATTAAATAGTCTTTGCAGTTTGGTCTGATGTTACAAAACTACTGCTGCCGTTACTTTAAAAAATTTCATGAAGTTGCAATTACGTGACTCTATGGACTCTCACTCACGTGAACTCATATGAACTGTTCACTCTCCCTCCAGTTTGAGGATTAGCGACTGAACTGCGACAGGAAGTGACTTCATGACAATCAAATAATGGCAAGAGTATACTGTGCATAGATTGGGTTTTATATTACTGAAGAACAACATTAACATTAGAAAGATTTTAGGTTTAAATAAACATGTACTGCACAATTCTTATTTGTTTATTGTTAGAGTAAGCGAGGTCCTATTTTGACGTCTTTCAAGCAACAACAATATATGTAGATTTATCATTTGGATAGGCTTTAGTCACAAGTTTGAACCAAAGTAGTCTTTAATAAAAAAATGCCAAAAGTGAGTTTTGGTGTCATTTGAAGGTGCTGTCTGTCTGTGCTCCTGACTATGTTAAGGAGCACAGGATACAGTGTCTGAGGCAGGGCTTTGTTTATTTCTATAAAAATAGCAAACGAAAAAGCCCCCCTGCAATTTCTGTATGAGAAAAATATCACATAGCTCTCCTACCAGGCCTAGACTTCCACAGGCCGAGTTGGTTAACTTCCAGTTTAGCCTTTCACTAAAATGAAAAAGGATAAAATGATTTAATAATGTAAGTCTTCTAGACCTTCTCAATGTAATCAGATTGAACAAATCAATTTGCAATGGTACATCCAGTCATTTTGCAGGGAAACTCGCACTCAAAGAATGTATCCATTGTTTTACAGCCACTTGTTTCACTATCTAAGCTTGTGGAAAAAACTCTTTAGGTCAATGTGCATTACAAGACATGAAAATACAGTCAGGCCGCTCAGTTAAATTGGCTTTAAAGATTTCACACACCCGAGGGCTATTTTGTACTGGAGTTTCACACTAACATGGACAGCTTCAAGCTGCATTCAGGTGCATCTTGTAGACTCAAAACCTCATACTTCAATTGCCAAAGGTTGTTAAAAACAGGAAAGTTTGTATTTTTATTGTATTTTGTACTTCATTGAAATACCTAAGCTAACATTTATCTTAATGTCTTGATCTTTTTCTACAGCCTTTTTGTTAAGCTGATGCAAAAATCATAATAATAGGCAAAGTTTCAAGTCCAGAAAACCACCTGATGCCAGCCAAGGCTTACAAGTCCTGCATGAGCTGACATGAGCTTTATTTAGCACTAATCAAGTCTGGCTATTAATCAGCCAATGGTCTACTTAAAAGTTCTTACAGTGTAAGGAAAAGACATAAAAAGAAAAGCTTACATTGTTGGATCAAGTAAGTTGTTATTTGCGCTGGAAGAAGCCACTGTTGCTTTTAACCAAAAACTAGGCAGGTTGAGCCATGTGCATGAACTGTTCATGTTTGCAAAGGATGGTTTTTGCAGTGTTAAAAAGTAAATTGTTCACTACCAGGGGAATCTGATAAAAATAAGATACACAAAACCTTTCATCCTTTAAAACATGTTATGCTGTGAGGGGAGCAGCATCTTGGACTTTCAATTAGATCCCGTTTGCCTTAGTGATGGTAATTAGATCAGTATCTCACTGGACTGTTCTGTCTATTTCTTAGTCTCCTCATATAACAGATTAGAAATCCTTCTGCTAGGTGGTCCTACAGCGTCAGGCAAAATATTTAGTATAGTATGTAATATAAGTTCACATTATTGTTTTGTGTTTGGGGTTAAGTTTTTTGTCATGTTTTTAACATATTCAGTACCTCTCTTTAGTCCATAGTGGCCTGATGCATATTTGGTAAGGGTAAAGGCAAAAGTGAGATACCACAAAGTGTCCATCTATTTTTCTGTTATGCAATTTCTTACCCATCATAATACAAAATGAACAGAGATATGTGGAAGTGATGCACAGACAAGGGTCAGACAGGGGACATCCATGTTACCTGGCCCACAGTCCTCTTCTTGCCCTGAGATAAGATTAGCCTGCTACCTAAAACCCTCCAGTGTGAGAAAAGGGGTGGGGGTTGGGAAACCCCCTGGTCAGAGCCAAACACTTGTCACCTTGGAGCAGGAGGTCAGAGAGGAGAGGAGAAGGGCAGGTACTGGTACTCTTGTTATATCAGTTTCATTTGCTGCAAAGCCCCTGCACTGTTCCTGAAAGCCCAGCGCCAGTGAGCCACACACTCCTCGAGTGTCCATACATCAGACAGCCAATCCGGTTAAATAAAGATCTCTAAGAGGCTTTGCTGTACCTAAGCTAATAATAACTCCCCCCTCACTGGGAGATGTTTCAGTGAAGCGCTTACTGTTGGATGCTTGTGACACACCACAAACACTGTCGTGTTCTCACGGTAACCACAGGGAACTGCCTGACCCACTGGTGATGGTGGCATCCACTTTGGCTCCTTGACACAAAGCTCAACAGGCCTCTGGCTGACCATCACACTGCCTAGGGATTCTCACTTAGGGGATAATCCGTAGAGACTTTGTTCTACCCTCCTCCTACTCTCACTGCACACGAAGTGTGTCAGAGACCTGTGACCGGCACTGACACACAGGCCCACATTCTGAGAAAGCCCAGTTTACTACTGAGGGAGGGAAGTATTTGTCTCTCTCAGAGAAGATGACGAGCTTATTGCTGGGGCAGGTTCCTGCTGGTGCACCCACCATCTTTGAGTGATCTGTGAGTGTATGTGTGCATATATTTGAATATAAAAGTGTGGGTGGTGTATGAATGTTTGTATGTACCTCTGTGCATGTGGTTGTGCCTCTGTGCCTTCCTGTGTATTCTGCACTCATTGTTTGGGTATATGAGGCAGTGTACCTTTTTGTTTGTCATGGTTTGTGTGTGTGTATGTATGTGTATGTGTATGTGTACCTGTGCACACCCAAACACATTTCACTGTCTTAAGTTACCACCATGTGGTGCTGGTGTGAGAAGGTAATCTTAGCCAGGGTTCCCTTTGTGGTGGGCAAGCAGACTGATTAGAGCAGGGTCTGTTTACATCCACTGTACAGAAGGCTTTGTATTCAGGCCAGTCTCCATTTCAGTTATTCTGAAGAGCTGCTGACCAACAGACCACAGCAAAAGTGTGCCAACGCACCATACTTTAAGTCACATAGTCTCGTGTTTATTTCTATATGTGCATATACACATAATGGTTGATGATGTTTTTGTAAGTTGATTGCGACGCTCTAGATTGTCATTGTTCAGACTAG
>JAQNCA010000001.1:8364467-8375050 GCA_029783725.1 Acanthurus tractus
ACCTTCTTGGCTTTAGCAGAAGAGCTTCTCCAGGTTGTTACAAAAACGAGCCCTGACTTGATCTTTGCCTAAAGAGAGGTAAGCTTACTCAGGACTTTAAAACTTCCCTACACTGACTGTGTGATATAACTTTTACACCCACCCCTCTTTAGAGTTTAATGAAAGGTTCTTGTTAAAAGACCAATATGACCACCATCCAACAACCACCATTCAAAGTCATTTTAACGGCATGTGAGCATTGTATGTCCAGCAATACTGGTAGTCTTCTTTGCTGCAAGAAATTGAAAGTGACTTGTCAGGGTTTTTTTTTCTCCAAATGGAAAAAATGTCTTTTTTTCTTTTTGTTAGCATTTCCTTGAGACATTAAATAAATTAAAAACAGAAATTACAATGTTCTTAACACTGTTTGAAAAATGTGACACATTTTTGGCGTGTTTGCTTGTTTCATCAGTTTACTGAATTTCTAATACACTAGGAGTGAGTGAAATATTCAACTATATCTACCCATTTTTTATGTCTGCAACATTACATCAATTGGGAACAATTTGCAATGTCTCATGTAGAGTTTCATATCAGACAGATGTTCACCTTGTAATTCAGTGTGAAATATTTTGCATATTTGGAAGCCTTGAGGATCATGATTAAAATTTCAAATTGTTTGTGAGTGTTTGATGACAGATCTGTCACATGGTCCGCAATGCTTGCATACACAGAGTTTCACACTTTGGTTCCCATTTAATGTTTCTTATATTTAATCCAAATTATTGGTCTTAGCACATAAATACATTATATCCTCTTTCGCTCATGCTTCTGCTGATGGCTATCTTTTTTTATTGTTATACTGATATAATTATGATCATTCCCAAAATCCAGGCACTGCATAGTTGCTACTGCAAAATTGGTTTTCAAAATAGCCTTTTAAAAAGAAACATACTATCCTCTGAGGTTTGTCCTTTTTGTTGAGCGCTTTCACCTACGTAAGTAGTTTAGCCACAGAAGAGAGAGGGCAGTGTCATGAGGCAAGATCCTCGTCTTTATTCAAACCCAAGGCATCTCAGCCTTTTTAGCATAATCTACACCTTAGATCACTGATCCACCAGGAGAAGCACTATTTTCAAGTTCTTGATATTGTCATCTACTTTGACGCACTTGGAAATGCAGCAATACATGACTCTATATATGTTAAATAAATCACTACGTATTTTTTAATTGAGAAAACAGAAACCAAACAGTTTCTTGATGAATACACATATACATCCTATTTTGTCTAAACCTCTTTGTGACATCAAGCACATTAAACATATTTCATTAGGTGGCCACAGTTAATAACCAACAACTTGACTGGCAAAGTGAATACTAAATAAGATCCATTGTAGATATTAGAAACATAGACAAGTCTTGCTATTATCATTCTAGCGAAAAAGTTTTCAAACTGGATCTCCGCTTTTTTAACTAGCATATTTTACTCCCAGAATAAGAATGTTGTAAACAAAGGCACAATAAAGGCCACCTAACCTAACATGCCATCTGTTCTTAAAATCTATTTTCTTCTGTTCCCATTTGAATTTATTTTAGTGACAATTATAATGAAAATAACATTTATAAAATATTTTCATAGCAATATTTATTTGCATCATATTCATATAAAAAATAATATTATAATTTCTGAATTAAGAAAAAGCTCCTAAAAGAGATAAAGCTCTTAACCTGTAATTAACTATACATAAACATAATCCAGCACAATTCAATGGTTTATGTCAATGCAAAACTCTAGGATTATATCTAAGGATATTATCAACAGCTAGTTTCTTACTCAAATTATACTTGATGTAAATAAATAAATAGACATCTACATTAGAGACTCTGAAACAACATGGTTGAACAACAATTGTCCCACTTTTAACTTGTTTTGTAAACATTAAGTGAACAGTGACAACATTAGCATGTGCTACATCGCAGAAATGTGACATTCAAACTGGTCCCTCTCTCAGCCGTACTTCACTTACACCATATAAACCACACTGTTCCTGCTGCAGTCCCGCCAAAGTTTCACGGCTTTCGCTTAAACTGTTCACAAACTATCTGTTGCATTTACAAGCTTAAACTGGATTCGCAGGTGAATTAAAGCACAAAGCAATAACCACAATTGGGCTAAGCTGCTAGCATGTCGGGCTAATGACAGCTGGTGTTGTGGACATTAGCTGAACGACCATGATAGAAAGGACGCGTGATATTTTAATAGCTCCATTCCTCAAAAAGACACACTTTGTCGGGTCGGTTCCTCTTTTGTGAACGAACAGTATCGAGAACGGGCTAAGCCGTGGGGCTAAATTAAGACAATAGTTGGCAGGCACAGTGAATAACTTATGTTAACGTTACAGCATACTGTGACACAAGTTTATTACCAGATCATAACGCTTCTACAGTATGAAACACGCCGCCGAGCGAGGGAGACACACTGACCTGCGGGGCCTAGCGGCTGCTGCTGCCCGTCCTCTCCGAAGATCAGTCTGAAGTCCAGCTCCTCATTCCCGGGGCAGTTTGCAGTAGTCATCGGGTTTGACAGCTCGGGTTTTACCCCGCCACTTGACCGTCGACCGCTGGAGCAATGTATGCTCTCCTATAATGTTACAGCATTTACCGACTGCCACGACGCCGAACTTCAACTTTTGTTCATTTGGCCATACACGAACTCGTTCTTATTTTTGACGTTACCCCTCGTTTGACAAAATCCAAAATACAGCTCACGGGCAAAAATCGTGGCTTCAACTTCAGAGAAAGTCGCCTGCCCCCTCTGTCTCTACTCTCACTATTTCTCTCTGCTTCCCTGCCTCTGTCAACAACAGAGACGTGCTTTAACTGCCACTGTTACAAAGCCGAGGAAATTATCTGCCCTCTTCCCGCTTTCTGTCTCTATCTTTTACGTTTCTCTCTCTCTCTCTCTCTCTTTCTCTTTCTCTCTCTATCTATCCGGAGCTCCTATCCCAACTTTTACTAACCCCGCGTGACAAGGCAGTTCCAGTGGTGACGTCAGCAGACACAACACAACACAGGGCGCGCGCGCGCACGCACACATTTGTACAAATACACACACACACACACGCACACGCACACACACCTCTTGGGCTATGGATTTAACAAACAGTTTTAATTAACGAGGTATCACATTTATAAGCCTAAATCAGTTTTGAATATATTTTGGAGCTTTTACTGGAAAGTAAAATAATCCACATACGCAACATTTTTCACCAAAAAAATCAATATTAAGATAGATAGATATTTAAAACCTTGGATTTTATCTTATGACAAGAATGTACAACTATTTTATAATGCATGTAACAAACCTCATGACCTTCCTACAACTGTAGTAGGTCTTACAGCCACTTTGCTCTATTTACTTGACCCTCCATTCTCTCTCAACCACCCACCATTAGATTACATCCGATTGCGTCTGGCCCTCAGCCCTACTTCTTTGTGTGCTTCCAATCCACGCCAGGATTGGTAAGTATAATGGCATGATGCACTTTTTACCTTTAGATCCCTTGAGCCTGTCCGCACGTAAGCCCATTAATTTTCAGTTTAGGTGTGTGAATGGGGCTATATAGCAGGTGGGGAAGAAAAAACATCACAATCATAGTAGTTTGAGTCATTTATGCAGGAAATGGCATAAATAGCACCTCAAGCTAAGTGCTACAGAAAATGCTGTTTGTGTTCCCTGTGCACAGGGTTTAAATACCTGTGGTTATTCCCCACCTTAGTTCCTAATTCAATTGGATTCCTTTTAATTTTTTCTTCTAAATTTATTGCATGCTCAGATGGTGAGTTGTACTTAATAAGAATCCATAAATAGACCCTCCATGAAAATTTTAACCAAGGCAAATAATGGCTAAGAATATGGACATACTGTTACCCAACAACTTTGAAATGTGTACAAGGGGCCAGCCAAAGAGATCTGTGCACTCCTCACATATAAAATAGTCTGATTACTACACATTACTGTGACATGGCAAGCTAATTAGGAGTTTTTCTTTGCATGCATATATTCAGCATAATCACACCATACTTTATTTTCTGCTCTGATGGATTCCTGACTGTCACTGGTTTCTTTGAATGCAATTCTCAGTATTTCTTATCAGAGATAGGGTGGCCAGAGTAAATCTGTGGCTAGAATAAAGCAATTGTAAATCCGCCTGTTCCACTTTCTTTAACCTTCAAGTCTCATTCCAACCCATCAATCTCCTCAGCTTAATCTTTATTGGGTAAGCAACAGACGTTGCATTGAAGTTTTAATGTGTTACTACTCTATAAATGTTTTAACCTAACAACATCTGCTATTATTATTATTATTATTATTATTATTATTATTAGTAGTAGTAGTAGTAGTAGTAGTAGTTGTAGTAGTAGTAGTAGTAGCAGTAGTAGTAGTAGTATTAGTAATAATATTGTTATTATTTCCTTTTTTTACTAGATATTACTCCAAACAAAGCTCAGCTTTTGTTTGCTGACATGTTTTGTATTTAGATTGGCTTTCATTATTGACAGCATGGTGGGGTAAGTGTTGTTGGCCCACCTGCATCTCACATACGCACACACACAGCGGCTGATCAAGAGTATCTGCTACTATCGAGGTTTTAATGTTTCACCAAAGGTTTTTGCAACACTGATAATCAGAGTTATAAAACACTGGAAGTACATCTGACATTTTTTATTACAAGCATTATGACTACAATTCATACCCATCATAAAATTGTTGAGTAAAAAAAAAAAATTTCTTATGATCAACTTGTCATAAAAGAAAGAGTACACCATTTGTTGATAGATCAAATTAACTATGTGTTTTTGTCTATATCTTGGTTAAAAATGCACAGTGGCAAGACTAAGTTTGTTTATTATATAACTTCAGCAAGAGCAAATTTGATGCAAGTCTAACCTCAACACAAATTGCATACACAGCATACAAGAGCCTGTTATTTTTCTGACACAGCCACACTACATATACCCATACTAGATGCATGTGGGCGTACAGAAAGGCACTCAGCTCACAAATGCATCTGTAAGCATCAATATCACATTTCCTGTGGTCTTTATTTCCAAGCAAAAGCACAAAGTTTAACATTTTTTGACTTATCTGCCTTTTTCTGCGGCAGTTCTCTTCCACCAGACCATTTTTATCCAGTATAAAAGGGCTATTGTTGTTATTAGAGTTCACTAAAGCTGTCACATTTTCAGTTTCCTTTCTAAAATTAACACAGTTTGATGGTATTTTTTATGTTAGACAGCCCCCGGACACACAGTGGTCTGATTAACAATGAATAGTGAGAAAACTGTTCCAGTTCATATTGTGCTTAAAAAAACACTTTGTTAGAAAAAGGGCAAAAAGTTTTACTTTTTAACTTGACTTAAATAAGTAATAAATAATAATGAATTTGTAATATTGCCAAAATTTGCTGTTATAAGAACTATGAACAACATATACTCTATTTTAATTGCAAGATTATTCGCGTTATAAGTCCCAAGTTATACATGTGCACCAACCGATCCAAGTCTGTAATTAATGATAGTTTCATAAGAAATGAGTATATTAATCTCTAAAGAAGGCAAAACTAATAAGTATAAAAGGATATTCTTCAGAAAATTCTCCTCTTTGCTCAAAAAGGGAAGTAGAAAGGGTGGATTTGTGGTGTACTTGTAATTAATCTCAATATATCTTAATTTACTGATTGCAGTAAATTTTCTCATGTGTAATAAACAGGTTATTTTTAAATTAAATTATGATGTGATCTCATATGATCATATGCTAGTCAAAATGACCTGATTGAACTTTCCCCCTTGCAGCAGTTTCTAGACCCACCCAAGTCTAATTAAGGTTACCTGCGTCTCTTATCTTTGCAGATGACCTTTGAAGGGAGAAGATAAAGAAAACAAAATGTGTGGGAGGCTGCAGATGTGGTTTGTGAAATTTTGTATTTCTAAAGAACTTTATGGAGGAAAAAAAAAACCAACATCAGCCCCCACACTGGTCCTGTTTGAGAGGTGTCGCTCTTTCAAGGATTGGGTTTGCACATGCTGCAGATATGCAACGCAGCAACCTGGCAACGCGTGCTATGTTCGCTAAATGTCAACAAATATCAAATTGCACACAGTCCTGCATCAGAATGTCAGCTGATAAGGAATTAAATTTGTCTTACGCTATTACACTGAAAAAAATATACATATATGTTATTCATATGTGTATTCTATGACACTTGAAATGTAAAAAGAAATGTGTGTCACCTATTTATGTCTTTTAGATCTTTGGTTGACCAATAGCTCACAATATCAGCACTTAAACATCAGTTAAATATGCGATGCTGTAGTTTACAGATTAATTAATCACAGAGAGAGAATGTTTTCATTTGTTTAAATCATGTGAAAGACATATAGCAGAGGAGAAAACTTGCTCTTACATTTCTGATGAGGATTTCAGGTGGCTTGACACCCTCCTTGTTGATCAATGCTGCCCTCTTTTGAGTAGTCTGTGAAACTGCTCAGTCTGCTGAGTGAATCAGACAGCTACCTCCAATTAGGAAGGCACGGCATCTGCTGTTAAATGCTGCACACAGCAGGAATTTAACTTCTCTAAATGTTCTACTTTTATTGGTATACAATAATCTAAGACCCTAGTTCACAGAGACTCCGGCAGCGCAGCATTTGTTTACCCAACATGTGACAAGGATTCTATTACTGAAAGAGTTTGTGATGTTCTGAAGCTACAGTAAATCAATCAGTCAGCCATTTCGTTCAGCACATGGGAAGGGTAGCTGATGCATAATCAATGCTAGATGCGACAGCAGCACTGATGCAGATAGATGCCTTTTTTTTCGATGCTGAGTAAAAAAAGCAGTTGTCATCAGCAGAGAAAAATACAACAGGAAGATAAAATATATGAACCAAACATGCTGAGCAGATGTCTGTTGAGATGCAGGACTAATGAGCAGAGACTTGTGCCCCCTTTGGACCCTCTCTAGATGCATACCATGTTAGATTAGTCTCCTTTGTATTAGTTTACACTCTGAGGGGCAGAGCAGCAACACTGGATTATCCCCCTAAGAACCCCTGGACAGGCATAAAGTATGTCTGTATTTTCCCTTTCAATAGTATTTTATAAGACTTAGACTATATATTTGTTGTTTGAAAAGAAGCCTTAAAAAAACAGTAAGACAAAGTATAGGTTCTCAGATAGATACCAGTGTATTTACAGTGCATCTAGCTTGGTCTACACTGAAGATGATTGATCAGAACTCAAAGTCATGTGGACAGTTATCGATAGTCTCTGTTGTGTCATTGACAGTGGTCTTTCTCACCCTTCTCTAATCTATTACAATCTCTGACATTACTGTACCGCAGGCAAGTGCTGATTCACTGGAGCAGTGATCAGCTGATTGATTCACAGTTGAAACAATCAGGTTCGACACTGTCTGGGGATAGCCAGCTGTTCCTGTTCAAAACTATGCAGTTGTACTTCATTTTTATTGGGCAAGATATTACCAATAGAAATAATTAGACCGAACCCATAAACTTATGATCTTGTAAAAGGAGTAATATATACAGAGATGTTAGTTCTCTGGAACAAAAACTTTCTTCTCAGTTTTTAAAGGGAACTAAAAATGTCTTGAATTTAAAAAATAATTTAAAAGATTTTGAGCATCTGTTTGCAGAATTTATGATATATTTTTTTAATCAAATTTGATTATTAATTTATCAATTCTCGAGGGATTTTGTTTCTCTCAGTATTCATTTATATGACTGTCGTGACCTTTGAGATTTGCTTTCGTATTTCTGTTCATATTTTTATATTTCTTATCAAATTTAAAATAAAAAAAAATGACATCGGAAATCTAGACATTGCGTTTCTATACTCGTCATCATCCCACGCCCACCTGACGTCATCAACATTCGCCATTGAAGCATGGCGATGTAGCTGTCAAGTCAAACGGGATGCTTACATGTTTAGGGGTGTATTTTCGAACATTTAAGGTGACTGCTAAAGATTTCCACTGTACTTATGTTTCATTTTTAATAGTTTACTTTTGAATTCGCGTTTTTTTTCCCCTCCTTTCGGCTGACCTCCTGCTGCTGGCGAGCCGATAAAACAACAAAATGCTGTCTGTGAGGATCGGCTGTGCGGCTGCGTCGAGCGCCCTCGGCTCAGGGACGCCTCTCTGTCCTGGCTTTGTTAAACTATCGGCTGGCTGTCGTGTCCATCGCTTCTACAGTTTGACTCGCTCTTGTCAAACAGCAGCCACGTCTGAGGAGATCGCGGTTATCCGCGTTCCCCGTTACATGCAGAAGCGCGTTGACAACGTGAAACAGACTCGAGGCAAAAACAAGATCAGCACCATCAAAGCTGGCAAGCTCCTGATCCAGAGCAAGAACCCCGTTTTGAACCAGTCTGCAGGATACATACTGGGGAAGTTTGAGCAGCCTATTCTCTGCTCGAAAGGATGGAAAAATAGCAAATCATTCGGTGACTATTTCACCATTAACAACATCAAGACTGTTGCACCTTTTGTCGCTGAAAATCAGAGGGAGGATGTTGAACAGAAACCATCTGTGACGTTCAGTAAACTGCGCATCTGCAACGAACTGGTGGAGGTTTTGGAAAAAATGAACATAACCCATCCCACCACTGTACAGCTGCAGACCATACCGAAGGTCATGAAAGGTCACAATATTCTGTGCGCTGCGGAGACGGGCAGTGGGAAAACACTGAGTTACCTCCTGCCTGTCTTGCATAGACTGCAGGCCGAGAAGAAATCCGAGATGTCTGATGACGGCATGCAAAAGATTCGATCTGTGGTTCTCGTGCCTTCCAGAGAGCTGTCTGAGCAGGTGGCTGCTGTGTCCAGGACTCTTTGTGCTCCGTTCGGCTTGCTTACAAAGACTGTGGGTGGTGGGCGAGGTGTAGGACGCATCAAGGGGGTCTTCAAGGGAGATCAGCCAGATATTTTGGTGGCTACACCAGGTGCTTTGGTCAAGGCCCTGCGGAGACGCTGCTTGGACCTGAGTGAGCTGAGCTTCTTTGTGGTGGATGAAGCCGACACCATGTTTGACCCCAGCTTTTCTGATATGCTGGAAGACATTCTGCTCCATTCAGACATAGCTGGTAATCCCAATGAAACACAAGGCCCGGGGCATAAAGCCCAGCTGCTGCTGGTGGGGGCCACCTTCCCTGGTGGTGTAGGGGAAGTGCTCAGCCAGGTGACAGACCTTGGCAGCATGGTGGTTATCAAGAGCAAGATGCTGCACTTCCTCATGCCACATGTCAAGCAGACATTCCTGAAGGTAAAAGGTGCTGACAAGATCCTAGAGCTCCACCAGGCCCTGAAGCTGCTCCAACAGGAGAAAGGTGGGGGTGCCGCGTTGGTGTTCTGCAACAAGTCTTCCACTGTTAACTGGCTGGGGTACTCGCTGGATGAGATGGGGGTGCAGCATGCACGTCTGCAAGGGGAGATGCCGGCTGTCGTGCGTGCGGGAATCTTCCGCTCCTTCCAAAAGGGCACGGCAGATGTGCTGATATGTACAGACATCGCTTCACGCGGCTTGGACACATCCCGAGTGCGCTTGGTTGTCAACTACGACTTCCCAGAATCCCACACAGACTATATCCACAGAGCAGGGAGAGTGGGAAGGGCAGGAGGGGTGGAGGATGGGGAGGTGCTCAGCTTCGTCTCCCATCCTTGGGATGTGGAGCTGGTGCAGAAGATTGAGACTGCTGCACGAAGAAGGACTAGTCTGCCTGGAATGGAATCGGATATAAATGAGCCGAAGCCCAAAGAAGCAGAGATAGAAGAGTAGAAGTTTATGTTTACAAGTCAAAAGAGCAGCCTGGTTGGGGTTGGAGGTTGTTTTTGCCCAGTTATGATCAATCTTACTGGGGATAGAAATTCCTCTAAAATATGTGCCCTTTGTTTGCCCTACAATTATTTAAACATTTGAACAGATCTCATTTGAAAAGTAGGTCAATGTGAGTGACAAGGCTTGTTTTGCCATGCTACAACCTGACGAAAGTGTTTAGTCATAATATCCACTGAGAAGAAGGCCACGTTTTTTCCAATAATGAAATTATGGGAGCACCTGGTGTGTGCTTTAATTTAATTCTGCCAAGATTTCAAAAACTGTAGGTATAGCTTGTTTTTTCTCTGATGTAAATGTTTGTATGTATGTTCTCATGATTTCATTTACTTCTATTAAAACAAATTTTATCAATCAACTAAAGCTGTGTTTGTTAAAAATGCTTGGACTGCAAAGTAAAATTTAATTCCAAATTGCATGTTCTTCTCATGTCATTTTATCTTTCATAACTATTTAATAAAACAATTTGGAATTTTGTTTAAAGACTTAATATTTTAAAATACGTCAAAATAATTGAAGTTTTTATCTGGAAAATTCTAAAGTTCTTTTACATTCATATAAATCCTCTTCGCCACAATTTAGAGAAGTTTTCATTTTTTTTCTGTAAGAGGTACTGCATGTGTTTAGCCACAAGGTGGTGCCATTTATCAGATTTACAGTTATTGCCGTAGTTGATAGTCTGAAACATG
>JAQNCA010000001.1:8452245-8472757 GCA_029783725.1 Acanthurus tractus
TACAATAGGCTAAGTACAGTAAAACTATTTAAAAGTCTTTTTTTTGTTGCCCTAACATAGTAAAACAGTCCACTTCTTGTGCCAGGCACAAAAGAAACCCAGTTCCAGATTTGCAAAGGATTTGTGAAATGTGTGCCTGTGTGTGTGTGTAAGAGCTGTACATGTATGCTTTCCTTCATCAGTATTTTAACTACATTTGAACAGGTGTTTGTTCCTGAGCTTGCTGGGAATTCAAAGGGAGTTCATTCAGGGGCCATGATAGACTAGGATGAAGATAAAAAAGCCTCTGAGAAATATTACAATGGAGTAGCTAAAGCTGTGAAAGTGTATTTTGACAAAGCAGTGTTTTGACAAGCTCCGTCTTTCCCAAACAATGGAAAGCCCTTTCTTAAGCTTTCTGTCCCTATAAGGAATCCTGATCTGCTTGGCTTTTACTGCCGACTTAAAGACAAAGAATGGTCCTATCATCAAAAGAACACAATAACATACTGTGAATGTTTTAATAAGACAAAAAACATGCTATTGGTTTAAGCCTATGAAGCAGTAAACTAAACAATCTATGTATCAGTTTTTCGTTTATTTCACTTTACAAGATGAGGTATTTTATGAATATGTGCACCTGGCAGAGGCGATCCGGCGGTGTTGACCTGTACGAAAACAGGCTCACTCTCTTGGTCCTCCTCCACAGCGTAGATGCTGATGTTGTAAAGAAGACCTGGGCGAAGGTCGACCAGGTTCACTGAGGTCTCAGTTTCTGGCAGGTTCAGCTCAGTGCTGCTGCCTTCCACTGATGGCGTGTACACAACACGGTACCCTGGCAGGAGCAAACATGCGGTTACACGCAGCCAGATTTATCCCTGTATAAAGCTACTAATTAAATCACATGTAACAAATAGACAGAAACAAATTCCTCACCAGTAATAGGAGCCTGAGGTCTAGACCAGCTGATGCGGATGGAGGTCTCTGCCACATTATCAACTACATGCCGAGTGGGGCTGTCAGGGGCTGAGGAAAGACAAAGAATTGAAAGCATTTACATCACACTTTGTATAAATATGTTAAAAATCTGCATTATTCTTTTTTTGAGTTTTTTTTTGTCCTGACAAAGAGGAGGAGAGGATTTCTCTCACCTGTGGTCTGGGAGGTTGTCAGGATGAGGTTAGGCTGTCCCTGGTCAGGCAGCTCATACACATTGACATTATATCTGCGTCCTGGCAGAAGGTCGCTGATGGTGACAGAATTGGCTGTGCGAGGAACATCTGTAGACGCAGATTAAAAGTTAGGCAATGCAGTAATAATGATAAGTATGCATCTTATGATCTTACTGTTCTGTTTATACCAGAGCAACTTCTCATTTGTCTTTGATATTTCTGGGTGGTTGGGACCATTTTAGACTTGATAACATTTACACTGAGACACATTTGTCAGAGCCTCAACAGAAAAGCTACATAGGGTATTACAATGATGGTCAAAGGGTCTCACCCAGGACTTTTGGCTTGGCTCCGTCTTCATTGAGCTCATACTCCACCCTGAAGCCAGAGATAGTAGAAGAAGCTGATGTCCAGGACACGATAAAGCTGTTGGAGGTGATTTCTGTAATCGACTCAGAAGTGTCCACCACTGGAGGAGGTGGAGTCGTTTCTCCCTCTGATGTTTCCACTTGAGAGACAGAACAAAACAATGTTCCTGTGAACAGTTCTTCAAATTGACAGGTTAGGAGAAGGTAATTGCTTAAGTCTACTCACAGGAACCATGGGTAGTGGTGAAGTCAAAACGTGTGATCTCACGGCGTCCATAGCGCAGGATGCTGATCAGCTGACCCTCGTAGGTGACACCTGGACGGAGCCCACTGATGGTGTAGGAGTTGACACTGCCGGGGATGGTTGCCTCCTGCCAGTGGTCATGAGAATTTTTCTACCGAAAGAAGCAAGAAGATGAAAACTTGTGTTTTTTAAGGCAAACAGCATGAAACATGACTTGAATTGAATCTTCATCTGCAGATGTTGCGTAATTCAATCAAAAGGATTAAATATTTCTATTTTTTCAAGAGGGGCATGTTAACCCCAGCTTTTCGCAGCTTTTCATAGACAAAAAGTGCTTAAAAAAATGAAACTTTGAAGATTTACAGTTGCATTATTACTGGACAAACTCCAGCTGCTGCTGAAAACCTGGTTATACAATCAAAAGCTCCAAAACAGCTACTTAAATGGACTTTGTGGTGATATTGTTTTGGCAACTTGTTTTTTTGTCCTTGGAGGATCTACTGGAATCATTAATTAATTCAGAAAATTAAAAGTTTATACGTAAGCCTGTGTAATTTGGACGAGACACTGACTCAGATTTTTTGCCATATCCTGCTTTTGGAGTGTTTGGACTGGCTTTGCACTCTGACAGAAAACTGCAAACCCTCTCAGCAGGAGGGTCAGACGAGGGGCTTTGAGTGACTTTGTAGTCCAAAATATACAAACCCCTTCAGAGGGAAATATTTTTGACTTCAATTAAGTATGTTTAAGTTCAAAAACATTTCAGCCATCTTCAAAGAGAACAGAATGTGTGAGAAAAGGGAACGGGTTGTTTTCCTTGGAAATAGCAAAAGGCTGTGTATTTGTGCATGTGGACTGTGAAGGGGAGTTCATGTACTCTCCAGTCACCTTGTTTGTCCTCGCTCAAATTCCAGTCAGCATTACCGAAAGCAACTGACCTCATTCAGACTGTTTGCTCACCAGTCAGCGAATTTTAAACACCCTTTTGAGGAAAAATTAGAGCATTTAATATTTAACCTGCAATACAAACCAAAAGAGCGACTCACAATTCTCCATTTGAGGATGTACTGGGTGATGTGGACGGATGAAGGTGGGTTCCACTGAATGGGGTGAGAGTCTGGCTGTTTCCCAGCCTCCGTGATGATCACCTGAACAGGTCTGTGGCCGTCTGAAGTGTTAAAGAAAACATTGAGGGCAAGACATCAGGAAGGAGTAGGAGATACATGAACAAGACATACTGTGTAGTATAACAGTGTAACCTGAAGAGAGCGTGGGTGAGAGTTGGCTACTCTCTGGTGCGGCTCTGGCAGCCTAATCTCATCTTTCTGAGGCAAAACCAAACCACTAGACGGTGCTAAACCAGCTCTAACGCCCACTGACATCTTACGGTGTGATATAACACCCGAGTACTATATTCATCATTATTTATTTAGCCTCTGTACCCCCAAGAACACGCATACACACACAAACTCTCTGCTCTGTGCACATGCAAACACACTCTCCTCTGTGACTGAAAATTTTTTAGGCCAGTGTTTGATTTTGCAGTACAAAGTACCAGATTAAGCAACTGTTACTCAACTGGGGGGGGGAGATATCAGAGGCTGTAAATGTGTTTAAGGCTTCCCACCCACCCGCCCACCCTCTGCCCAGCCTAGTCCAGCCCAGCCCAGCCCAGCCCAGCATCCCCCTCAGCAGGTCAGTACAACCAAACTCGACACCAGGCGGGGGAAGAGAAACCTCTCCAACTACAAAGACTGAGGGGAAGATGGGGGGTTACATCACTGGCAGACACTTCTCCATTTGCCAGACTTCAAAGTTGTTGAGAAGAAACCTAAACCCCCGCTCTCCTCCACTAACATGTCAAGCGAACTTTTCATTTCGGTGACGTGTGATGGGAGGTTAGGTGTGGGTGAGGGGGACGAGGTCAATAACATATGGGAGTTGAGTGAGTGCAGCAAACAAATTAAGCACTACCAGATGTTTGCCTCAGTGGAAAAGCTACAGGAAAAAAGACTGGGAGGTACTGGGAATACACTTTGCAATTAAAGAATACTTTTAAACCTCTAACCTCCTGATTGAGAATCATACAAGCCAAAGCTATCCTAATGTATTGTGTTGATTTTTACCACTGCATCCTCCACAAATTAGAGGATGAAGCTGAGGCTGAACTATGATTAGTAAAGCAGAGTTAGTTATTACAGTTTCTGTTTGTGCTCACTAACTTGTAAACCATGTAGACTCTGCAGAAACAGATCTCTTGGCTTACTTATGAGGACTGTAGCTTTTGTCTTTACCTTGGTAGGTCTGCTGAGGTTCACATCTCATCTCTCCAATCCCGTTGCCATAGCAATAACAGCGGTAGTGGATGCCATGGATGACCTTGTCCCATGTGTCTCCAATCTGGTGGAACGCCCTGGTTTGGGGCTCCTGACACTGATCTATTGTGGAAAACAGAAGAAAGCAAAAACGATGACCGACAGACGAGGGTGGGGTTGTAATTCTCAGCTGGAAAATGCATTTTTAATTCCCCCGCAGCTGAGCTAACACGCCATGAACGCACCGATGGCGTCACACTTCCAGCGTCCACGTCCCTGTCCATAGCAGGTGCAGTTCATCAGGTAGCCCTCGTCATGGCGCTTGGAGAATTCCTGGTTCACTTCATATGTCCGGCCATCAACAATGCACTGATCTGTACACAAAAAAAGAGGAAGTTATGTCAATGAAAACAGAGAAAACTTTGTGCTGTATTGTTAGATTTTTCTATTTTTTCATTGGCTACTCAGCAGTTTTGGTTTTTGCTGTCTGACCTCGCAGCTGTGAGTGAGCAACGCAGCTCCACTCCCCACGGCCGTTGCCCAAACATGTGCACTCCATCATGTGTCCCATGACATCATGGCGTTTGTCCCACTTGTCGCCCACACGGTGCATCATTCCATCATTGGTGGTACACAACTCTTCATGGGCTACAGAAATAAGACAGGGGAAAAAAATTGAAATCAAATACTCTGTGTGCTTTCAGCAAGTTGCTTCTCAATGCATTTATGCATCTGCATGCTGTTGTGTGTGTTCAGTCTGGGAATTCTCCTTAGTCCAGCTAGCCAAGTGTTACGTTCATGTATGTAATCAAATACTGTTGTGTAAGAACCCTGAAGGAGTCATTCCTCTCCCATGACCACAACATTATCTAACTTAGAAACAGTAATTTATTCCACAATTGTCTACAAGTGACCCATACAATCAATCATTAACATCTAGCACAAGTTTAGATAAAGACAAAAGTATTTTGTGTGATTATATCTCAACAACAACAAAGAAAAATCTAAAGCTTATTCCTATAGTATTTAAATATTGCTGACTTTGGCTACACAATGCAGCCAAGGATCACTTGGAAAATTTGACTAAAAGCAGCACATTAGATGGAAAAACTGATACCTTTCCCTTCCACTCCGAGAGCTAGATGGGAACATTATCATTTTAGGTATTCACATATAATTGAAAAACCCATAAAAAATCTTTTTCTAAAACTTTTCTTTAAAAAAAACTCAATTACTTAATTCCAACAAATATTTCAATGAAATTAAGTGTCACAATAATAGCACAAGAAGCAGATCACACTCACCAGCCATGGGGCAAAATCCAAAGCGCTGATCATTGTCGTAGTCATGGGTGGTGCCACACCACCTCATGCCATCACGGCGTCCGTCAGAGGTACAGTCGGTGTAGTTGCGTCCGCTGTAGAGGAAGGGGAAGTGGCACAGGGCGCCGTTGGAGTTGCCACCACGTGTTGAGACAATAGCTGTAAAAGAGAGGGAAAACCAAGAGTTACTGAGTATCGGATCAGTAATCTGATTTCTGAGGGTAATCAAAGAAAACAGTTGGTGGACGACATTGACTGGCAAAAGCTGTTATTCCATGAAAAGCCCAAATTAGCTTATTATATTCACAAATTCAATAAAGTGATCAATTCTGGGTTCAGATCCCTGATCCTGAGTCTTACCGTTCTTCTCAGTACAGAAAGAGTACTGCTGTTCTCTCTCATAGTCTGAGGATGTAGAGCACCAGAGCTGCCCGTCTGTGCGTCCGTCTGAGGTGCAGGAGTAGTAGGTCTTTCCCATGAAGACGAATGGGAACTCACACGGCTGCCCATTAGCGTTGCCACCATACTGCTGGTTCCTGGCCTCTGCCCAGATATGAGAGGGAAAAATCAGAAAATGGTAGATAAATAAAGCATCTAATAAGTATGATTATTTGTGTTCTGTCATTAATCAGGGGGCTGTGATTGACCTCCCCTCCCTTATCCCTGTACTCACCCCACTCCTGACAGCTGACTCCATTGCCCAGACAGGTACAGAGCATCTGCTTGCTGCCTTGGCTTCTGAACCAACGCTGACCATCGTAGTAGACAGCTCCAGAGTCTGTGCGGCATGTTCCCTCGGTAGGAGGCTCGGGCAGCTGGTGGGTACTGGTGGGGGTCAACACGACAGCACCTGTGGCTGTAAACCACCAAACAGAAGGATGATATACAACAGGATTGCAACAGATCAGAATTAAGCTTTTGAATTTTTTCTCAAAATTGAACATGAGCAAGAGTTATGGTTTGACTCTCACTTCTGCCTGCCATGTGTCTTTCACACTTCCACTCTCCACGGCCATTTCCTAAGCACTGACACTGCAGCATGTTCCCAGTGGTGTCCCTCTTTCTCCATGTGTCTCCAATGCGGTAGGACCTCCTGGTGTCCTGGTCATTACAACGGTCTGGTTGGAGGACAACAGTGGTCATCAGTCGCCAATGGGACAAGTGAAAACTGTGTGTTCATGTGTGTGTGTGTGTGTTCATATTCTTCTTACTCCTTGAGGTGCATGTGATACGTCCATTTCCCTCTCCCAGACAGGTGCAGTCCAGCATCATCCAGCCCTGGTAAGGTTTCTCCCAGGTCTCCCCAACGACGTAGGATGATGCAGCATTATTGTCGTAGCAACGCTCAGCTGCGACATAAAACACAGGACAGCTTTTAATCTGTTGCATCACAAAGGATGCATTAAAATCACAGCCAAGGCATTTCCAGGAACAATCGAGAGGAAATCAATGGCTGTGGTGTAAGATTGGCACAGAGGAGATGCGTGCTCTCTCACTCACATACCCTGTTTGTCTGGACTGCTGTCAAATATTTACAATGGTATCAAACGCAGCCAAGCTTCTCAGAAATTACCCTGCCTGTAAAGTTTGTGTGTGTGTGTGTGTGTGTGTGTGAGGTGGCAGCTGGATATACAAGCTTGCACGTTTAAGTTGCAATATTTCACATTTATCTTCATTCCAGGGCTTATTTGGAAAATGTTGACCTCCTGGTTTAAAATATATGAGGTGAAAGTGGCCCACTTACCAACAGGTTTGCAGGTCCACTCTCCTTTGCCATTTCCAAGGCACACACACTCCAGCATGTAGTCGTCTGTGTCATGAGGCCTCTGCCAGGTGTCCCCGATTTTGTAAGACCTCCCACCTTCATGGCAGCGATCTACGAAGGATGAATGAAAACTCTTGAAGTTCCACTGATTTTAAGATTTCTCGATATCTGCTTTGCAACATATTCTTAAATCACATTGAAAATTAAATGATCACAAATGTGTTCGCAGTGTTTACATGAAGCAATGAGCGCAATTTACATCATCGTGCTGAGGAAAACTGCTTTCATTTGAAGAGAAAGTCACTGGCTGGTTTATTTGAGGAGTGCAGGAGGTTAAGTAATCTGATAACTCACTTGCAATGGTACAGCTGATCTTGCCACGACCAGAACCAATACAGGTACAGTCCCACATCATCCCATCCTTTGGTCTCTCGTAGGTTTCCCCGACCCGGTACGTCCGGTCATTGTACTTATCATAGCAGGTTTCCTCCACTGAGAGAATAAACAGAAAACACTAAATGAATAAGACGTCGTCACTGTAAAGCTGTTGTGGTTATTTGATCTGCTGCGTAAAGACGCACAGATCACTGAACAGATGGATTTCTCGATCTGTTCCGAAGTTTATCTCAAGCAATTCAGGTCTCTTGCTCTAATCAAGATGTTATTAACTATTCTGTATTTACTTGTTACTGTTATTGAAACAAGTGAGGGTGGGCTATGGGGAGACAGGGTCAGTGTTCACTTGTTTCCAGATGTGCAGAGTGAGAAGAAATGGCCTGTTAGGACATGTTAATTTAATGGCCTGTTAGGACATTTCTTCTCAGATAAACCGGTCGGTCTCTTACTGACCTTCAGGCTTAGTTTTACATTTGATGCCTGCTGCTCCATGGCAGGTGCACCCCAGTGTACTACCACGGTAGGGTTTCTCCCACTGCTCGTTCGGTCTGTATGATCGACCGTTTTCCTCACAGCCGACTACAGAGATCATATAATGAGAATATCGTTAAATAAAGATTGCTAAACATTTTGATCTTAAAATGGCCATTAAGATTAAAGTGATTTGGCGCATTTTAAAAGAATTAATCGACCGAATAATTACAAAACAAAATTACTGGAAAGGAGGAAAAAAACGTTAAAATACTTGATTTTTTTTTGGCACAACACGCAGATGAATTTCTTGATTTTCCATTGCAATAAAAAAAAATCTTTCACGCATCAATTTGAATGTGACTCAAAATACTTCAAAATGGGAGTCCGTGTACCAACCTGGAGAAACAGCCGCTGCGTCACGGAGATCAGGATACACCTGATACTGACCAGTTTGTCTTTTGCTCTTCTTTGGCAAGCCGTGGACTGCGCTGCTTACGCAGAGCGCAACCAGTAACCCTGTGAGTGGGCCACCAGTCATTTTGAGGAAAAACAAAAAATCAAGGTTAAGTATAAAAATGGCAAGAATTTAAAAAGGAAGAAAGTGTTAAGTGAAGTGAAGCTGGGAGAGATCTAGTTTCTGTCCCTTAATTTTCAGCTCCCCGCTGCCGCCTCGCAGCTGGTGCACCAGACTGAGGCGGAGGGAGCGCGCTGGTTTTATACGCGGACGCACCGCTTCAGCCCATTGAAGGGGAGGGCTCAGGCTGGAGTTTGGATGACCCGCCCGAGTGTGTGGGCAACACCGACACCCGACACGTGAATTTCAAAGAGCACAAAGAAACCACATTACGAGAAAAAAACATCAAGTTATAAAAAAATAATGAGCATCTGAAGTTTGTTTGTTTCATTCCAGGTGAGGAGGCAACAGGATGTTTAATGTGCCGTGATGGAGGGAAAAATATGTTCCACAATAACAAACAGTATTATTGATAAAACCACCACAAAGGACACTTCTTCTGACTAGAAACAGGCACACTATTCAGTGCATAAGATAGAGGGATGTCTCATCCGAGTTTGTCTGGGAACCTTGGATGATAATTTAATCAAATTAATGATCAGTAGCATTACCACAACTAACTTTTTTTGTTTTGTTTTTGTTGTTTTTCTAAACGTGATTGCAGCACTCTCCATTCAGCAACATTTTGCACAGCATCTAAAAAATGAGTCATATTACAAAATATTTGGGGCTCTGATTAAGAATTCCCGAAACAACAAAATGTCTCCATATGCTCTGAAATTGGGATTCGTGCCACTCTTGGGAATAATGACAATATCGGACATCTCTCAGACATCTAGTCATATATTTCATGTTTAAATCATTTGGTGGCTCATGGTGGCAAATGGGCCCAAGTCTGTTGGCTCCAGCAGTTACAGTATGTGACCTTTGCTGAATCCTCGATAAGCAAAAGTTTCCAGGAGATCACCAGCAACTCACTGATGAATGAGGAAGGAAGTAACTGCAGACTGTCTGTCGACCAGGGCCAGGGTCAGCATTATGTATTTCTGTTCATACTGAGGAATCAAACATGATCATCATTTTTCTTCAGAACATATATTGAGTCATTACTTAACAGCTGTTTTTTTTATAACATCTCCTTTGTTAAGTGCTAGCATATTTCTGGATATCCCATAGAATGATAATCACTTCTTTTAAATGCCTCAAAATGAAGCCAAAAAGCCAAAATATATTTGTTGAATGTGGTCCAAGTTTAATCGTTGTTACATAACACTTCAGCAAGCATATCAGCACCCCTCCCACCACTTATACATACTCAAGCATACACAGTCTCCCTCTTTCCCTCCACCTGCTCTTCATCCATCATAGGTTTTTTTGTCCTCTGTGCTGTTTATTTAAGCGTGTTAAAGAGAAAAAAAAACTTTCTACATCCATAATGTACTCTCTGTCTACGTGACTAAAAACGCTAATGAAAAAAATACTTTCACTCACACACTGAAAATAACAAAGGTTGTTATAAGCTGCATAATGAGTGCATTTTCAAATACTGATTGCAGGCCTCACAGTTAAAATGAGCCAAATATTCACATCCAAGATGTTGTTTATATGGCTGCACTGTTGCATTTAATAGATATTTACAGTTTTATAGTACAACAACTTTGTTTAACAAAGTAATAAAGCTCAAAATTAAAGTTGCATATTTTAACACCCTTGAGATTTTAAATAACAACAACAACAACAACAACAACAATAATAATAATAATAATAATAAATACTGAAAATAAATGGTCTGTGGGGTTCATTGTGGGAAGGTAATCACTTTGCCAAGACATAAAATGTTTTTTGAGACAATGTGCAAAAGAGGGAAGGAATTACAAGATGTACCACAGCATCCTGCTTCGGTCACGCCACGGTGCAGGAGCTGCCGGTTCCGCTAAACTTAGTCATGGTTCTGGTCTGGAGAGCAGCTGTGTGTAAGAGGCTGGGATGTAATGTCGTGTTCCTGCCATCGGGCCTGTGGAACGAACCGTAAGTCAGGGCTGAAGATCGAAACAGATGGTTTTGGGGAATCAGAGGAAGAAAACAGAAAAAAAAAACAAAAAAAACACTGTCTTGTTTTTTAAAGTAAGTGCAACTGAGTCACAAATCTCTCCTGTGTGGAAAAAGCCTCCACATACTTTCCACTTGTGAAACAGCGCCAAACTGTGGAGGATTAAAACACAAGAAGGTTTCAAGCTGCAGAATCTTAAATGTTAAGGCCATTTTGAAAAGTATAACTTTCATATTTACTGATGTTATATAGAATATTACACATTTCCCAAATTGTGCACTTATGCAGAGGGGGGGAGAGACCTGGTGTAAAAGCATGTATAAATATTTGTGAACAAAAGAGACATTCAGTTCCTCAGAGAATGGTGTATTTGGGGCATGACTTAATTTCCTGCACTGTTAGGTCTCACAATTAGATTTATGAGCTGTCTCTGTCGAAGCCTCTGAGAAAGCAGCCTGGCTTTTATCAAAGTGAACAAACTCATCTCTTCTTTCTCAGTCTCTGCTTTCCATACATAACATTCACGTTTGAACCACAATTTTATCTCCACTCTGGTTGTTTTTATAGTGATTTTTTTTGTTTACCCTCGCTGTCAGTGATTTGTATTTGGAAGCTTGATCTGATAATCCCTGAGGCACTGCTGAGTGTTTTTATGATGAAGTGTTTCAGATTCCATTTTGCTTCTTTTCAGTTCATCAGTTTCCACTAAATTTAAAACAGAACTGAATATTGCTTAAGTTAGAATTGTAATTAACTCCTCTATTTATTGCTGTCAAAGTTGCATTGGACATGCAAACTAGTTTGATTTGATAAGACTAAAGGGGAATCATGTTCACTGTCATGTTAATTGTACTTTTAAAAGAAAGTGCTTGATAGAAAATGCACCTTTTCGCTTCCTTGCTAATTCACCATATCATGTCTGTGTAGTTAAACAAAGTTAGTTAGATCAGTGCTGCATTAAAACTTGAAACAGTCTGATTCTGTTCAAAGGAAAACGAATTTACTTCACTTCACCTGAAGCTCTCTAATAAAAATAACACCAGCGATTAAGCATTTCAGTCTCACAGCATTGTTCAACTCATGGTGGACAGTTTCAAAAACTACAAAAACTGATGCAACAGAATCAGAGATAAAATCTATTCATTCATTCTTTGTCAAAATCTGGTAGATCTAACTCATATTACCAATAACTCAACCACCCATGATTGGGTCAGAGATACAGATGTGCTATGCTAGTAGCAGCTATGTTGCCCAGAGACGCTAAAGCCTAAAGCAGGGACAAGGAGCAGGTTAAAACTGTTATGAAAAGTTACTGCACCCCCAAATTTTTTCTCTTTCTCTAAACTTGCAGAGTTCAACACCAACCAACACAGACTCAAGCGACTTCACATGAGGGCAGTCATAAGACTTTGCACAAGTTCCTGCAGAAAATTTTTCCACATATGCAGTACAACTCCCAAAGACCTATAAATCAATCTTTAATGTGTAAAATCAATAGAGCGCCCCCTCCTGATCTTCAGGGTTTCTCACGATCATCCATAAAATCTGGATATTTCATGTGTTGCCAGTATTTAGCCAATGAGTCGTGTGTTTGTGCTTCAGTGACTAACAAGTGAAACTGACAAAAACAGCTGTTCTGTGTGGAGCCTCATGTGATTTCCAAATCAAGAAAAAGCTTTTGTCATGTGTGCCAAGCTTTAATACATGTAGAGTCTGGGGAATGCTTGTTTTTACTGTTTGGTTCTCCACCCTGTCTTCATCAAACTGTGGACGGGCAGTTTGGAGAGTGAGAGCCAGATGGCCACAGCTGGACGAAATAACAGGGAGGAGGGAGTGGAGGGTTTTTTTTTTTTATTTTATTGTAATCATTTTGGGGGAGTGAAGAGATAGAGAGGTGGAGGGGGGTTGGAGCGTAAGGTGGCTGGTTTTCATGTATACTAAAAGGGTGGAGGGGAGGATGAGCAGCAACTGGACCGTGACTGTCTGTCTGTCACTCCCATGTCTGACTGTTATGCTCTCCTGCTGTTTGTCTCCAGTGTCTTGCTTGGAGCAGTAAACGTGCATGCATTCGGAAATTTGTAGCTTTCCAGTTAACATATGAACCAAAGAGTGCACTGAGCATTAAAAGGCCTAAAAGCACAACAAAGAAAGCATGTTGTTTTTGCAGAAGTTCATTCTCTAAACAGCTTCAGGGTGAATAGAAAACAGTTGAGCAACATACTTTGAGCTTGTCAGCATTCTCGCCGCTCCTCGTCACTCGCTCAAGTCTGAATCAGTCTGGATTTTCAGCTCAGGATGTGAAGAGCATCTGCTTGTCTGCTGACGACAAATGCCAGAGGTCGCTGAGAGCAGGCGGCCCGTGAGGAGACGGACGCTCTGATGAAACATCTCCCCAGATTCCACAACACGGTGCTACAATAAAGAGTTACCGTGGAAACCAGATTGGGTGGGACGGTTTGGAGAGTGACAAGTGTGGGTTCAACGTGACAAGCGAGGGGTGCTAATGACAGTGCCTCATCGACTGAATTATATGATGAGTCACGCAAGATGCTCGCACACCCTTGAGATGAGGTATATTCAGTGTCGGGATGACAGAAGAAGAGAAAAAGGGACCAGAGAAAATATGTTATCACTTCACTCTTGGATCCTCTTTTTAATGTTTAGGGAATTTCTGAGCACTTTCTTGGTCTTCCAAGGAAAGTTTAAGTGGTATCAAGTCTTTTAAAAATAAGTCCCAAGTCAAGTTACAAAAAATCTGCATGAGAGAAGCTAGAAAAAATCAACAAATCAACAGGCTTTAGGAGTAACAGAATACATAAAATATGTAAAAAATCAAACTGAACTCAGTTATAGTTGTGGAAGAAAAAGATGCAATCAGATTACAGGTTAAATTGGTACTTGAAGCAGAGTTACTGTTTAAAATACAGTTTAAGATAAAGACTAATTCACTGCCATGCACATGCACACTCTTCACAACACGCCATGAGTCTCACAACACTGTTCTTGTCTTGAGTGATGGAAATTTTGGGCTTTTTTAGCTGCTAATTCTCTACTTTGTCTGCCTCCCAGTGGGGACTGGGCTAGTAGAGCAAGTTTTATGGAGTTTTTTTTGTAGAAAATAGCTGCTTGTTGCAACCTAAAAGACAATGATGAGAGTCATGAGAGTGAGTAAAGTTGTGGAAAGTCTCCCACATTTCTTAAGGTTTTTTTTTTTTTGAAGATACATTGTGATCCAGGAACAGCACTCCCACTGCAGAGCTCTGTGAATGCTGACCTAAGCCGTCCACCTCTGCAGACAGCTGTGTGTCTTCAGTTTATTCACAGTTTATACCTCCACCAGTCAAACCTGACATCAGTTGCTCTGCCATGTCCGGGACAGCAGTATTCCATGACACTTCTCCTTCAATCAGGAGATGGAGAAATCTTGGCTGTGTTTTTACACCATGACACCAGGTGTAAACAAGCATGACCTTAACGGGGTCACACGTGTGTTTCCATTTCTGCAGCGTGTCATGTGTTTGTGTGAGAGAGAGAGAGAGAGAGAGAGGGAGAAAAGAAAAGGCGGTGCTGATGGAAGTGTACGCTGTGTGCTTCTTAACCTGCGTCCTCACACATAATCCAGTTTGGCCAAAGTGAATTGACTCAGGAGCTGTGTTTTTTCCCGTGGGGTTAATTTTCCAGACTTTCTGAGTGGTTTAAACAAGGTTAATGAGAAAAATAGAGGAAGCAAGTCTGCATCTTGTTTACTTGGGAAATAAGAAACTAGCTACTTTGCTAGTGATTGCAAAATGAGCTTCGCGGACATGCACAGAATTTGGAACCCATGTGAAAACGTCTGTGCCTCTTCCTGTTGTCACACCAACTAAGACTGATTGTCTTATAAAAGAGGCCTCAATTCATCGGGTTAATAAATTTGTGATTAGTCTACCAGAGGAAAGGTGATGTTATTCACATAGACAGGGCACATTTCCAAAGGACTTACAGTAAGCTCCAAAGGCAGAGAGGTAGAGAGTCATCCTGTCCTGACCTTGGTCAGCCGTGTTACTCACACTGTTGGTGTGTGTCTGCGACGTGCGTTCGTGCTCGGCCTCCTTCGCAACAACCTGTCTGCCTCGTCATCTCTCACTGAGGAGGAGGCTGTCCTCAAAAGCTCCTGGAGGAAGGAGACAAAGAGGGGCTTTGAGTGGGCAGAACTTTCGCTGGCCTTCAGGAGAAGTGAACCAGACCGGTGTAGATTCAAATAAGCCAGCCAACAGTCAGACAAAACACATACGGGAAGACACAAAGATGCTGTTGTTGATGAGTAAATGCATTAATACAGGATTGCAGTGAAAGATATTTGTGTCCGAAATGCTGAGCAAAATTTGGATCCTTGTCCTCGCTTTATTACTTGTGGTATTTTTCCCACATCTCATAAAACCTTCAGCCATAATGAATGAGCATTATGTTCATTATGTCCTGTTTCACTATGTGTTTTATTAGTCAATAGGTTGTTGTCTCTTGACCTTGGTTGGCCAATATGCACACAGCATAAAGCAGGTCAGAGCAGAGTATATTCCAGCTCTCCTGCCTGCCTCCTTAAACTTCCTCATGACTTCACCGACATAAAGCCAGCTTTCACTGTGCCGACCCCTCAGGGAAGCAGAATGAAAGTTTACGAGAACCTAGCAAGAGAAGAAATATAATTCAGAGTTTTGATTTCTCTCGGCCGTGTGTTTTTCTCGTTGTCAACACTTTTCCTCTCTCTCTGCCAATGCATAGTTTTTAAAACCTAAAGACAAAACTATTTTCCTGCCAAAGCAGCGAGCCTTTGTTCGAACACATCCGCCCTGTGCGGCACAAACGCACACAATTATGCAAACATGAGATTCGGCTTTGCCTTTCATAGACCTCCTTAAAATATATTTTTCTGCAACAGAACCCTTGATGATGCAGACACACTTTTCCAAACCAGTGAGAGGAAATGTAATTAAAAGGGCACCTTTCTGTAAGCATCACCATTACTCACTCGTTCCCGTCTAGACAACATGAACATGCCAGCTCACCTGGGGCTGTGTAGAGGCGGAGACCCACCTGCCTCATCCCAGGTGCGGTCAGCCTGTTTTTGGGAACTCATTGCAATGACAAGCCCCCCTCCACCCCCCTGATTCTATTAACATTATATGGCAGAAGTCGGTGGGAATTAAAGATCAACAGAATGAAAAAAAAACTCCAGTTGTTTGAGATGCAAGCGAGGCTCATTCCTCAGCTGGTTTGCTGAGCTTGAAAATAAACAAGCTGTACTGACAGGATCCTTTGTGGAGGTGTTACTAAAGCACTCACGTAAAGACCACCTTAATCCCCTCAACACACACACACACATACACAGACAGACACCTCCACAAACACACTCGTGCATAGAAATACACAGACACCTCAGCAAACACGGTCGGTTAGGTACACCGATGTTTGTGCTCAGACTTCAGCACATTTGTGTTTTGCACATGGTTCTCCCGAGAGTGTCGCGTAATTGAAACGAGAGCTAAAGAAGTAACTCAATTTAATCTCAACAAAAATCTGTTCCTCTTGTCTTGGGCTCTGCAGACACACCTGTGTTAGGATTTTGTTTTGACACCACCACTTGAAATGATACACGGGCCCCCGTATCAGCCGTGCCAGCATGAGCACAGCAGGGCTTCAGAGGCTCGATCCAGAGGAGGAGGAGGAGAGGGTGGAGGAAGGGCAGAGCAACTGTGAATGAAACAGTCCTGCTGTAGTTTCTGAGCGAAGCTTGGGTCACAGTTCACACCCAGACAATGATTCTACCAGTGGTCTAACAGGAGGGGTATAATAGCACTGCTCAGCATTGGTAGGGTGGTGATGATGTTGGGACTGTAAAGTGTGATCTCCCCCCCCCCTGCAAAGACTGACAAGCACTGATGTTACAAACCCATCACCAGGCAAGAATGTTAATATTGCAGGATTTTGAAAAAACTCTGGTTTATGTTCAGTTTGACCTTTATTTTACGTTAACTGCCAAAATTTTATGATGCTTCCTTGAAAAATTCATAACAGAGGGATTTTTAGCAAATAAAATATGCTTTCGGCCTGGTTAAGGTCAGGCAGCTTAAATACTTGGTGAGGAATAAGGAAAATGGTGGTTACAGTTAATAAAAGGCGAGTGTTAAGTGCCTGTGACAGGACATAAACTCCAGTCTCCCGCGCTTCATGCCCATTCAACACCCCTAAGCTCAACCCCCTTCCATTCTGCTGGTTACATAAAGGGAAAACTTACTGCATGGGCACTAAACTTTGGCACTTGTTAGGTCCAAAATTAAAATATTTACATATTTCCTTGGGATGTTGGACTGGATGTTTAAAGAAGAACAGTTATGTACACATTTTAACTTACTCCTCCTTTACTTTACCTCCATACCGCGAGTAAACCTTTGTAGTTTGTCTTACTTGTCTTACTTGATTATTTGTGCAATGAGTGTAAATTCTCCAAAGGTCCCCAATGCTTGATCCTTTGGCCTCCTCCATTTAACTTTTGCACACTTACATTATGTCAAATACTGCAAAACAAACTCTTAAATCTAATTTTTTTATTAACTTGAATGCAACAAACCCTACACTACTGCACAACAATGTAATTGTGAGGTAAAGCTCTGCTAACTTAATGCTTTCTACGATAAACTGGCTATCTCAGGAATCTGACAGGACTCTGCAAGCTGATTTTTTATATTACAATATATCAAGAGTAAACTGAGTTTACTGCTCTGGCAAGAGGAGCCTTTCCCACACACTTTAAACATTTATGGGTTGTTCACACATTGATGTTACATTACCTTGACACCTGACTAAGAGTCATTATGTGTACATTTAGTCTTATATATTCTTTACATGAAAAAAATGAACTCAATGACCACTTGGATCTTAGATTTGCAGGTTAGAAACTTTTGGAACAGTTAGATAAATGTAGAACTATTGTGATTTGATTTAATTGACTAAAATAAAAATAAAAAACATTGGAATGTTTTTTTAATCTCCAAGCTGTGCATTTGCAAAGGGAAAGTAAAGAGTCAATTACATCACAGGAGCGTCATCAAAGAATTATTTCATGTGGGTGAGGATATGATTCCAACTTGTCTTGTTTCATCTTTTTTTTCCCATGTCACCATCCCCTGCACTCCTCTTTCCTCTTCACTACCTTTTTTGGTCTCAGTCTGAAAGCTCCTCTCCATTTGGCTGCATTTGAGACTGACTGCACCCCTCCTCAGACCATTTGCCACAGTGCTGTTTTCTGAGGGAAATGCCAGAATGTTTTACTGGCCGTGCCACAGAGAGCCAAACACAAAAACCACAACACTTCAAGGCAGCAGTGTGTTTGCTGCATGAATGTGACTGCTGACGGTCGGCTGAGTTGTATCTTCGACCTCTCGGACTGACAGCGGAATGAAGCAAAGTGAGTTCAATAACAAACTTCAAGGCTTGTTTGGCTATGGCTCTGGCAATACTCCTGGTTGGATGTGACTCACATGAATGGCAATGCGGCAAAAAAAAAAAAAAAAAAAATCATAACCAAGCTGCGAGAGAATGACTCACAGTCTGTAGATAAACGCACCGACGGACCTTGTCACATTATTTCCCAGCAGAATACTTTTCTGCATGGAGAAAACATTAAGTTTGACCTGAGTAGGGTTTCCTTAAGCGTTCGCTGTTAAATCGCAACACACTTCTCCACACTACGCAGAGTTACAAGCCTATTAAAACACCCTCACACTCTTGGAAACGGAATTATTTTGCAATAAAGCCAAAATAGTTTGGTGTATGACTTACTACTTCATTACTCAGTTGTGCCAGTAACTGAAATTTCTGATCTGTGCTCCGCTTACGAGAAAAAGTAACAAGCGAGAGGGCAACAAAGCTGCAAAGATCACAAAGGACCTGAGCCTCAAAACTCACTCAGATCCTCTTAAGAACACAAAGCTCTGCCTCACATCCACCTCAGCTGACTTTTTTAGACAAACACAAGCGGTCATCGGGGAGATCTGTTTCATCTTGCAGCTTCAAGACCATTTAAATGGATGATGTTAGAAATTCCCATAAAACAAGTGTGAAATCATCGCAGTGTGTATGTGCATACCCATGCGTGTTTATGTGTGTTTTAGTGTTTAAAGTCTCTCTCTCTCCATTTCGAACCTCCTATAATTACACAGCTCATCCTCCCTTGGAGGCATCTAGCAGATGACATCAGATAGACTGCATGCAAGTCACTTATTCAAAAGTGAAAAGTTGGAATGTCTTCACATGTTTTTCACACAGTATAGAGACTTATGTCATCCACTCTTCATCTGATTCACTGGAGACTACGACAACAGGAGGTGTGAAGTGCACATAGGAAGTGGCATATCAGTAATTATCCACCTCTCAGTTCTTACATATCTTAAAAACAAACTTCCTGCCTTATATTTGTTATATGTAGATACTGTAGGCTTAATATCAGCTTGAACCATAGTTGAACTTATGGTTTAAAAGACCTCCAGACATGAGCATTTGACTCATATACAGTACAATCCAAATAAAACTTCTGCAGTTGGAAATGTGACAATGACATGGAGAGGCATTGTGAAAGTTTCTGTTTGTTGTGGAGATGCTTTGGTCAGCGGTAGGCCAACGTCTGGAGGTGAGGTCACTGAGGAGAGGTCACGTTGGCTAAAAGTTGAGAAAGACTGTCAAAATATATAAAAAGGGGAAGTAAGCAAAACCTTTGAGAATAAGGTTTCTCATTCCTAGATCTACATGTATAGTTGGGTAATAATGTCATGAACCCAAAAAAGATCCGATGTGGAAATTAAATGTATTATTCAGTCAGAGGGGTTTTTCTTACGGGCTTTTCTGTATTTGTTTTGAAATTCCCATTTATTTGTTCTCAACAAACCCTTTGCTTGTTACGCCCCCCTAATTTTAGTCAATCTTCGGCCCTCATTATGAGCGTAGCTGCACAAGAACGCAGTGAGCTATAACACTCCTAATAACAGGCTGAAGACAGAAATTGGCCTTTTGTTTTCCCAGTTTTCACTGGAGGCAATTTTGAAACTGAAAACGGTATAAAACAAGTCGTTTCTCTCTTTTTTTGTTTTCCTCAAAGAACAAATTGTGACCTCACATATGAGTCTCTCTCAGGACATCTGTTTGATATTTCATCCACAGCAGTAGGAATGTGTCTAATTAATGTTTATTTCCAAGTTGTTTTATGGTTTTACTTGTTCAGTTGAGAATTTTCCTCTTCTAATCAAATTGCATAGGGATATTACACAACAACACAACATCATTATTTGGCAGAAAGATAAGGCTAATAAAAATCTCCTGTACTGACATTTTCAATTCACGCTGTACTCTTTTCCAGCTCTCTCCTTTACAGGAAAGAGGTGGAGACAAACCAGAATTACTATTTGAATGTGCTTTCCACCATTTTATTTCAAAATGTTTAGGCTTTCCTAAAATTAACCTAAATTTTGAATAACCCCAGCTGAGTTATGGAAAAATAAACAGTACTACGTGCATGTAATACATTCATTTAAACCCTTTTTGCTAATCCTCCCTTTTCTAAAGCTCAATTAACTATTTATAAATCCTTACTGAGAGGAAAAATGTCTTATGTAACCAGAAATTAAAGGAGGAAGAATAAATATACAATGAAATTGAGATCTGCTTACTGTCTCGGGTGTATATGTGAATGTGCAAAGGTATGTTAGAGTTCATTATTTACTTATATAACACTGAACCAGACGGTGAGTCCCTGATGACTCGACCAATGAAAACAGAACCTTTCTTCTGTGTTTCAATTCAACACGACCCTTTTCCCTGTGCAAACGCAGCCCGTCTGACTGCACAACACAAACTCACGCATACACTTACACACACACACACA
>JAQNCA010000001.1:8506367-8523364 GCA_029783725.1 Acanthurus tractus
ACTGGCAAATCAGTATTAGATGTTTTACAGATGGACAGTTTTAAAAGTGAATGTTCAAAGCTGAGGCAAAGGCCAAGACTGTAAATTCCCAGTCTGAGTCAAGCCACAGAATTGCTGGATACTACAATTTCCGTGATAAGCCTCATGACATGCTGCTTTAAAATCCTCTCTTCTGGGCAGAAGCTTGTTACAGAATAAATTAATAAATAAAGAGACCCTTAAATCATCCGAGAATAGGATGAATATTAAGAAACCTTGAGTCAGCAGCGATGATTGGACTGTAGAGAGTACTTAACAGCAGAGGGCGCTGTGAGCCAAAACTGTCCACCATATTTGAAATCAGAACTAATTTTCTATGGTTGATGTCTGATCTTGCGTATGCATTGTATGACGGGTCAAATGGGCAACATGTGTGTGTTCATGCCCAAGCCTTCTCCTTGCACTATTTCAGGCACACAGCCTCTCTTATACCGGATCTCCCCTCTTAAGCTCAGACTTAGCACAGCTGATCCCGGAGACATAAAGGCACCATGCCCTCATCTCTTACCAGTCAATGGGATCAAAACCTCTTGGATGCAAGATTAGCCATCACACCCAGTGTCAATTCCAGCCCCCCAAAAACTCCAGGAATACACATACATGTTCCCTGTAGCCCGTGCACTCACACATGTCAATCAAGTGCCTATTGTAAGGGCATAAACCCTTTGAACATAAGACACATTCAAAGAAGAGTGTCTCTCACTCTGCTTCCTCTCATCCGCTCTCTGTCTCCCTTTTAATACTCCACAGCTGAGGGGACACATGGCATTGATCCCCGGAGGAAGCCCAAGGTCAGCTTCGGGGCACAGACGTTAAAGAGGGGAGGCCTGCCTCAGTATCCAGTATCATTCAGTCAGTGTGATGCTCGTCAGCAATTCTACGCATGGGATCCTGCCTAAAGATGCAGATTGTTGCTGCTTGTTTCTCTGAACGCTATAATTACCAAATAGTTTCGAAAGTGATTAAAAAGATACAGACAGTAAAAAAGGCAGGAGCTAATTACTACTTTATTATCAATCTTAGTATTATTTTCTCAATTAACAGTTTGGTCCATAAGATAGCATTTATTTATTTATTTATTTTTTGCTTAACCAACAGTTGCCCATTTTTTTCCTGTTGAGGTCTGAGAATCTGATGAGTCACAAAAAAAAATGGCGTATCATTGCACATGTTCTGCCATCACAGAGCTGTGTAAGCCTTGCTGTAATAACCTTAAATGCCAGAATAAGCTTGAACATTTTCATCAATATAGCAACAAACTCCATGTTAAAACTGTAACACATTATGTGCTTACGAAAGTGTCAGATTTTTAACATCTCTGAGTGATACATCAGATGACTCAGGGTGGTTTTATGTCTTTTCCTGTCGCTCCACCGCAAGTTTGACCTCGTGGTTCATTATTGAAATATCTCCACAACAACTGGGTGACTTACTGTAAAATCTGGTACACACATCTATGGCCTCCAGAGACTGAATTATAATCATTTTGATTAAAATTACTTTGTTTTGAACAAATGCCTGTAAAACTAATGACATTCCATCAGTGACAGCTAGCCAACTTTGTGTTTAGTGCTAATGAGCAAATGTTTGTCTGCTAACACTCCGATCCACACAATGAATATGGCAACCATTATACCAGCTAAATACCAACCTGCTAGGACTACAATTAAGAGCAAGTTAGCATGCTGACGTTAGCATTAAGCTCATGCACAGCCTCACAGATCACTGTTAAGTGTTAAGAGTTTTGCCTTGTTTTTATCTAAACCAATAAGTTTCTATAGAAAGTGATTCCTGAGCTACATAATGTTGTATTCTTACGTAGAGTATCTCTGTGATCTTTTATTTTGTTTCACTCACACATGCATTCCTGCAATTCCACTGAAAGAAGGAGGCTGTATTACAGCACTGGCACTCCCTCTCTTAGCTTCCACCTCCACCTCATGGCAGGAAGTAATTGAACTTGAACAAACATGTGCACATATTCAAACCCACCCACCCACACACACACACTCACTCACAGACACACATTCACACAATCAGAGCTAATCACAAAGACCAACGCTTTGAGTCACCCGTGTTGTGCTGCAGTTCACGCCAGCTTTAGCCTCTAGAGTGCAACACTAGCACATCAGTCAGGTCATCTCTTAATAAAGAAGTTGGCTTCTGTGAGGGTCTCACAGCCAGCAGTTGCTACTGTCACTCATTATCATGGCAGCCTCCCCCTGCTTGTACACACACACACACACAGGCGAGCTAGAGCCTGTACACACACCCACACATGACCCCAGTATTCATGCACATACACTCACCCATTTTCAGACTCTCACACACACACACACACACAAAAGCACACATGAGCCAAGGAGCATGGGCAGCAGGGTCACCCAAGCGCCATGCTTCATAAAGGGCGCTGTTACAATAGGTTTACTGTTACTCTGATGGCTGCCGGGATACAATAAGACCGAATGTGCTGCCCTGATGCGTCTCCATTCCTCTCCAGCTTTCACTTGATGACAAGGAGGACAGACCGAGACGGGACAGCATGTTATCGGAGGACGCCCCTGAAGGTGAGCTGGCTCATTGCAGGGTTAATGTACACCTCCATATCTATGCATAGCAAATATGAAAGGCTGAGAGAGAGAGAGAGAGAGAGATGTGTGGGAGAGTAAAACATGGATTGCTGAATTTGAATGGCACTGATGCGCTTTGAAAATCATGTCATGGTTCTTCAAACACTACTGACAATTCATTGAGAGAATTTCCCTGAAACCAAACTTAAAGGCGACAGCTTTTAAATTTAGACCAAAGTCAATTTGAAGTGTGAGTAACACTATGTTGCAACTGTGACGCATTATTACACCTTTAACATCAAACCCACTTGAGCCACACGTATAGGACGCAAAATCAAAAGAGCTTATTTCAAAAAATGATGTTCGATTGCATCAGGCTGAGAGATTTCTTGAGAAGTTCAGAAAATATGACAAGCAAGGAGCGATAAAGGCTGTGATGGAGGAGAGGAGAGCAGAGGAGGAGAGAGGAGCAGGTAGACTGGCAAACAAAAAAAAACAAGCAGTATTAAGCCGACAGAGGTGTAAATAAAATGGCAGTTTCTCAAGACAAAACTTCCAGAAGGCTATCAGGTAAGGTAGATCAAAATACAGAGGGCTGAGAAAAGAGGGGCTGTCAGTGAAAGAAGAAAGGAGGAGAAGAAGAAGAAAAGCAGTAAGAGGGATTATAAGAGGAGTGGAGGTGGGGTTCAGTTTGGGGTGACAGATGGGACTCACCCACATCAAGAGGGGAGTGGTGATGAATTGTGAGATTCCTGTGAGTTGGGTTATACTGTATGCACTGCAGCTGTCAATGGTTCAACACCTACCCGGCTACACCCTCCTCCCCCACACATTATATACACTCACACACTCACGGTCATATTTCGAATCTTGTAATAGGCCACCATGTTTTTTTTTTTCCAAGTTTAAAATTTTACCCATCAGTGACATAGTTTCTGTGTTGTTAAAGATTAACACCCTCTGTTATTGTCTTTGGGTCATAAAGACTGTATTTGCTCATGGCGTTGCCAGCCTCTACTTTATTATTCCTCTTTGGCCATAGTTCAGTGATCGGTCTAAGCTAGTGCAACTTCCTGGCAGTAGTTTAATTCCCATCACACAGATAAAACAATGTAGTTGGAGCATAAACAGTCTGTAAATTGGCACCTCAACAATCCTGTTAGTTAATAAATGGTGTTGTTATTGTTCCCACAGTCACATGGTGCTTTGCAAAAAAAATACACAACCTTAAAAAAGCAAAAATTCCAGAAAAGAGTGAAAAATAGAGCCTTTATATGATAAAATCAAAAGAATAATAAGGTCCACACAGAGGTTTTACTGTAGTTTCAAGAGGCCAACGTTTATTTAATTTGAATTTTTTTTTTTTTGCTGTGCTGTTTGTTATGGTGTTGACCTTTTTAAGTCTGAAAGAAGTTCCTCCTTGTTATTTTTATTCTGATTCATAATGAGATAATTAAGGGCGGGAGATAGTTGAGTTAGCGGTCAGCATGTCACCGCGCAGGTTTGATCGTCTCCTCGCGCCCGCCTGCCCTCGCTTTCTCACCTGGGCGGAAGTGAGCATAAAAGGTAGGCGCAGGTAGGCAGCCTGTCACTCCTCCTCCTCCTCTCCACCTCCTCCTCCTCCTCCTCTACCCACTTCATCCAGGTAGTCCGGCACGGCACCGCTCTCCTCTCTAGTCTACTTTCGGCCGAGGAAAGGAGGCATGACACCGGACATGTTTCACCCATGTAAATATGAGACAACGTGAATTCTTCTTCTTCTCTTTCCTCAAAATCAGTAACCTCACGGACTAATGGGGCTTATACTGCTGAGCCTGATTCTTCGGTACTGGATCAACAGCGTGGAGGGTGAGAAAGACTGTTGTTCGGCTATAAAAAAAAAAAAAAAAAAAAAATCAAGGGCAGCACGTTTATAACGTGCAATGAAAGAGTAACAGCTACTCAAGAGCAAGCCTTAAAATCTGTGCTGCTTTTTTTAGATTTTCGTTAAACATGTTTTATTGTACAAACGCATTTTTTTTAAACTAAACTTTCACAGTCATAAGTGATAATAAACGTATTACATCTGAACTTTTATGATTTATCATGTCCAAAGACTGGACTCTGATGTTTTCAAGGAGAGACCTGAGCAGGAAGCTCTAGTGTCTGTTGACATGCTGACTCTCACCCTGCACTGTATTTATGTGTAATTCAGGATCATGTTCGGCTGGCAGAGCTGTGAATTGTGACCAGTGTCTGCAGCTCAGTTCTCACTGTGCCTGGTGCACACAGGAGGTAAGCAGCCAGTGTTTGCATGTATGAAATGCCATCATGTAAGATAATAACGACAATGAGTAAAATGCCGTTACTTGTTTTGTGTACTATGAAACAACTTCAGTCTTCAATCTTCCAAAAAGCTCAACATGTATCTTTTTTTTTCTCATTTTTCAGAATTTTACAGACTGGTTTTCGGTCAGTGAAAGATGTGATACACTGGAGATCTTACTGGAAAAGGGATGTGCAAGAAGCCAGCTGCAGTTCCCTGTCTCTCAAGGCCAAATTTTGCAGGATCGCCCATTCGGGAAGAAGACTGGCAATGATAACGGCACTCAGATATCCCCACAGAAAATGGCACTCAAGCTCCGACCTGGTAAACAACCCGACCCATTTTCATATGATGATTTGTCCTCAAAAGCTTCCTCATTTTCAGAGGAAACTAAGGTGTTGACTTTGTTTTTGCACAGGCAGTCAGGTGACTTTCCAGGTGAAGATTCAACACACAGAGGACTACCCTGTGGACATTTACTACCTCATGGACCTGTCAGCATCCATGTTTGATGATCTACAGATGATCAAAGACCTGGGCTCCACTCTGTCTAAAGAGATGGCCAGCCTCACCAGTAAATTTCGAATGGGCTTTGGCTCATTCGTGGAGAAACCCGTCCTGCCCTTCATCAAAATCACTGAAAAAGTACTTGCCAACCCCTGCAGGTATACCATAAACATGAAAACATAACCAGAGTCTTGAGCAACATCCTGTGAGCAGCGTATTTGAGGCTACAGATCTCAGCAAAATCCTTTGTTATCTCGAATAATCAAATATTTCAAACCTTTTTTTTTCTGTATTTCTGCTGTGTTGCAGTGAGTTAGACACAACCTGCCTGCCAACCTTTGGCTATAAACACGTCTTGTCTCTGACGAGCAGCACAGACAAGTTCAACGAGATAATCGCAATGCAGAGTGTGTCTGCAAACGTCGATGTGCCAGAGTGTGGATTTGACGCCATTATGCAGGCGGCTGTCTGTGGGGTCAGATTTTGTCTCATAAATTTCTGGCAGAAATGAACTTGGATGCTAGTGTGTCATTCTGTCTTGTCAACTTCATCATTTGATTAGTCATTTGAGTTGAAGAAGGAAAATGAGCAACATAACGTGTCTCCCAATAGGACAAAATAGGCTGGAGGAATGACTCGATGCGCTTGCTGGTGTTTGTCAGTGATGCCGACTCACACTTCGGCATGGACAGTAAGATGGCTGGCATTGTGATTCCCAATGACGGGCAGTGTCACCTGGATGACAACAACGAATACTCCATGTCCACACTGCAGGTTGGCACCTTTTGCTTTTGCATCATGCAGTCATTAGATGTGATATTAAGTTATTTTTCAAATTTAAATCCCCGTATGAACTCAGTTTTTATTCTTTTTTTCTCTAACGAGTCATTTCAGAGTCAACCGTGATGAATCGTTTCTGCCCTACAGCACATTCTCTATTGACATTCCCCCATTCCTTTTCCAGGAATATCCAACTCTCGGTCAGCTGATTGATAAGGTGGTGGAGAACAATATCCTGCTGATATTTGCTGTGACAGAAAATCAGAAACACAACTATAAGGTAACAGCATATTTCCATAAATGTGTTCATTATGTACCAGCGGTATCGGAGCGGTGGAGTTGAGAGCTGAAAAAATGCAAGTGTTTGCATGAGCACAATGTTTACCGAGGTTTGCATATTTACCTGGAGCTGCATTCTCAATGAACCTGTTAGAACTGGCCTTTTTCTTCTTCCCAGTTGTTTTGTTTTCGGATGCTTTTCTTTGCTCTTGGGACGGTTAGTCAAATCTACCCACATTTGTAACAGTGTTTTTGCCACCTCTTTGTTTTTTTTTCCCCCTCCTCAGAACTATGCAAATCTCATACCTGGTGCCACTGTTGGAGTCCTGGCGACAGATTCTCGGAATATCCTGGAACTGATCATAGCGGCATACAAAGTAAATAAACAGTCTTGGTGATCTGCATGTGCGGGTAGGCTCTGGGTGTGCAGGCACTGGCAACAACAAATATAAGATGGAGAACACCTGACATTATAAAAGCAGTAAAAAAATCAAGATGTTGGACGTCAGAATATTTTGACTTTAGCGAGAGTTGTAACCAAAACACATGTGAGAACATAAAGTATAATTAACCCGCAGCACATCTTATTATTTACATCACAACCAACAAACAGACTTATCTCTGCCTTCACCTCTTTTCCTCTTTCATTCTTTCTCCTATTACGTTTTTCCTCCTACCACCCGGTTCTTTGCATCAGCATGTCTGACAGCAAGTCTCTGCTTGTCTCAGCTGTTTGATCTCCTCATCCCTCTAACTCTAACTCGCTCTTTCTTCCCCATTCTGTATTTTTCTCCGTCTGTCTACCTCTTTGCACTCTCTGTCCTTTTGTAAATCCCCCCTGGCGGCTGTGAGTGGTGGCTAGTCCTCTAATTACTTCATCTTTTTCATAGCTGACACCCACTTTTAGTCTTTGCCACGTTAACCACACTAAAGAGAGAGGTCTCTGCTACTGCACTGATTACACATATTTGTGGTTTTTAAGTGAAATTAAAAAAAGAGGCAAATTTAGTGATGTAAGATGATTAATATTTATACTTAGCTGCAATTTTGGATTAATGTTTGTTGCTCAGCAGGCTGATATTTTTGCCACCACACTTAAAATAACTTGCAACATATTTCCTGACAGTTAAGTCTTAAATCAGTTTTACCTGCTTACATTAATCCATCTTCAAATTGGGTGTATCCTGTAAACATCCCCTTGTTTTCTCCTCCTTAGCAACACAGAAGACGCAGTACAATTAGAAGCCTGCAGGAAACGCACAATTCACCCTCTGTTAGCACCCAGACAGTCCGTCACAAGGTTCATTAGTCAGTCAAACACAGTCTTTCCTTCGCTTGAGGTTAGCTGTCACTCTTTCCTCAGGTGCTTTTGTAAAGCCCAGCACACCTGGGATGATGACTCACCCAAAAAAAGAGAACTAGATTGGAGGTTTCAAACAGTCTGAGCACACCACAGGTCAGCATGAGGTGAAAGTGTAATTCCCCTTCAAGTCCTGGAAATCCCTTCTTGTCAGTATATCGGTTCGACAGCGGGGTCTTGGTGATTTTTGCTTTTTTTGAAGCCTGTGGTTCGGTACCAGGTCTGCGCTGCAGACTGTATATCCGTACAAAACATGGATATATTTATAAACTGTGTTTTTTTTTTCCTTTTTTTCCAGGAGCTGCGTGCGGAGATTGAATTGGAGGTCCTTGGAGACACAGAAGAGCTCCAGATGTCCTTTACAGCCATTTGCCCGAATGGGACTGTCCTACCTGGTCAAAAACGCTGCTCCAACATCAAACCTGAGGAGACGGTCAGTTGCTAAACATAACATTTTCAGAGGCAGATTAATACACATTTGGTCCTCTTGAACTTAAAAACACCAGGATGGTGTTTGTGGGACTAATTAAGATTGGTAATAATGAAGAAATATATCATCCAGTGCAAAAATGTGTTTTTAATTGTTTTTTAAATGATAAAAATGGAGCTCTATGGCACAAAGGAATAAATTGCACCAGTTTTTGGTGATTTAATGGGATTCCTGTTTTGTTCCTCAGGTAGTTTTCAACGTGTCTGTGGTGCTCCCAGGATGCCTGCAAGGAGTAAAGCATTTTTCCCTCAAACCGGTGGGCTTACAGGACAGTTTGGAGGTGGAACTGGAGTCTCTTTGCTCGTGTGACTGTCCGCAGCCTCCTGAAGCAAACGGCAGCAAGTGCACCAACGGCCAAGGGGCTTTCCAGTGTGGTGTGTGCGTGTGCCATCCGGGGTTCCTGGGAGCAGAGTGCGAATGCAATGAGGAAAGCGCTTTGTTGAGCAACTGCCTCGCGAACAATGAGTCGGAGATATGCAGTGGTCAGGGGGAATGCTACTGCGGACAGTGTGTGTGTCATGCATCCAGCTTCGGACAGATCTACGGGCCTTACTGCGAGTGTGACAATTACTCCTGTGTTCGCTTCCGTGGTGAGCTCTGCGGAGGTGAGTGAGAACAGAAGAATGTGATAAATTATTCATGTGTTTTAGCTTGCCGCTGTAGTGACTTAGTGTTTGTAGGTCACGGAGTGTGTGACTGCGGGGAGTGTCACTGTGAGAACGGCTGGACGGGGGAGTATTGCAACTGCAGCAGCAGCAACGAGGGATGCATGTCAGAAGATGGCGCTCTCTGCAGCGGTCGGGGGAGATGTGAGTGCGGCCACTGTGTTTGCTCAGTACCTGGAGCGTCTGGGGACAAGTGTGAGAAGTGCGCAACCTGTGAAGACGCCTGTAACTCTGCAAGGTGAGAGCACATTTACGCCACCAGCCCTTGAAAAAGGATGTAATGTGGAGGCTTTTGTCCACTTTACCACTGTAATTGTTGTTTCTTTACCTAAAAGATATAAGATGATGTCTCCTTAGGCCACATGATCTGTCTGTTCCTTTGAGTACAGACATATCAGGTTCTGGTCCCCTTGTTCACATGTGTCTGCACCCTCCATGTGACATCAAAAGACAACTAATGTCCCCAACATAGCACTCAGAGATTTCCTTTCTCCATTGTGAAGCAGCTGTCAGGGCCAGTGGCATTTGATACCACTGTTATAGGGGAGACGGGTCGTAGAGAGTGAGTGAGGCCTTGGGAAAACTGTGATAAGTGACCAACACTGTGATTTCTTTGTACTCACTGTGTCAGTGATTGAAGACTCATTAAACTTCAGCTTCCCAAGAGGTACTGTATCACCTCTGAGGGAAACCTAAGCTTTTTGTTTTTCCACATGTTTTTAACACCAGGTCCTGTGTAGAGTGCCATCTGGAAGATAAGGAAGATGCTGAGTGGTGTGATCAAAAGTGCAGCATCCCTAAAATTTCCGTCAACACAACAGCAGGTAAAGGAATCCCCAGTGTACCTGAACTAGCTCTGATTTACTAATGTGATGCACTATAAAGGAATTATTGAAAAATGTCGCAATTTCTGCTTTTTTTCTGTACATATCTTAAAGAAAAGAAAAACTAATGTAAAAAAGCATAATTCTTTAACTAATAGTTCTTGCTCCAACTCATCAATTTGGAAATTTGTTGACTAACTATATAATAAAATCAAATCACCATGATATGATTCTGCTGCCATTTGATTGGAATAATATTTGCTCTTGTAAGGTTTATGTCAAAAATTCTCAACTTAAGAATTGACTTGATTTTTAAAAGATTTAAAACTTGAAGATTTTTTTTAACTCTCGGAGGAAACAGGCATTCCTATCATAGGAAAACAGTGAGGTTTTTCCTGGGTTTAGAGCAGTAGCCTTAAAGAGCATGCACTAAATATTACATATGTATATTTCAAAGCATACCATATGTTTTTTTTATTGATTTCATGTCCTGCAGCGTTTTACAGTTCATGTCAGTACAATTTGGCAAACCAACTGGCTGATACTTGAAACCCCATTTATATAGTCCATGTATCTCAGGGAATATTTTGTTGCTCTAATGAAATCTCTAACGCAGTTTTGGGTGGAGTCTGTTCTGGTGGGAACCTTCAAAAGCTGTAACTCAGGAAAAAAAAGCAGCGTTCATGTTTGCTTATTTCTTGTTATCCAGGTCTGGTGTTTGGTAGCATACAGCAGCTGAGAAATTCATGCTTTGGGTTGGATTTCAGGATTTCTTTGAAGAGATTAACAAGGAAGAATTTTCAAAACAGTCCTTGGCTTGATAAAACAGTGACAGCAAACAAGGTCTCTAAATCTTCTCTGTGAAGAGACACCATGCAGGATCTCTGGCAGGTTTCAAGTCCGTGCAAGTTGAAATTCATCACACACTGACATAAAATCAGGGGATGGATACCTTGAAGGGAATAACTTGTAATAGGATTTTGAAAATAAGGTCCGCAGCAAAGGTTTTTCCATTAGCTAAAACATACAAAATAAGCATTAGGTTACGGTAATGATCTTAAAGTCAAAATAAAGATGAGTAAAAATAGCAAAGTAAGCTTTTATCTATGCAGAATTAAAGAGGACAGTTTTTATAGGTCAGCACCGACATTAACACCACAACTCAAATGTACCATAACACTTTATACCCTGGCCTGTAAGCATGACCTTTTACCTGCTGTAGATGTTTGTTGTCACTCGTCCTCTTGGCACAGTTTTTTTGATAGTGGTATCAACATCAGGCCGTGCTAAGTTGCCCCATGGGTCAGAGACTTGGAGGAATGCTGACCTGCATTGACTCCTGGGTCTCTCTGAAGCTTGCCGCCCCCCCCCCCATCTCTAACACAAACCCCATCCATGTCCATTCAGGCAGGGCTGGACAATGGGGAACATATTATTTACCTTGTCGTACAGGCACAGCTATTGTAATGCATGTGAACAGCCAAAGGACCTGGTCTCCCTTTTATAGATGAGATTATTTTAAACCCGCTATACTTGTGCAAGCTGAGAGGTATATCTGATTATCGCGGAGGACTTTTTCAGGCTTCACATGTGAAATACAATGGTGTGGTTCGCACACACATGCACACACGCGAGATTGTAGCCTTTGATATGGAAATCATACTGACGGCAAAACAGAGGGAAGTGTATCCTTTTACATTCTCAGCACAATGTCGCAAGGGAAGGTGATATACGATGGATTCATGGCTTCCTTATGGATCTGTATGTTCTATCTTCCGCACAGATTATGACAAGGGACCTTCTCTGCAATGCTCGCTGATGACGGAGAACGAGTGCTGGATTTCGTTCAGTGTGGTAGGAGGTGAGATGGGGACCACTGCCTACAATCTGCGGATAGAGGGTAAGTTTTAAAGCAACACGGCAGACGGATAAAACTAAAAGAAGCTCCGTAGTTTCATCTCATCCTTTGTACTTTCCTGTCCTGTCCTGTCCTGTCCCAGGTTGCCCGGAGCCTCCCAACATCCTTATGATTATTCTGGGGGTCTCCCTTTCCATTGTGTGTATCGGCCTCATCCTGCTGGCTGTGTGGAAGGTGCTGGTGTCGGTCCACGACCGTAAAGAGGTGGCCAGGTTTGAGGCTGAGAGGTCCAAGGCAAAATGGCAGTCGGTGAGACCTTGAAGTTGCCTAAAAAATAAATATTGCAATATTAATTTTTTTCTTACCGTCATCATATCGTATTAATACAGAAAAACGAACAATTAATTGATCCCACCAACAGATATTTCCTTTGTGATAAGCCAAGTCTGAGCTCACTCTGCTGTGCCACAGACCTCTGGTGTAGTGCAAAAAAACTGTTTGTAAAAAAATAGTAGAAAATTTGTAGCGACAAAATAAGCTTAAGGGAGGAAAAAAAGGGAGATAAAAATAGTTTAGATTGGAGGTTTTAGTCTGATTTAGGAAAAGTGATCAGGAATTGAAGCACATCAAATGATCTGCAAATATAAGTCGCTGATTGAGTGATCTCAACACAAATTAACATTTGAGGCAGTAGTTTTATTCCATGATGTAAAAAAAGATGTAAACACATTAATGAGCCATCTGGTTGTGTTTCGATGGTTTTGCTCTGCATTTGGTCAACCTGGGCTCTGTGGTGCATTTTGGCTTAATTCAACTTTCACTGTTCTGTGACTGTAAGTATTCACAATCAAACTAAACCCACAGCAAAATTAACCTCCAACAAAAGGAGTTTTAAAAAACATCTGCGAAAATCTTAAACGCAAACCAACAAGCTTTCGACTGCAAACCACAGACGAACTGGTTCATGGTCATTTTTGAGAATAACAAAAGTCAGTCACAGTCCATACTGTGCATATTTTAAAGATTCAATGTTTCAGCTTTTTAAAATCAAAGTGATTGTGACTGTTTCATGTGTTTTTTCTTTGTGTGTCTGCAGGGGACCAACCCTCTGTTCAGGAGCTCAACGTCTACATTCAAAAACATAACTTATAAAAACCCACAGAGAGAAAAGACAGTCATAAATGATCACTACTGACGATACACTGGAGACAATGCAAAGCAGCATCTGTGTGCACAAGTGTGCATGTGTCTGTAAGGGTGTGTGTGTGTGTGTGTGTGTGTGTGTGTGTATGTGTGTGTATGTGTGTGTCCGAGTGTTTGAGTGAGAAATGTGGAGAGAAAAATTATGTTTTAAATTGTTTATGTGGGAATCTCTGTGTTGATTCAGAGATGTGGTAACACAGTAGATAACACTGTGAACGGACGAACTCGACGTGATGAACTTGATGCTGTAAAAGTGCACTGCCAGTCTTTTGTTAAACACTGCACTTTCCTGTTGTATGATCCCGCAAACTAACGCGTTTGTCTACTGTAACATGCAGCATGGAGGAGTCGACACTACAAGTGGTCTACTACTGAAAAAGAGTCTTTGTTGCGTTTTTAATGAATGTAAATATACAGGAAAAATGATTATAATGTTGTTGTTTTTTAATACTGTATATTTTTTTGTTGTAAAGCAAGGCTGAGCCTTGAATGTTGATGATTAAGTTTTTAGTGGCATGGCACATAAATAAAATTGAATTTTGACTCATTGTGAAATGGTAGTAATAGCATTTCAGGCTGCATAGTTAAAGAAGTATTAATATGAAAGGGAATTCCACAAGTAAAACTCCCCAGTAAACAGTTGTATAATAATTTCTGTCATTCTAGAGGAATTTTCCAAAGTTTGAAGAAATGACCCTGACATCATCAGGAAAATAACAGATGAAGAAAAAAAAGCACATTTAGGGAACGGAGTGGTGTAATGAAAGATGCAGTTGACTTCCATCGTGGAAAATACTAGGATTTAGTGTTTTGGAGGCTTGGAATCAGATTGTTGTTTATAGGGATCATTTGTAGACTGTATTTTTACTTAAACTTGAGTGAAAAATCTGTCTGGTTCTCCCTCCACCATTTACTATGAATTATTTTTAATAAGTAAGTAGACTTTTACTATTTTACAATGTTTCTAGCATTTCAGGTTGAACTGATCATTTTTAACCATATTTACTGTTGAATAGTTTATACATATTTCACATATCAAATACATACATACATAAGCCTGATATTTTTGAAGTATTTGATTTTCTAACATGAATCCCACCACCATTAAGAACCACTGTACTTTTAACTTGCCCACATTTATTAAGTCCCAAGTGGATTTGCTGTTAAGGATTAATTATATAAGTACAATCTTCAAATCAAATGACATATCATTAGATTAACACACTATACAAAACTAAACAAACAAAAATAGAAAGTATAAAACAAAATATTTTACCAGCCCCACCTTTACTATCCGCAACACTTGAATGTACATATTTTTGCATTAAATCCAATTATTTATATACATCATTTCGAGGAGGGGCCACCCCGCATAATAAGATACTTTAAGTGTATTTTTGTTCTGATACTCTGGGACCTTTAATTTAAATGCACGACTTAAACTTGTAATTAAGTACTTCTACACTCAGATGTAGGTGCAACACCTCAGTACTCCTACTTCTTCCACAACTAGTAACTAGTTCCAAATACCGTCAGGTTAACAGGAGAGCAGTGAAATACCGGAGTAAGACTCCAGCATTGTTGTGTTTATGTATCTTCGTCTGTGTTTGTTTGTGTATTTGGGGGCCTTTGGTTTGGTTCGGTTCAGTCTGAGGCAGGTTTTATGGCTCTGACCCAGTGAAAACAGTCCGGAGCGGCAGGAATGCTGCAGTCTGCAGCCCGGAGAGCGGCGGCAGCTCCTCCGTCAGACGTGACGTCGCTGGTCCCCCGCTGAAAAACTTCACTCGGCCCAAACTTTTCTATGAGGGGAAAAAAAACAACGAGCCCGAAATACTCCGTCTGACCAGGAGCCTCGGAATGTGCGGACATTGGCGCTTCGACATCGCATCCCGCCGTCGAAATGTTCATACAGTTGTTTCGTTTCACCGACTCCGTGGCTGTTGTGGCGACTATTTGTGCAACAGTGTTGTTGGTGAAAAACTGTGTGTGTGTCACTGAGGAGGACGATGAGGTCCTGGAGAAAAAACAGCTCGTGGAGTTTTACAGTAAGTCGACTCAACTGGCTGCAGCTGCCGGTTGTTCTTCTATGATGTAAATGAGAGCCTCCTAAATAAATCCACACTGTGTGAGTTTTAGTAGATGTTGTCTTTAACATGGTGGGTAATTATATAAGTGTACTGAACTGTTTGTGTGTGTTAAGGCAGGATCAGCATTACAACATGTTCTCATTGGTTGCAATGGCGATATAAGTTTTTTATTTACTGTAGTTTTTATAGGACCCATAAAACGTATCTTCGAGTCCCCAAGTGGCCTCTGAACCACGATTTGAGCCCCGCTGCTGCAGCTTGGCTCACGTTACCAATGGTGCTTTTTATTATCTGTCGTAAAGGACCTCTGAGAAGATGAATGAAAGCTTTTCCAGTCAGTGCAAGTCAACTGTGATGATGGGAAACATGTGCTGCACATGATGTTTTGTCCAACAGATAAATTAATTATCATGTAGAAGTGATATAATCGTTTGGCAAAATGCACATCGTGAAGCTGAAAACTGAACAGCAGTCTGTCTAAAACTTTATAGTGTTTGGAATATGCCCGGAATGATCTGTTTGAGAGTTATAATCAATGATACATTTGTAAATCAGTTAGCTTTTGGAGGAGTTACATTTATTGCTCTGATTTCTGCTTCTCATGAGTAAGACTGTGCTGATTTTCACTACATGAGATAATCGCACGTTGAGTTAAAGCTGAGGCAACTGATACAGATATTATTCTGCAATAATTCTGATAAATGAGTCTCAGTTCAAGTTGTTCTGCCAAACAAAAAGACTCATATTTTCTTTTGCAGTTGTTGATCAAATGATTATAAATTGCATACTTTGGGGTTTTGGACTGATGGTTGGACGAAATGAGCATTGGAATGTCTTGTTTTGAGTAATTATTATATAATATATTCTTCCGTAAAACAGTTAATTGAAAAATAAATAGTCATAACATTATTGAAAAATGAAAGTATTAACGTTTGCATTCCAGCTTTCTGAATTTTATTCTAACATTATCATGATGCTCCCTTTGATCAGGCTGAATAAACAGCTTCTTTCCTCCCCTGTAATGAACACTAAAGACACTGTTGTGTGTATATTTATATATTCCATGCTCATGTTCACATAGAGAATGTATATGTAAAAATCCAGCCTCACAACTGCAGTTTTGGTCACACAGATTGAAGCTCATCTCAGATTAAATGTGCAGCACTTTTGCCTTTTTGAAACAAGCATGCAAATTCAACACAGACGGTATGTAGCATTGAATTTCTGTCCAGTAACATACACTCTGTTTTTCATCTCCAGCATGCAATAGTGGCATGAAGGAAGAGAAAATTCCTCCAGCTGTTTTCATCACTCCCATTTGGTATACACTGAGTATATACATCCTCTGTTTTGTTAGAGTATCCAGTTACACAAAGACTGTTAATAGAAAAGTTGGACAAAAAGTTCCCCCGGATATTCACCTAGCTTGAGACCAGCTCCATTTTGGTCAAGAAACACTTAAAACAAATAAACCTATCCATTCGCACGCCTCTTTTTAATATGTTACATCAATTCCTCACTTCCTCCCCCTTTTGTCTCACCTCTTTTCTCTTTCTACCTTCTCCTCCTTCTGTTTATGTCTCTTTCGCTCATCTCATCTTCTCCCTCCTCGTTCTCTCATTCGTCTCTTTCAGAAAAAGGTCTGTTCATCCTGGAGAGTGAGTCGCTGAAACGCTGCATCACGGTGGATCGCAACAACCTGGTGCTGGAGGACTGCGAGCGGCCCACGCGCTTCATGCTGTGGAAGTGGGTCTCTCGACACCGGCTCTTTAATCATGGCACCAGTATGTGCCTCGGCCTCAACATCTCGGACACGACGCAGCCCCTCGGCATGTTCGAGTGCGACATGACCCTCCCCGTGCTGTGGTGGCGCTGCAGTGGAAACATGCTGCACGGGGCGTCCCAGTGGAAGGTGAATGTGGCCGGACGTTTGGTTGTAGTTAAGAAAAACTCTTATCATCAGTGGAAAAGGTACAACACCCCCAGAGAGGGGCCCTGCTCGTATCCATATGAAGGTATATACTTGAAAA
>JAQNCA010000001.1:8563694-8576591 GCA_029783725.1 Acanthurus tractus
TCAATGTTTGCTTGATTTTGGAATGAACAGGAGCAGGAAATGCTGCCAGGACCGTTATTAAAAGTCTCTCTCTCTCTCTCTCTCTACCCTCATTTCCTGTCATCTCTAAACATCAATCCGTAAGAAAAAAAACGCTTGAAGTGCACAACTTACAGGGCTTGATGTCGTTTAAACGCAAAGCTCACTCATTTCAGATAAACTGGAGGAGCCCCGCATTTCCACAGAGCCCTTCACCGTAGGTAACCACACATTCCTCCTGCTCGTCCAAAATCTCACCTGGTTCGAGGCCTTGGAGCAGTGCAACAGTAAAGACATGGACCTGGCAAGTGTGGCCAACACGCTACTGCAAGCCACCCTCACTGTGCATGTGAGCCGTGCAAGGACGCCCATGTGGATTGGCCTCTTTAGTGAAGATGTAAGTGCATAAAGGGAGGGGGGGGGGGTGTCTCTTAATTTTAAGCCACTGTTTGCACAAGATTTATTTATTTTTTAATATTTCTTTTGTCTTTCATTTTGTATTCAGGATGGGATCCACTATCGTTGGACTGACCACAGTCACACTGTGTTCAGTCGCTGGCATTCTGACGCCAACAGTGGCTCATGTGTCTACCTGGACACAGATGGTTTCTGGAAAGCCACAGAGTGTGAGGATGAGCGAGGAGGCGCCATCTGCCACAAACCACAAAGTGAGTGGAGATATGGAGGACAGATGCAGGGATGCTAATTGTTTCTAACTGTTAAAAAAGTGAAAAATTGGGAAATTTACTCTTTGCAAACTGTGTCAAGATTCATAATTCATAATTTGATACGTTTTACATTTTTTAAATAATTTCTTCTTTTGGGGAGGTGCATTTATGCAGCATTGAGGTGGAGAAAAGGGATTACAGCTGTGTCAGCGGCAGCTCAAAGTGTTTAGTGCACATGGTTGAAATGCTGTTCTGTGTTTGAAATTACAAACCTGCTGATGATAAATTGTGTTAAAAGGATGGAGAGGAATTTCAGACGCTAGCTTATGCTTTCACTTCTAAGCTTGGGTGTCAAAACTAAGCACAAACAAGTTTTTAAGGTTATTCAAGAAGAAAAAACATTGTTGAGTCGTAAATCCAGTCTATAAATTTGAAAAAACAAGAACATTCCTCAGTTTTCTAATGTAAAATAGATTCACAGATGGATGAAATTACATAATCAATAAGTTTTTGACAAAAATGTAGCTGTAAGGATGCAGATTCAGTTTTCCCATTCACCTCTGTCTTTGAAGGTTCTACTAAAAACATGTTATCAGAGGGTCCAGGTTGTTCTAAATGCCTGGGGATGGATGATAAAACCAGGTGGAAACTGCCTCTATGTGACTTACACGAGCAAATGAGACCATCAGAGAATTTCTATTAAGTTATTTTAATGCTGTTACAGTAATCATAAATGCTATGCTCTCCTGTCACCACGTTGGATTTCCCAAATGAAAACTTTAATGTGTAGCAAAGTGCTGAAGATGAATCAATCAGAAGAACAACTGTCTCTTTATTATGAAGACAGAAAGTTATTATGGAACCAAACAAAATGAAAGCTCCTCCTTCTATTGCTCTTTGTAGACTGACTGTAATTTATTCATATTTGTCTTTTTATAGCTGTTAAGTTCTTCAGAAGTTCAACAAAATCACACATTTCTCCTTCTTCCTCTACTTCCTCTGCTTAAGTCTTGCAATCTGAAAACTTTATCTTCCTTCTCTGTTGGCATGTGTCAGTAAGCTTGCAAATACTAATATTTTTACTATTAAAAAAATAAAACCCATGTATTACAGAGGACATCATCACCACACCAGAGGATGTTGCAGTGAAGTGCCCCCATAAGATCAACGGTGCAAACTGGATCCCCTTCAAAAACAACTGCTACTCCTTCCAGCTGGTCCCCTCCAGATGGAAGGGGAATGAAAATGAAAATGAAAAAGGATCGATTTCAGATATCTGCAGAAAACTCCGTAAGCCTTTTACCACACCGGGAACATATTTTGTGGAGTTTTGCATGTGAATGTTTCTGTAGCAGACTGATGAAGCTTATGATGGTGCATTTATGTGTCAGATGCAGAAGCAGACATCCTGACCATCCGAAGTGCAGAAGAGAACCAGTTTGTTAGGCAGCAGCTCCTGCCCTTTAAAAACCTGGTCCAGTTTGTATGGCTGGGGATGTTCAAAGATGACAACGGTTGGTATTTAATTATGTCACAAACATCTATCATCATCATTAGATGTATCTGTAGATTCTTTCTGCAAAGCATTTGTCTGCTTATACAAATCCTGATATCTGTCTTATCTATTGATACTAGTTCTTATTGTGTAGCTATGTATTCCACCTTGCCTGGGTTAAAGTAATTATGTTCTGCTGTAGATAACCAGATGAAGTGGTATGATGGCACATGTGTCCAATATTCCAACTGGGCAAGAGGCAGACCAGATGTAAATGGAGAATTCATAGCCGGCCTCACCATAAACAGCAACTGGATTCTCATCTCAGACCCAAAGTTATTCTCAGAGTTCAGACAAAAGAGCATTGTGACCTGCAAACTGGACAAAGGTTGGTGTATCACGTTTAGCACAGCAAAGCATATTTCTCTGTTCATCTCTACGGTAATTGTTTCTAAACATAATTAACTCTCGAAAAGTCTCTGACGTGTTTTTTATCCTTCCCTCCAAAGACCCAAAACAGCAGTGCAACACGTCAGTCAAGGATTTGCAACACTACGGCAACTTATCCTATGAGGTAATAACCCGAAAGCTGAGTTGGTACCAGGCTCTGGAGGAATGTGGCCAACGTGGAGGCCACCTGGCAAGTGTCCACGACCTCCAGCACAATGCACACCTGAGGCTCATTTCAAAGACAGACGGCTTCCCGCTCTGGATTGGTTTATCGAACCAGGATGTAAGAATTTTTTCTGGACCATAATCTGTAGAAAAGATACTGAGAATATTTATTTACAGTTTCACTTCTTTTTGCAAAACCGGACGGGCTAACAAGGCAGTCCCTCTCCCTCTGTCTCACTCCCGCTGTCTCTCTCTCTTTCACTCTCTTTCCATACAGGTCAGTGGCTCAGCATATGAGTGGTCTGATGGAACGAGATATGACTACAAACCCCCCATCTCTGACTCACAGAGCAGCTTCAGCTCAGCCAAAACCGAGCCCAGCTGTGTTTTTGTAACCTCTGCTGGAGACTGGAAGAATACCAGCTGCAATATGTTTGTGGATGGAGCCATTTGCTACACCACCAACATCACCACCTCTTCCCAGAGTAAGAATCCTGTGTTTTCTATACCTGCAACCACATTCTTCCTTTTTAACCATACAGGAAAAGGGAAATGGCTGATTCAGAGGAGTAAACGAGCACCACTGAATCCTTTTGTGCATTATGGCAAAGTTGTGCCAGTGGCTGAACCTGTGTTGGAGAGGTACTGATCACCTTCCACCTTGTTTCTGTGTTGTGATGGATCAGGGGCCAGACTGCAAGCTGCCCCAGAGGCCAATCGCTGCCCTCAGAGCAACGGTACTGACGTGTGGGTGCAGCACCAGGATCACTGTTACGCCTTCAACATGAGCTTCTACAATTACAGCGTGTACAGCATTGAGCAGGCGAAAAAAATCTGTCAGAGCATGGGTGAGTTGTTCTTTGGTGTGTGAAAAGTTATATTTAGTATTCATCTGAAGCGACTGCAGTTAACCACTTGTTTATTTGTTCTTCTGCCAACAGACGCACAACTGCTGACAATAAAAACCAAAGAGGAGAATGACTTTGTGTCGAAGTACATGCGTGATGACCCTCTCATCACCAGTCGAGTATGGCTCGACATAGCCCTTGATGATTTCGGTAAAACCCATCATTTGACATTTGAAGCAAGACAGGAAAGGATTTTAATAACGCTGAAGGTCTATTATCAGTTCTAAACAATGTCAGGTGTGATTATGGTCATACATTTAATTGAAGATTTTAACTTGTGGATGAAAAAACAGCTTTTTGTGTGTTGACAATAAAGGCATGTTTAACCACAATGTTGCAAACAAATGTTAAGAGTGCAGCAACAGAATAAGCTTTAACTTGGATTTAACTCTGAGTTTTTTGAGCAAAAGAGAAAATAAAAGTATTAAAATACATTTCAGTTGAAGTAGGAGTGAAAGTGAAAACCGTTTCCCATCCTGTTCTGAGTTCTTAGGTGGCTGATCATCTTTTCAAACGTTAAGAAAACAGAGCAAGAAACAAATAAACTTATCTGATTTGATTGAGAAACACATTACTAAAACATGAAATTCGATTGGGTCTCCCTAAGTCTTCTTCATCAGCTCGTTCATCATTAGCAGAATCTTCTACTGATTGCTGTTAAAGAACTGTAATCAGTATTTTCACATTAGCAAGGGGATAAAAGGACCTGTGTCAGATAATGACAAACACAAAAAGAACAATTAGCCAACAATAGTCTAGCTTAGCTCTTTAGAGACTTTGTCGTCGATAGCCATTTTATCCTGAAAACATGTGATTTTATAATCATTTTATCAGTTCTTTGTCATTCATAAGAATCACATATTTTACCTTTTATAATCATAAGGAAGCACATTATTAGAGACATTTGTGTTGTGAGACAATTGTGTTTTTCCTCTCATCGTCCTTTTGTTCTTGCTCTCAGGTAAGCCTGTATCCTGGCAGGATGGCTCAGCTCTGACTTACTCTAACTGGATGTCAAAGGCCCTGGATTCTGCAAAGAAGTCCAACTGTGCCATCATGACAATGGCAGATGAAGGAACCTGGAAATTTGTGAACTGCATGGCTAGTCGCAGTCGTGTCGTCTGCAAAACTGCTGCAAGTGAGTATCACAGCTGCATTAAAGGAACTGTTTGACATTTCAGGAAATATGCCCAATCACTTTTTAGTGCAGAGAAGTCAGTAAGAAAATAGACACCGCTCTTTCACTTGTGTGGTAAGTACGTATACGTAGGCAGCATGTTGTTAGCTTAGCTTAGCACAAAGACTGGAAACAGGAGGACCCAGTTGCAGGCTCTGTCTGAGGGTTAAAAGACGAACAGTTTAATAAAGATATAAGGTGTCATTTAGCTTGACTTAATTAACATCATAAGTGTTTTTGCATGTTTTTGTGTGACATTTGTTTTAAATGACTTGTTTTTTTCTTACTCAGAGGGCAAGAACTCAGACATGATGATTTCTGTTGGTGGCAACACTAAGACTTCTGAATGCGACTGACGACTGACTTTCTTTACCTTTGTCCTCAGACTCCTCAGGATCCCGTTTTGGTTTAGGTCTCCTCATCGTGGTCTTGATCGCTCTCATTTTGACCGTAGGCTTTATCGTCTACAAGAAGAAAAGAGCCCACTTCTCGTCTACCATCCGCTACCGAAGGGCAGATGATGGAGACGGCAGCAGCATAATAACAGACGCTGACTGAAAGTGCTGAAGTCGTCAGCCTCAGGGAGTATTGATGTGCCTGCCTCGTGAGCATTTTAGTACTTTTTTTCAGCAAGAGCAGATGCAGCCCTTCTTTTTTTAATTATTTATTTATCCTGCTCAAGAGTTCAACCTTTCTAAAATTATGGGCAAGACTGTAAATACCGTTTGGATTATTGTGAGTATTTGCCAAAACTCAGTTTCCTAATTTGGATTATTTTAGATTTTTGTTGAGGAGCCCCGTGTTATACCTGATGTAAATACTTGGGCTGATGCTCTTTGGTAAATATTGATCATTAACGTTATTGGGATGTTGAAAGTTTTGGTTTTTGTTTGTTTGTTTGTTTGTTTGTTTTATTGTAAAGGATTTTGAGTTGATTTAAAGAAATATGCAACCTGACAGAACACTCCCCTTTAGCCTTATAACCGGGGTTAATTTGCACTGATGTACCTTTTAAGTGACTGCAAACTATAAGAAACAAAAACATTGGTTGAATGATTTATACTGTATGTGCCATTATGCAATCCACTCCAGTTTTATGTTTCATACTGAGAAGGTTTGATATTGACGGGATTTCAATTAATCAATACATCAATACACAAAAGGGCCATTTCACTTGAAAATACAGTGAAACCTATTTTTCTTTGACTTGGAATGTTATATATCCCGACTGTTTCTCCCTTAAATAAGGAGAGTACTGCCCAGACCTCACTTCACTTGTTTTAAGACTACTTTCTACCAAAGTTTACTTAAGTAAAAGGAATCACCTAAAGACTTATTATCAACATTATATTTTTTTATAACAAACTTTTCTGTTGAGTTCTTGTTTTTTGGCTGAAACATTCAGCTTCAATTTATTGGCCTGAGCTTCAGCTTATTATATCTCCAAATCACAGAAAGTCACATTTAAACTATCTTGGTTGAGAGATTGATTGCACTCTGGTCAAGAAAATACAAGTGTTTTTTTAGTGGAATTGTGCCTTTAAACTAGTAGAGACATCTGTCACTGAAAATCTCACTTGCTGTGCCTTTTAACATTGTAACTAATGAAGAAATGGGAGTTCTCAAGCAGCTGGATTGGTGATTTTTCAATGTATTTACTGATTTAGTTGAAATGATGCTTAAAAAATGTAGTTGTCTATATAATCTTAATGAAAGAGAAAAGTCAGTCCTGCTGATTGATTTTAAAGGTGTAGGACACAGTCTTAGCTAAAAAATGAACCAAACGTTTATATCCACTGTTACTTTAGTGACCAACAGTTTTCTTCACAAATAAAAATGAGGAAAAAAAGTTAGGTAGGGACTTACTTCATTGATGAAAAATGATAATAATTAAAAACTAATTTATGATAATAAAGACTATGACGAATCTATAAACACTCTTGTCAACTTAAAAATTGATTTGAGAGGAAATCTTTTTGTCTCCATCCTCCATGATTCTTTTAGACGTTTATTTGAGATCAAGTATTTTTGAGACCAAAATATTATTATTGATGAACTAAAGAAACAATGAGGAAAACATTTACAAGAAACATGAACCATGAGAGCAAAGTAATACAATAAAAATATTAATTTTTCTGTTTATAGAGATCAAACTTTCCTATGCACTTAACTACTGAGGAAGAAAGCACTTTAATATAATGTGGAGCTACTATGTTTAAGCACAATGAGAGATTTGAAGAGTTTTACAGATTTTCAAATTGCACTGCATTTTGCTGTGAATGCTTTGTAAATATGTGATGTGTTGTTTTATAACTGCGAATGAACCAAAGATGCTCTGAGTCGTTTTGAATGTCAAAAGCTTTTCTTCCAGTTTGTAGAATTTAGTCTGGCTTGTCGGCCTGTTCATATCAAGATGTAAATCACGTTTTTTGTTTTTTTTTCCCACAACTCCAAAAGAAATCTGTAAGCTCAAATCAGGTACAATATCTTTTCAATAAAATTCACTGTCTTCAAACACTTGTCCTTTTCAGTCTTCTCACTCAATTTGTTTGTTTTTATTTTATTTTAAAGTTTAAAATGTAACACATACAAGCTTAAGGTGGTCATAATGTTAGATTAATTCCACAGTGCAGATTCAGCCAAACACCACAGCTGCCCTCAGTGTCTTTGGAGGCATGTCAACGTGCTTCAAGAGATGCTAACAAGCTGCACTTCTTGAACATTTTGTGGCTGCAACATCAGTAGATTTGCGACATGAATACAGACCATTAAAAAAAAAAAACAGTGAGCAAGAAAAGGCAGTTTGCATTCAGTCTTTATTCCGAAAATGAAAGCATGAAACTAAATTTGTACATATTGTACATAAAGCATTTCAAACACTGAATTAAAGATGAAGAAAATTCATCAGTGTAGTAAGTTCTTTTTTTTTTTTTTTAAACTTATTTCTTCTTACTGGGAAAAGTTGGAGGAAAACAGACAATAAAAGGAATAATTACCACTTCTAATATTTTCTCCCAAAGCATCCTTTTTAACCATCACAACCAAAGTATTGACACTTGTCACTGTTGTCTCATCCTTTTTTTTTTTAAATTTCTGCCTTTTAAACATTAAAGCACTTGTGGTATAACAGTTTAAAAAAGACTTGCATTTTAATTTTATAATTGAATAAAGTGCACTCAGAAACAGAAACGTTGTGTCAACCAAAATAGTTTATGCACTAGTTCATTTCAAGTTTGCATATCTGCAAAAGCCACCTGCGACAGAGGCGAGACACGTTCTGTGCACTTGATTTTTCTCATTGCCTTTGCAGTTCAGATTAATGACAATGTTTAAGCATGTGCGAAAACTGGGTGAGCTACCATATGGCGTGGAGTAGCCCTGCAACTTCAGATCCTCTGACCCACTTTTGTTTTTTTTTTTTGTTTTTTTAACCCACATTCCACCATTTTTACATGATTAGTACTCTTCTTCAAGATCGTCGTCCAGGTCGGAAAACTCAATAGATGGCCTGTTGTCTCGGATCTCCTCGTCACTTTCACCGTGGGGAACTGCAATCCAGAGATGTTTCATCAAATTCCCAGCGACATTTAAAAAAAACCCAAACATTTAAAGTACACAACTGAGGAATCTACAACATATTTTCATGCACAGAGAGTCTGGTAGCTTTACGGGAGGATAGGAGAGGAGGATTGAGCAACATACTTTCAAGATTGTCCATGTGTTCGTGAAGAATTCTCACCAGGTTGAATAACTGGGTGAGAAAGGGAAGATTTTTCTCTTTTCAAGGTTTGTGTTTCGTCACATTTCAATAATTAAACATTTTCAAATTGTGCAAAACAGTTTTGACTTAAGAGTTTGCGGTTCAAAGCGTAAAAAAACAAGTATACACTGTTTAGAAATAAAATATGATTAGTAAAATATAAAATGGGTTTTTTAGGTCATGTAGACAAATATAATGTACTGTCTTGTGCTAAATTAGCACTACAGTAAATCTACAAAGGGTGTCTAAATGTGTGTTCTCACCCCAGCTGCATCGACTGCTCCCAGGACGTCAGAGAACCTCTGCTCACAGAAATGCAGCAGCACCACCAGATAGAGACCGCTGCTGATGAACTCATCATATTCTGACTGTGAGGACAAAAAAAGACGTGTCAGGAAACTGCATGGTTTCATATGTCTGCATCAAATCTGGTAGATGGTTTACAAAATAAACCCTAACCAAACACATTATAATACAAGTGATGTATGAAGCCACCTAGAGCCTCACGGACACTTTCAAAACTTTCTGACGGGTTAAAAAAAGTCACTGGAACCCTTTATGGGCAGTTCTGAAAGCCACAGCATATGATAATTATACATATGAGCCCTCATGAATGGAAACATCTGCAGTCGTTTGATCTGTCAATTACCTTTAAACACGCCATTCAGTAACCGGCCTTCAGACTGATGTCTGGGGTCATTCCTTTATGTTAAAGGTAGTTCATCACTTTGATCCCACTTTTTTTTTGCTTTTTAATTTCTTAAGCATGCACTGGGTGATTCTTATTGTGGAATGTGTTGACTCACTTGCACGTGTGTCCTGTATAACTCTTGAATGTCAAAATTGTCTATGTTCAAACGCAGTTTCTCCTTGCAGAGTTCACATGTTGTGATGGCCTCAAGGTTTGTGCCTAAACACACACACACGCACACACACACAAAAGAGAGAGATAAAAAAAATCACACAAATAAAATACTTCCTTGACATGACAGGACATGACTTCACTCAAAGCTGTAGCTTAAAAAGGAGGTTTGTTTTTACCTGAGCCAATTTTTGAGCGAAGCCACCTCTTGATGCATTCCTGGTGGACATACTGCAAACTGCCGGTACAGCGACAAGGCTGAATTAGAGGGTTGGATGCAGATTCCTCCCCCATCTGGCAGATTCTGCACAGGTCGCCCTCTTCCTCGTCAGAGTCCTCCAGCAGCAGTCTATATACAGGAAGGGAATATTTAGTTCTGCTTGTACAGAGCACTGATAGGTGACTGAGGAGGATTATAACTATCCTTTTCATTCAACAGATTTAATGACTGTCTATTAAAAAGCCTCTTTAAGACAATATGTTTAAGATAAAAAGACGACAGGTGCAGCCTAATAAAAATTGTTAATACTATTCTATGGATAAGAAAAACATTATCTTTATATTGTCCAAGATACATTAAAATGTGAAATTCAGAAGTAGTAAGCAGCCCTGAGCAGCAACAATAAGACAAGAACAATAAGTGCATTCTTTGAGGTGATCAAGACCCATTACCTCTCCTTGATCTTGCGCAGTTTCTCTTGATCCCTGCTGGAAATGGGTTTCTCACTCTGGCTATTCAGCTGGTTGCCAAGGTCGCTCAATGGACCCCCAGAGACTGAAATGTTCTCATACACTCCAACTCTGCGGCGTGGCGAGAATTCAACATCTTCCACATCAGGCAACGTTTCATCCTCAAGTTTGCAGGGACAACCTGCACCAAATGCCTCGAGACCAACTGCTCCTTCCTCTTCCTCCTCCTCCTCCTCCTCCTCATCATCTTCATCCTCTGCATCCTCATCCTCGTCATCATCTTCATCATCCTGCGATGCTTTATGCTCAAGGTTATCCCATCTTCTCAGTAAGCGCTGCGGGCGACTGCAGCTTTCTTCCAAGCCTGCAGGTGAGTGTGCACTCTCGTCCCTCGCGTGTCTTCTCAGGCGGGAGAGGAGGGGAGGGCAGCGGCCACGGAAGGAGGAGGAAAGCCAGGAGGCGCCGTTGCCTGCACCGCTGCTGCTGCTGCTGCTTCTGGTGGTGCTGCTGGTGTTATTACTACTGCCAACACCAGGCTCCCTCCACAATGACATCCTGGATCGAGGCAGGCCACTGCTATAGCCCACGCTGTTGTTTTCCTGGATAGGGGCGAGGTCTGCTCTACGATTCCTGACACTGCTCAAGGTTGCCTCTGACCCTCCGGTGTCAGGCTCCACTCTGGACATCCTGGCTCCCTCGTCACTGTCTACTGATTCCCCGCCAGTTGATGGACTGTCGTCATCAAGAGAGCGAACACTGGAAGATCCACTAGAAGAGTCCTGGCTCGAGCATCGAGAAAAGAGACGGGACAGAAGGCGACGGGTAGAGCGACGGCCCTCTAGCTCTGGTCCTTCAGGGGCTGGACTGGGAGGGAGCGTGTTCTCTGGTCTGGCCAGGGGAGTCGTGTACCAGGGGGTTCTGGAGGAGTAGGAGGAGGAGGAGGAGATATCTGAGGAGGATTCAGGGTTTCCTGCTTGTTCCTGAGATGAATGGAGGTTGGATGAGCCGTTCAAGAAACGGGCTGTGGTTCTGTTCCTAAAGTCACGCACTGGAGGAGAACACTGGTGGGAGGCGGAGGATGAGAAGGGGCGATTTAGGAAGCTTTCTCTAGCAGTGGAGGAGTAAGCAGAGGAGGAGGAGGAGGAGGAGGAGGAGGAGGGAGAGTAGGCAGTTTCTTTAGGCCGAGCTCCTTGTGCATATGTGGAGGTCACCCTTTCTGTCTGATCTAAAATGAGAGGAGAGCAGTTCAGTAAGATTGGCTTTACATACAAACCTTGTGTGCAGGCTTTGTACTTTTTGTGTTTACATCACAAAGTGTGCCTACATAATGAAGACGCCAGTCCTGGAGTCCTAATCCTTCTTTCTCCCAAGCCTGAGTGACTGGGCTCGTTCTTTGTCTCCAGCTCTCTCCTGGACAACAGCGGTTTGGAGGAGGAAGATGACGGCCGTGAGAGGAAACGGCACGAGCTCCACGACGAATCAAGAGGGTCATTTTGTTTTCCAACTGTACCTGTTGGGGTTAAGAGTAGACAAACTGTTTTGTAGATTACTGGGTTCTTTTTTTTCAAATAAATTTAATATTTATGGAAATTATCAGCACTTGATTTGACATCTCAATTAGGTTCTGGGAGAAAAAAAATAAGAGCTATTTTATCATTAGTGTGTGCAAAACTGTTTTTAGGGTTAATGTTTTCAGGCTCAGAAAATGTAAATTTTCAGTGTAGTCATCACCAATTTATCGTGAGTTCAGTGTTTCTGTGGTAAATGTTAGTTGAATGTATGATTAATTGCAGCCAAATCTACTGTTGACAGGGGCCATGCACATAAGCTTCCACTCCAAACCCACTCAAAGTTACCGCTCGCTTAAAATCTGGAGTCAGTTATAAGTCTGAACTTAGCCTTGCTGTAACATGTGTTTGCTAATTGGAGATTTATGCATCACTAAATTAAAACCGGCTGTGATACGCAAAGTAGTAGAGAGCAGTTGTTTCTTATTATTTACTAGTAGTCAGTGCCATCTGAACCAAATCACAATGTCTTTGGGGGCTTGCAAATATTTAACCAATTTCAAGTAAAAGGGTAAAAGAGAGGAAATCCGATCGTCCTGAAACTTGATTCAAATACTATGTTATTCAAGTTTTCTGATTAAACTTCCTAAAGTCAGCACAAATTAAAATTTTTTTAAAACTTTATTCAAATGTTAGAATAAATAACTCCTTTACCTTGTAAAATTGCACACTTCTCTTTCCTTATTATTAAGTGCATGACTACTGCGACAGCTGAAACAAACATATACACAGCTTTCCATGTATGTATATATAGATAAGATTAAGTCATATCTATGTTCACAAGGGATCATCAGTAAGTTTAATACATAATCTGGTCTGGATGACTTTAATCTAGAGTTTAAAGCCAAGGTTCTTGCAAGATTTATTTATCATTGTTCATCATAGATTTTTAACAGAATTATTTTTCTAAATATAACACTTGCATTTGGCTTAATTTGTGTGGTAATGGTGCCATTTTACTGATGCTACCTATTGTTAACCACCCATGTTCACAATAGCCAGCTGTATATTATGTACAGAGTACATAATATACAGCTGGCTATTGTGAACATGGGTACATAAGTTCTTTGTTTTAACTGTGCATGATCATACACAATTAGTGCACTCATATTTTCTGGCATTTCATATTTTCTGTG
>JAQNCA010000001.1:8576677-8610652 GCA_029783725.1 Acanthurus tractus
TTAACAGAATTATTTTTCTAAATATAACACTTGCATTTGGCTTAATTTGTGTGGTAATGGTGCCATTTTACTGATGCGACCTATTGTTAACCACCCATGTTCACAATAGCCAGCAGTATATTATGTACTCTGTAAGTTCTTTGTTTTAACTGTGCATGATCATACACAATTAGTGCACTCATATTTTCTGGCATTTCATATTTTCTGTGTTAGCTTCTACTTCTAATGTGTTAATACCATAGTATAAAGGAACAGCAATGTGATTTTGGAGAGGCAACGACTCTCCAGTGCAGGTGATTTAAGTGAATGAGGAAATACAATGTACAACTCAAGCCAAGCAGTGGGGGTGCGCTCTGGCCAAACTGTATGCAGTGTGAATTAACACGTCTTTACATGTCCTCCCCACATCAGAATAACAGGCTACAGGTTCAAAGGTAATTGGTAAGTGTCTCCTCGGGCGACAGTTTTTCTCACAAGCTCCAAAAGTCGAAAATTATGTACCTCTGCCACTGCTAAGCCCATTACTGGAATAGGTGGATCCTGTAACTGAGGTGCTGGGCGTTCTTGAGTACAGTCCTCTGTTGCTGTATGACAGTTTAGCCCTTTTAGAATCGCCGTCATCAGTGGCGTTCAACAGAACTGAGCGCATCCCCAACCTCCCCTCAGAATCAGTCTGGGAAAATGAAGGCAGACATTAATAAGGTGCAATTAAACTTCAATGAGATTATCATTCAGAAATATACCTCTAACCTCCACACCGAAATGTTTAAAGTTTAAGAAAAGACATTCTCCTTTATTTTCTGTTGTTTTTCCTGCTATAAATAAATGCCAAAGTACAGCTCCAGTACCAGTTTGCTTCTGCTGCTGAGTGAGGATTCAGCCCACGGGCGGTCATAAGATCTGCTGGAGGACGTTACGGAGGATGGTAACTTCCAGCTGGCGGAGCGACTGTCAGAGCTGCTGTAGTCTCTTGATGACCCCAGGAAACGAGAGCTCTTTGAGAGGAAGGATGGTAAAACATGAAAATTAGAACACATGCCTGGGCAAATATATATCATACAAAACATGTTACCTGTGTCTGTCTTTAGCAGGACATTTAAACAATTACAAGGGGCACTGTGGAGCAATGTTTTGTTGACTGCTTTCACATTTTGTTTGCATCATCTTGCTAAAATATAATTAAAACAGTAAACTAAAAATTTCCCAAGATTGGCTTTAGAAACATTTTATGAGCAAGAAAAAGAAATCAACAGCTTAGTGTGTTTTGGTTAGGAACACTGAAAGTAAACATAACTGCTTTCCCACTCATGAAAACCCTCCGTACCTTCAATGACCTGAAACTGTTTGGTAATAACGGCAAAACTTTGGCACACAAATTTCTGGTTAACAATTCTGTTTGAGCTCCTAATACACGTTAATGTGACTCACATTCAAAGAAAAACTAAAACAGGTTTGCCTTTAAACTTTCGACCCTTCTGGTAAGAAGAGGAAAAAAGTGCATGGGGCCCAGGCCAAGAGTAACAGTATCGTTTGAGATGGTCCTGGATGAGAAGCAGGACTAAAATACACACAACGTGTGCCAAGGAATCTAGGCTGCCCTATAAAAAGACCTCCGACTAACAGCGTCTGCTGTTGCACCACTGATACATGTGGTTAGCTACTGTCCCTCTCTCTCTTGAACATATTAGAAAGGTAGAGGAGTAAAGCCCCAAGCGGAAAAGCAATGCAGATTACAGATGAGCTTCCTGTACCCAACAAATGAAGTTACCATAAAAGTTGGACTGTTTATCCAATTTATATAAATGCTATTCCAGCTGACACTATCATCCTACATGACCTTTACACACCAGACTTAATTAGATAACGCTTGTGTTCATGTGGTTTGTACACAAACATGTACCTAAAAACAAAACAAAACAAAACAAAACACTTTACATGCACTCTAAGTCAAGCACCATATAGAGGGCACAAAGACAGATTCAGTGTATCACAGAAGCTGTTTAGACCATTTAAAATGTACATGTTGTAGGCAAATTAATGGATGGGGTTGCATGTTTTGTTTAACTATGGTTCCAAGCCAAGAGCCATTACTCTGCAATAAGCCTGAAGGTTTTGCTGCCAGCCTACCTGTTGGTCCAGGTCTGCTTTGTAAGCTGATGATGCCCTCGGAAAGCGGTCATTATTCAGCACTGACTCACTTCTGTACAACCTACTGGAGCCCAGTGATGAGGATGAGACTGCTGGACTGGATACGTAGGATGACCTTGGGCTGGGCAGACAAAAAGGAAGTCTGCGAGACCTCGAGTCCATCACGGATTGCCTGTTGTGAAATATGAATGAGAAATCCGAAGACACTATTGCATGGTAGCAAAGATGCACTGCCAGAGAGCAGAAAGAACTTACTCAAAAAGTAATTATTCCCCGACCAAAGGCACAGACTGTTAAAAAAGTCCAGCAACCTCTCAATCTGTAAAATTCTGGCTTGGTGGGGTGGTAAGATTGTACACCTGATTTGTTGATGAGGTGCACGTGACAGTACGTCTGTAAACACTGAAATCTGCCAACAAGCTGCTTCCTAGACTTGGTATCAAAGTTACACTGCCTATCTTAGGGACTATGAACTCTGTCACATGAATATGACACTTTCAGCACGCAGCACGACTCTAGGGTGACAGGGTGCTCTATAACAGTTATGAGACTCTAAGATCATTTTTAAGCTGTATTACTGAATCCAACACAAAGTGCAGAGTCAAGTAAAGTGCTAAGTAAGTTATCTTAAGTGCTATTCATGTATTTGCTCAAAATCAACCCAGGAGGCAGGATGGAGATAGTTTCTGACACAATGTGGCACAGAACAAGTTGCCCCTTGCTCGTGTAATGGATCCATGGACATTAGCCACGGCACCTGTGGTTAAAGATACCTCAGCAAGCCAGTAGCCTGTCAGACCGAACTGAACAGCAGTAAATATGACTGGATTACTTAAACATTTTAAACATTAATGAAGCATTTAAACCACCTGCAACAAAATATGGATATTTAGAGAAATGCAAATGGCAGGAGTCCAGAAAGTCTATAAACTGTTAAAAAAAACTGCATATCATGGTAAAAAAAACTTGTGTTGGGTTGCTTTGTCTAAAGTCATCATCATAAAACATCATGCTCTTAAACCCCCCTTCACAAAGGGTATAATGTTGATGGAAGTACTGGCTCAAATCTATAATCATTTTGGGAATTGTGGTTTGAAGTGTTGTTAAATTGTATTGCTTTCCAACAGAAGGTTTATTGTGTTTTGTTCAAACCAGCGAGGTTAATGAGTCCAATTCAGTTCAACAGCATCATAAACCACAGCTGTCATAATGATTGCAAAGTTAAACCAACAATCCCGATTGAAATCGACATAAAACATTCATAAAAGTCAGATTCGTAAGATAACAGTTTGCAATATCGAGTTCAATAATTTTAGCCAAGTTTAAACCAGCAACAAGTGACCACGAGAACTGTAACGTCAGCTAACCTGAGAAAAATACCGATACATCCACATCACGACCTGTTATCTCTAACTTGGCAGCCATAATAGTTACAGTAACAGACAGCTTAGTCATTAACTTTAACTAAAAAATGTATAATGTTATCGACTTGTGACAACATGAATCCTTCCTACTTGCCTTGTCACATACTTGATGCCTTTAGTTGCTTTGCAGATTGACGATTAATGAGCTGTTTCATCGTCACCCCATAAGGTTAGCGTCAATTTAATTAAAGTTATCTGACCGTCGAGGATTCCTAATATGCAAAACGTTTTAACTGTAAAACAATCAACTATAACCTTGCCCTTAGGCTTATTTCCGTAATCGCTTCCTGATCGAAACTTCACATAAAATATCCACTAACGTTAACTACTACTTTGCAAAAAACGTAGCATTACGTTGCACGTTAAATGTCATAAGTAACAGTTGCCGTAAATGTTCGGTTAGCTACAAAACATCGTTAGCATGAATCTAGCTAGTAAAAAAAAAAAACAGATGCCGTGTTGCGTGTTTAGCATTTGTGAAGTAGCTGTCATTACACACAGTCTCGCCAGCGGTTGTTCAGATATGGTAATGAAACAGTTCAGCCGCTGTTGTCTGACGACAGGGCAGAGCTGTTTGCTTACAGCGGCTGATAACTCCGCTAGCTACGAGCTAGCTGGTTAGCTTGCTATCTGTGCGCTGGCTTCAAGTGCTAAAAAACGTCAGGCTAACTAACCAGTTGCAACAACTTAAACGTCGACTCATGCTCGTTTTTAGACAACAAGGTTCCGCACCGAGTGTCACTTTGTTAAAATTAACGACACAAAGCCCTGTCAGCATGCATCCTCACCTTTGATTTCCCTTGCTTTTTGCAAGACAGGGACGATGGCGTCTGGTTGACACAGAAGGTCAGGTGATTTAACTACAATGACCCAGAGGGAGTGGTTTAGCCTAAAAGATTGCTTTCCGGGGGTCCATTTGTTTTTATGTACATAATTCATTCACTTTTTGTGACTAGATTTCAAGCTATTACATTAATGCAACCCCAAGAATAACTGACACATATATGGCACGAAGCAAATTGAGCCACACGCGTTGGACGCCTCATAAATCGCCAGGGTTGGTCAAACAACGCCCCCGTGTGGTTCAGATGGTGAAGTCAATCGCATTCTCACGTTTTGGATTAATACTGACAACAACTAAATGCGAGACCACGATGTAAACCCCTCTCTGTCCTGCATTCAAAACCTTGCTTGAATAAAAGTACATAAGTATGATTATTAAAATGTATTACAGTACCTAAGTGCAAAATGGCACATGCCAGAATAGTGTAGAATATATTCTGTCACTGGATTAAAGTGATCAATTCAGGCTTGGCATCTGCCTAGGTGGGAATATTTTTTAATTACTGAATGAAGCCTACTGTTTCGTGGGCCTACCTTATCCCTAACAACAGACTGTGTCATAATTTCAGTTACTTGATATTTTCTAACCCTAACCTAAATCTACAGATTTATTTGATAAAAATCAGATAATAAAGTGCAACCAAAAGTTAAATAGTAACTTCAAACAAATAGAAGTATTAAGCAGAATGAAATGAAAATACTTAAGTACAGTGGGAAAACCCCAGCATTGCGCTCAAGTGCAGTACCTAAGTAAACGTACTATCTAAAAATATTTTAGATGAACATATGATGCTGCAACTTCCTTTGTTACTTCTGTTTTCACAGCAAAGTTTCAGTAATCATGGGCAACACGTACTTCGTGAAGATCTCTACACACAGTCCTGGAATATTCTCAATACTCAGTGACTTGATCATTCAAAGTCCCTGTGAACCTCTAGGCAAAACCATTTGGGGGAATTTAAAACACTAAAATCAAAACAAGCCCCACAGTGTCTATCAATGTTTTGACAACAACTGCAGAATGAAGCATGTAAAAATATAAAAAAGGCCAACAGTATGAGATGGGCCATTGCATTTCCTGTGGAAAGTACTTTATTTGCCATGGCTCTGTCATGACTGCTAGTGTTTGGCTGTCCCCCTGTGATCATATATCACAGGGAGACCTTGAAAATAATTAAGTTCATTTACTTAAGCACTATGCAAATATACAGACATCATGCATTTATACTTCACTTTTCTCTAGACTTGTGGTTTTATTTACATAATGTAATCTGTTAAAGTTGCTTTTCAAATTACGAAAACAAAATATTCAAAGATTTACAAGCAAATTATTTGATAACTTTATGAAATATGAAACAATGTTAATGATTTAATAAAATAAATCAGTCTTGAACAGTAATAAAATGTCAATGCAATAACATTGCATCATTTTGACAGGGGTTATTCTTCACTTACGAATAATGAACACTTTTACTTTCTGTTTATAAATCAATACTTCCTCTTAAGTAAAATAATTTCCAGACTTTTACTTGTATTTATTAGCAGTGTGGTACAACAATCAGATGTGACATGTTATGATTATGAGAGCTGGATGAGCAGCCAAGACATTTGTTGGAAAAGGTACCAGACTCTGAGAGCTTCTTTGTAGAGGATATGGCTGTGAATTTGGTAAAAGAAATAAGAAAAGAGATGAAGCAGTCATTTATACAAGAAAATGAAGAAAAATTGCCTTTGTGGTGTGGAGAGAGACAGCAAACACTGTGCTTGAGGTGCTTGTATTTCTATCTGCTGTAATGACATATGCTTTTAAATATTGATTAGCTCCATTAAAACATCCTATTTCAGTCTGACGTCAAATCCGTTGGTGTTAACACTGATGTATTTTTTATAAGATTTATTAGACGGTATATATCTTTCACACACAATATCTTGCTCACACAACTCATTGGATTTTGACAAAACTGGGGCATGTGATGCATCTTATGAACATCACGGCATTCTGACATTTTCAAAATTACTGCCCCAAGGGAGACACTGTAAATCCAAGTCAAAATTAATAAGCCAAAACTTTGCTTACAGCTGCTTAAATGTGTTTCAGCAGAGCTGAGCAAATGCCAAATACTTAACAAATGCTTTTTTCTAGTCATAAGTCATAAACATAGGAAACACATCTGATGATTTAGCAGCTCCTTCTCAAGACAAAGGGTTTGGAGCAGAGAGACATCATCACCCACACAACACGCTGTGAGTGTCTTTCTGGGAACTATAATGAGTATTTTAGAGAAAACGATTTGCAAAAAATCCTTTTGGTTAACCAGAGTAACTTTGTTTAAAAGATTTTTTGTGCTTCACAAATGAAATTAATCTATTTTGGGGTGAAGGCGAGTATCTAAGTGATGGATGTCTTAAATCTTGTAAACAAAGCAAAAGTGTTTGCATTCTTTAATACTCCCACAGAGATAAGTTAAAAAATTGGTTTTTTTTGTTGTTGTTGATATTTTCAATAAAAATCTCCCATTAATGGTTTGTATTGGCAGCAAGAACAGCAAATCATATCAATAATCTCAATTACAGTGGAACAGTATTGATTGTGATTAGTTTATACAAAGAAGTGAGTTTGATCTTTATCAGAAGTTCTGTATTTTAATAACTTTATTGTGCTTATTAGAAATGAGTCTTAGAATAGTTTGCAAGAAATCACTGCTAGGTATTATTTACGTGTGTTTTTCAAAATCTTTTCAGAATTTTAGCCTTTATTGTACAAATAATTACAGAGTGATGGATTTTTGTTGTGATAGATACATAAAGATGAAGGGGATTCAATATGCAGAATAAATGAGATGACAACCTAAAAGATCAGGTAATTTTAAATGGTATTAAATGTCTAGAAGGGCAAAAGAGAGGCAACTTCAAAATTAATGTCAAGTTCCCTCTTTTATTCAAAGTCGGTTACAGATTGCGTAAGAAATAAATGCAATAAATACAAGCATGAAAGTTCAGACTTGTGCAAGGTCGCAGCCTCAAACTGAAGTGACAGATAATGATAAAAGAAAACATTAATGAGACAAAATGACAGAGGAGAAGAAAGCGGCAAGCACAAAGAAGGCACAGAAATTCAAAAACTGGCATTTAGTGTCTTCATCTAGTGGCTCCTTTTTAAACTTTTTTACAAATAGTGGGAGGATCATTGAAAAACACTGACCTCTAATTGTCATTTGTAGTTTTTGTTAATGCCGTTGCTGTTAATGATGATGATCCCACTTTATTTGAAGATAATCAGCACCTGGGTCATTTACAACAAAGGTAGCCTGAGCCTGCGTGCGCGCTCGCACACACACATACACACACACACACACACACACACACACACACACACGCACACACACACACGCACACACACACGCACACACTCACACACACTTAAAATTACTCACTTACTCTAAGCCCCTGATTTATGTTATGGGGAATTTCCTTGTTTCCCCATAAGGAAAGCAGATCTCCACAATCTGTATGTGTGAACAGATTTATGTCACCACAACATGAGTAATACATGATGTCCAGGGCTGACGTCATTATAAAAGCCAGAGGAAGCTAGTAGCCACTGAGTGGCGCTGTAGTTCACACTTTCTCCCTGCACATCCTTGTTAGAAGCACCGGAGCTGTATTATTTGCATGCCAGAACTTAGTGTTTGTTTAGTCAGGGAGGCAATTAAAGCCAGTTTCAACAGGTTTAATTGGAATGATTTGAATAATTGCTTTGAACGGCATTGAAGATCCCGTCATCACAGTAAATCCAGGATTAGCAGCATTCATTTGATTTGCATACTTTAGCTCACATCTAATTTAGCAGACCTCAGGAAGCATTGATCAAACATAAGTCTAAACACATACTGTGTATTCATTGTCCTTTCATGTTGCAAATTTAAGAGACATCATTGTATTTTTTTTCATTTTGTTTTCGTTTCATTTACAAACTGCAACACACCGAATTCATGTTGAGTATGTGGGGGGTCCAGAAAGGTCAGTTTGGAGCGAAGAGGGAGCACTGTTACACAGCAGATGCATAATAATGTGAAGGTCAACAAGATACTCACCGTGCTCGGTAAAAATGTAGCACTTAAAAGGCCCAGCGATCCATTATTAGTCACATGTATACAGCATTGAACAGTGATCAAACCAAGTGTAAATCTACTCAAGGCTAACAGAACAAGAGGTGAAGGAGAAACAGAGAGTGAAAGGGATAAATATAGGAGGGCAGCGCTGCAGATTAATTGCTGACAAAAAGGACGCCTGACCTAAAGACAAATGAGGAAGTGCAAGGTCTGGTGAGTTGGGGAGGAGGATGCTTAGCCCAATTGCGGGTGTGTAGGCCAATGCCACCCCCACCGACCCCCCACCCCCACCCCCACCCCCACCCCCCCAACCCCTTCTTCCTCCTTCAGACACATGATTCTGCACACCGCTAAGTGAAAAGAGACTACATGCTCTCCTCCCCCAGTGCCGCTGATAGGATGATAATGGAGCATTCCTCAGAGCTGTTTCTCATTCATGCTAGCTGTGACAAGGGAAAAACATGCTTCTTTTTTTTTTCCACTGGGGGCAGCTTACTTTTTTTTTTTTTTTTTTTCCCCAGCTAGATCATGGGCACGTAACCTGAGATTTGTCCACAACGCCCTCCTTTTACTTGGATCATCTTATTTCATGTTGTGTAGATATGAGGCATATATATCTACCTGCCCCTTTGAACTGTTGTTCTTTTTTTTTTTTAGGTTTTTTTTTTCTGAAGTTTCATGATGTGCAGAATCAAAGAGCATAATTAGTGCAAATTGGTAGTGACTCTTCCCCCCTTGGGTTTGGCCTGTTTATTTAAATCAAACGACTTAAAAAGAAATCTCAAAACAGGCATGTTAACTGTTACAGCATCTAGGAGGACATGGTGTTGTTGATTTTTTACTCTCTGCTCATTTACATTGATTTTTTACTCAAGACCTAAGACACAGAATAAGTGCAAGAATGTCTGGATTTGTCTAGCACTGTGTAATCACAAAGGAATGTCCTGAGACATTTCTGCTTTTCCTCTACAAGACCCCTCTTTTCCCACGGCTCGTCCAGGTCTTGAGAATCTGTTTCCTCTCTCTCTCTCTCCCTCCCTCTGTCTCCCTTCCTCCCTCTCTCTCTCTCTCTCTCTGTTTGTGGAGATACATGAATACCACAAAAGGCTGGTTTATAGGAGAAGTACAATGCAAGCTCAGTGTCTTCAAGGGCGCAAAGAGCAAGAGTCCATGCCTTCTGAGAGACCTCGAAGAGGGCACGCAAGGCTAAGGTTTAAAGTTATTTCCGGCATAAATCAAACAGAAGATTGATAGAAATAAACACGCAACACAGCGGAGTTGAGTGAACTTACTAAGCACATATTGTACGTTGTGCGCCTTGGGAGTTTCTATGTTGTGTTGCTTTCAGAAAAATTCTCACCATCTGAGGATTTTTCAAAATTTTTTTTTTTAAAGTTAATAAACTGTTTAGAACAACAAACCCCAGGCGAAATGTGGCCAGAGATTTGTGTTGTTTAGAGTCAAGTTGAGTGCTTACAGTGCAATATCTCCGTTAGTGATGATCTCATGGCAACTTGGGGATAGACAGACAATGTGTTGTTCAAAATGAGCAAGTCTTTGGCCACGTGTTGATGACGTCAGGCTGTATTTAAGTGTGTATGAGCCTGCTTCAAGCACTCTTGTGGAGAGACACATCTGAACACATGAGTAAATGGTGAAAAAGCAAGGCCGCATGTGTTAACACTTTGGGTCACATGTCTGAGAGACATCTGAAAGACTTGTTAGTTATTTACGGAAATTCTTCTTTCGCCACTGGTTTGCTCTGTCACGATCAACAAATATTAACCCGCACTCGCTCATCAAAATTCACGTGAGTGGTAAACAAAAACAAAAAAAAAACAAAAATCACATGTCTCATTCGCGAAGAGAAAGAACCAATTTTTCAATTAGTGACTTTTAGCAAAGCGATGTTTCACCCCACGCGACCACTAAAAGCCTTTTCCAAGGATTCAAAGAACATTTGTTGGTCTTAATGTTCCCCAGACACAAAGTGACATCTGCCTCCCTCCCTGCATGCCTGCTGCTCTTTGTTCAGAGGAGCACTGAGGGGAGAGCACATTGAAGGCAAAGATGATGTCACCATTGTGATCATTACTGTGCTGTGTGGTGCCCTATTTTTGACCAGGCGTCACTGAGGGCAGGCCAGAATGTCTGCCTGCACACTGCCAGGAGGAACAGTGGCCTGCCAGTATTAATTAACACAGGGCCTGTTTTCATCAGTCCTAAAACCGTCTTAAGACCACCCCCACTGGCCCACCTAAGTCTATGTTCAGACGCTCCTCAACAAATAAATCATTTGAGCAAGCTGAGGATGTCTTCTTAACCTTGTGGTCTTTTAATTTTGTTTTGTTTTACTTCATTATTGAAATATATTACAATAAATGATTTATTCACTATTCACAATTTTTATATTCCCCATCTAAGTCAAACATGGACTTGAATCTGCTCTGTAGATGTTTGTATTTCCTGTTAAAACACTCAAATTAAAAAGGGCAAAAAGAGATTTATTTAACTACCATCAGGCCTTAATTAATCCTTTACTTATTATTATTCATTATCCAATCACTGATACTGCTCAGTTTAACACTCCGGTTCAATGCAAATGTCAATAATTTATTTTTCCAGTCAAAGTAATTAATGCTGCTGCTCAATTTTTACTATTCTAAAAATGAATAGTAATTTGCTTGAGGGCACAAGTGTGTATTTAGTTTAAATTCTGTTAATTATAATACGAAAGGCTCAATTGACATATGAAGGGTTGTGTTATTTTAAATTAAATCACTATGACACACAAAACCTGCTTTTCAATTTCGAGGGGTGAGTTTATCTTTGACACCACTGTACTTTAAGGGTTCATTTAACAGTCATTACTCATAATGAAACTTTCAAACATGCAGGTGTGGCTGGCTGACTGACAGACAGTATCGTCAGTATTCCAGATCTTTGTCACTCTAGGCACTTAGAAAAACATTTTGTGCATTTGTCTGACTGTTTTTACACAGTTTGCGTCATTTTTTGATGTTCTCTGTGCACCTGTTTTTAGAAAAGCATTTACTCCCATGAGGATCAAAGAGGTTACCAGTTGCTGCTTCTGTAAAAATACACTTCCTGATTTCATTATTGTGACCAATAACACACGAAAATTCTCTAAATTCCTCCCAGCTCACTGTTGATGTTTTGAATTTTCAAAATATCAACAGTGAGCTCAGGGAAAGCTGGGGATTTGAATGTGCTGTCGGGCGCCATAAGGAGGTGTGTATCTTTAAACACAAAGTTTTCTTTTGGATGAAGCATTTAAAACATTCAGCAATCAATCTTGGAGGTAAATGTCTGCTCACGATGCAGATAAACCAAGCTGTTTTTACTCTGAGGGATTAAGGATCGTCTTACAGAGAAATTGACAAAAATCCTTCGGTATCTTTGAACACTCTGGTCTAAAATGTATACAAACGTGAAACGAACTCAAGACAATCTGTTCAATTTTAGAATAAAAATATCATACAACTAATATCTCTCATTCTGTAATGTCTTGCTCATATTTTCTAACTTAAAATTAAAATAACATGGACATTAATTGAATTTTAATCAATGTTGCTAAAGTATGAAATGTTTTAAAAAACTGTCACTCATAGTGTGACAGTTGTTTATATAACTTTATTAGTCTTAGACAATTTTAATCGATCAATCAGTTTTGGTGGAAAAGTCAGCCACAACTTTTTTTTCACTAGTATAGCTAATAAAGCTTATGAAAAACATCTGTTCTCACATTTTAGCATCTGGAACTCACTATTACTAAAATGAGCAACCTTACAGTCCCAATCTTTTTTTTTTTTATTATTTCCTCTATTTGGTAATTAAAAATAAGAGCACAGACACTGAATGGCATTACATGTGTGGACATTATATCTGCTGGAAGGGTCTTTTTTCATGAATTTTATAATAGCTTCTAGGGTTTATGCTGAGTTCAAACGCGCCTCTACAATGAATACAAAAGCTTGTTCAATAGATGGATTTTTGATGGCCTTGACGCACTCTGTCTGAAAATAGCTCATATGGTATGCGTGGACATTTTTTCCACATTTAAATGAGACTCTAAGGTCTATAATTAGACCATAGGTAGCATTTGAATACAACCTATTTGTAGTAAATTTACTTTGGCTTTTTATCCATCTTCTTTTTTGAATTTTAGATGCAATAAAAAGCTATGGAAATCAAGATGGAGGGCAAACCAAGGCCTAATTAACAAAAACACAACATGCTGTCTTATATGTGAGACATCCACATCACAGGTAAGATTCACATGTGGTTGTGTGGGCGTCGAACCACTCATATTTCAGGCAGCTCCCACAATTATTTATGAAACACATGTCAAGTCAGACCGTATTGATTTCAGTTTGCCCAACATATATATATATATGTATGTGACAATAATGTTTTTTTTTTATTACAGGACCATTACATTATCTTGATGTGGTTAAATACAGACATTTAAAGGAAACATTAATGTAATTATTTTCCCACTCTCCATGTCCAACCTTAAAGACTGGACAATTTTATTTAATGACCCTTTTATGTTGTCAAAGCACTAATCCTTCCACACAAACACTTACCATTCACTGACTTCCTTCAGCTCTTTTTTATTTTAAGTTTCAGTATACAAGCTTTCTTAGCACTCATTGATTTCTTTGTAAAAGGAATTGATTCATTTCACAGTTTGAAAAAAAATCTTTGAAAAGCCTTTTAGTAGTTTCAACATGGCTCTTATAATTCTGAATTTTTAGGACCTCTAAGTTACTGAAGAGTGAAAAACACTTTTAAAAATTTTTATCAGTGACTCTGCCTTTGTGCCTATTTTTTTTTCTTTCATATGAGATGATTTACTTTTTATAGTTGCCTGGCGTTGTTGCAAAATGGGGGCCGATGTCCTTGCGACGCAGGTGTGAAATTCTCACTACCCACAAAAAAAAAAAAAATGTTGGTGTTCACACTAAATGCTGGTGATGTAACACAAAAGCATTACTAATTTGAGATTAGTTATGAATTCCACTTTCAGTGCACTGCAGTGTAAATATGAGTATTTCTTTTCCATGCTTTGATCCAAATTTTCAGGGAACTCTCTGCCAAATCAAACTTGTCAAAGTCAATGCTTGAAAAGAACAAGAAAGCTTTCCGCCTGCAGAAAGTGAACACGGTTAAATCTCTAATGACTGATTTTGCCAACAATGATGTCCGTCAGTATGAGTTGAGAGTCTCCTGTGGATTAGCATTTGAGTGGAATCCCATAAAAGGTAGCTTACCTTTGCATTACAAATCACTGGTGAGTGACTTAATAGTCTCCATGGAATTACAATAATGTTTCTTATTTTCCAGGTAATGACCATGCATTATTTGAGCAATGTGAGTGTAATAATATATAATAGACCATGTAAACTTTGTAGGAAAATGAAAAATAAAGCGAAACTGACTGCACTTTAAGAAGGACTGATATCACGCCTCATGTGTGGATCAGAGAGGTGAGAGGAAAACAACTAGACCAAAGTAATGATAATAAAAAAGCACAATGGTCATATAACTGTCGAAGTACACTACAGTGTCAAAAAAGTACACTATCTACAGTGGACAAACATCAAAGGTAGTTCTATGTAAACTATGGTAAAGTGATGCACTGAAGCTTGAAATTCAGCTGCAAAAGTCATTTCCCTAGAAAAATCCCCTCAGCTTCATCTGTCTCAAGAGAAATTGTATAGTCACAAAATGTAGGTAGTGTTAGTTTGTGTGCGTTTGCATCTGGTTTTGGCTTTTCTATCTTTTTTTTGTAAGTTTTGGGCCATGAGTAAGAGATATTTCATGCCACTTTATTTTAAACTGATCAAATTATAAGTAAGCAGCTGCAGTTAAATGTATCTAACAGCAGGGTTCCTCCAGGGTGATATTCAGATGGACTTGCAGGAAAATACTAGGTTGATTTTCTTAGCTAAACCCCTGTACTTAGGAGAAGATTTAGCAAATGGAAAATCTGCTGACATTTTGTATGGTGTGTTTACACTGACGTGGGTAAAGGATGTGTTTTTATTTGATTCAAGGTCATTTGGCATTGCTCAGGTTGGGGTGACATTTGCTTGTGATCTAATTCTTCATGGAGAGATGCATCCCTGTGAGGCTGGAACTTGTTTCTCCACTTTCCTGGCACAAATGACTCCTCATTCCCAGAAAAGGGGCATATTAATGCTCTCTCTCCGTGTCTTTCTGTCTCTGTCGGTCACACACTGACAACATGTGCACACAGACTGCGTCTCCTCATTGAATGACAGTGTGAATGTACCTCATCAACAAATGAGTCACTCTACTACTCTGCTATTATGATGATTTCTCCCTTCTGTGCATTACATCATGCAACAGAGGGTTCTGCTCAGTTACATTCAACACAATAAAAACACTTGGAGTGTGCCCATTTTTTTTTTTTGCGAATGTGCAGAGGTTTATTTATCTTGCCTGGAAAACAGATTTTAGTTGATCATCCAAAATCACGTCATCTAATTAATTTTGTTTTGCTTTTTGCTTAACAAACTACAATTCCTATACAAGATGACAGTGATATAAGGATGGCATTAGGGTGGTTTAAAACATTTGTGTCACAAAAGCACTTAACATAAAATCCCTGAACCTGCTTTCTATAGCTGTCCCTGAGGTTAAAGGTCAAGGATTAATGCATATTTCACTGTCAGAAGGATTCTCATACCATTAGACACAGTTTCAGAATATCAGCAGTTGGGTCGACACACTTAAAGCCATTTCATTAATTTCAAACCCTTTTCAGGAAGGAATAGCAGGATACCAATCAATAACAGCGTTCATGTGACATAGTTGCTGAATTTCATGTCAGCAGGAGAATATGAGAGCTACTTGAGGCACACCAATATTCTACATGAAGCAGCTGCAAATTGGTCCCTTGTGCTTTAATCACACAGGCAGTTCAAATCATTGACTTTGCAAATCATTACATTTCACAAGGCATTGTTTTCAAGACTACTGATGTATTGAAAGGATGCTACAAAGAGAAGATACTACATGGATGGAAGAATAATTACAGTCCGTTTGCAGGGTTCTTACATTAATCCAAAACAAAAGATTAAATTAAACTCAACGGTTGCAGCGGCGTAAGATGTTGGAGGCAGAGACGAACAATAGAGCTCGACTCATTCTATACAGAACAACATTGTCTTAATTTAATTTATTGGGTGTTTATTTAACAGTTATTATGTAGGAAACAACAATAAGTGGGGACTAATTCAATTGCACAAAAAGCCGTCCTTAGGCCACTTTTCTTGTGTGTGAACACTATTTTAAGCTCCATTTATGGTGTTCAAATTAAACATCTCAGAGTTGCTGGAAGCTTCTGTTGTTAATGGAATCCCACATAGCGGATTGTGTGGGGAGGAGAGCAGATGAATCTGTATTCCCTGAATGTGTCTGGGCAAAAATCAATAAATGCAAGCACAGCTCCTCGCTTCTGACGGCTGTCCCTGTCTTTGCATGGTGGACTAATAGAAAAATAATAATTAAATCCAAATCACCAGATTAATTTGTTTTCCATCAGTCTCAGGAGAGATCTCTTTTTTTTTCCTGTTTCTTTAGTGGCTCATTATACTTTCTAATCAAGACAAAAAAAGTCCCTCTTTTAGACAGACATGCTGTCTCCCTTCCCCCTTCTCTTCCCTGTGGTGTGCTTTCTCGCATTGCAGTCATTGTGCTGGCACTTATTATGTTACAAATGACCGAGGTACGGCAGGCATTCTCAGTGTGCATGCAAAGAGGGCCCACCCTTCTATGCTGCTAGTGCCTTCTCCTAATGACGATGCTCAGAGTGCCCCCTGACGCCGCCCCATGCAGCCCTCTCCCCCATTCCCGCCCCCATGTGCTCTCTTTAATGAAGATTCTCCAATGCAATTAAAAATCCTTGCTTCTTGCTGCTACTGTATGACAAACAGAGCCACTGTCATTCTTCATGGCCTGTCATTCCTGCTACAAGAGGCGGAGGAGATGGAGAAATACACCAGGGTGCCAGTGGCTAGAGAGACAGATAGAGGGGATTGTGTGTGTGTGTCTGTGTGTGCATGGTTGAAGAAGAGCAAAAGCCCCCATCTCAACAGGTAATGGAAAGGGGCAGAGGGAAAAAAATCAATGACCAGAGAACATGGAGCGTGAGCTTATAAAATGGCTTTAACTGCACGCTCCAAGCTGAATAAGGGGTTCTGTGTCCATCCTCAAAAACTCGGGTGATCATGAATGTTTTATCACACACACCCACCGACGCCACCACCTTCTCCCTTTTTTTTTTCTGTCTGTTTGATACATGAAAATGACTGATTTCTGAGTAACATCTTTGCAACTCTTGCAATAACATCAGAAAACGTTTCGGGTGACACTTTTTCGGATGCTGTGACATAACGGCAGGAAGACGGAGAGAGGAAAACAAGACAAAAAAAAAACAGGATGCATTTATGGTCATTTATAATGTTTATGAAGCATTAATATGAATGTGCCTGTAAACCAACACTCCATCAAGCTGCTAACAATGAGTTCATTGTTTGTGTGTGATTTATGAGGTGCCTATAAACTAACAGTAAACAGTTTGTTAATCCAGTATAATACCTGTTAAAATGGATACAACCATGGGTGATGTGACACGTACAGAGACACACCAGTTGGTCTCTGGCTCTGTGACCCATCCTCGTCCTCCTCATCAGGGTGGGGCATATAAGAACAGTTGCCCACTCCATCTGCAAAAAAAAAAGTCCCCACTACCCCTCCACCCCCTTGTTGTTTTCCAGTTGAATGAAATAATCTTCCCCCGTCTGGAAACCCAGTCTGGGTCAGAGGGCCTGCGTTCAGCCTGTTGCTTATTGTGTGTTCAGCAGAGGAGGTAAAGCATACAATTAGGCACAGATGGCTGTCTTTGCCAGGCAATGTATTGATCCTATCCCTAGGAAGATCTGTCCCATTTCTGTTTTTGTTTGGCAAATGCCTTCTAATTTAGAGCCTGTGTGAAACCCATTTGTATTTGTTTGATCATGTATCATCTTCTAAGGGATCATCATCTGGTCATTTAATAGTGAGACACACGGGCAATTTTACTGACTCAGTATTGAGACATGTAGATAGATAGATAGATAGATAGATAGATAGATAGATAGATAGATAGATAGATATGTATACTTATGTATATAGATACTTATTAAATGTACATTAGTATGTGGATGACAAAAATATGTTATTTTAAAATTAATTTCAGATGAGATAATGGTTTATTAATTCATTTAAAATGTAAATATATATCAGATATCTTCAACTCCAGAAGTGATAAACACAACTTTGTTCATATAGGCCTTGCGCCTTTTAAAAAATATCCATTCAGAAAACGAAAATCAAGTGTTTTTGTCTAAAACACTAAGAGGACTATAAAACTTTTCTTCCCTCTGCAAGGTGCAAAATCTTTACACTCTTTTATAATGTAATGTATTTTGGCTAAATACACCTTTTAAAGCAAAAATTAAAACCATAACAATCATTATAATTGTTAATCAAAATGATCAAAGTCGCACGAAAGTCGTGACTTCTGTGCGAAAAAAAAACATAAATTATCATTATTATTTAATCCAGTCTATTTGTTTGTTTTCTTATTTTTGTTTACACCAGAGGCCGATAATCGCCGTATCTGTTGGGATTTTTTTTTCGCGATCGCAACTATCGTTAACATCAATAAATAAAAGTTGTCGCTACATCTCTCCGTCGGTGTTGCGTAAAAAAAAAAAAAAAAAAAAAAAGCTAATGACAATGTCGCATTCACAGTAATAACGGTCAATAACTGTATCCTTCCTTTACTACAGCCGCTGCACAAATAATAAGTTTTCTTTGTGTGGCAGTAGTGAGCTGACGTCAGGTCGGTTCCTTGAAGTGGAGCTGAATAAACCTTGAGAAGAGTCTCCTTCAATCTGCTGTTAGTAACTAACACACACACTCACACACCGAGACTCAATTACTGCCCAATTCCCTTCTTTATCATTCGTCCCCGACCTCTTTCATAACCAAAACCGACCAAGGAAAAAAAGAGGCGAGAAGAAGACCAAGCCGAAGTGTTAGTTGAACTAAAAACCCACGTTGGAAATAAGTAAAGTGTCGAAACTAAAAAAAGGTAAGTGTTTTATTTCACTGACGCTGTTTTCCCCACATCACAGAACAAGCGATGAGCTGCGTAGTGCTTGGCTCCGTTTCTAGTTTCTTAGCTTTTCTTTTTTTTCTTTTTTTTTTTGTTGTATTACATAGAAACAGCTCGTGTAAACTGGTTGATAGATAGTTTCTTGTTTTCGGTTACATTGTTATTCATTCAGTCTGTGCATTTTCGCGGCGGTACGTTTGATCGAATCGCTAAAGTTTCTTTTTTTTTTCCTCTTTAAAATATAACAACGAAGTGTGTGTTTTTTTCCTCCTCCTGTGAGTGGTGACCTGATAACGTTAGTGGGAATCGTCTTTGTGTCCCTCTCTCCGGTTTTCTCTATCGTTCACCGTTTACTCGGGCTGTTGTCTTTGGATAACTTGTGTTTATCGTGGAGAAATTTAAACTTTTTAAGGGCTCATGGTGTTGTCTGTTTTGCTTTTTATCGACCGTGTAAATGTTACAGTTGTCGGAGGGTATTTTTTGGTGCTGGATGTTGTTTTAAAAGAAGAAGAAAAAAAAAGGGGGGGGGGGTAACTACGAGGCGCTGGACTGTCGTTGGTCCTCGCTGCCGGTCCGTTAAAAAAAAAAAAAAAAAAAAAAAAAAACCCTATCCAGTGTAATAGTCCCTCGACACGTAAAATAAAACAATTAGCGAGACAAATACATAAATATCCCCTTCGGTTCGGATTAACTTTGACGTATAATATTCATTTCTTCAGAGTTTGAGCTTTTTTTTGCCCCCTCTCTCTCTCTCTCTCGTGTTTGCTAGCCGTGTGGCTTGGCCAGCCTGCCGGGGAGCCGCCGCCGCCGCTGCCGCTGCTATCGCGGTCGCTTCCTCAAACGAGAGGCACGCAGGCGAGCTAGCAGCCGCTTGGCCGAGTTGTTGAAATTTATCCCTTTGTGTATATTACAATATCCTCCATTTTTTTTCTGCCCCTTCCAAAACAACAAGCCTCTCGCCATCTTGGTTATTTTAAATTCGCCCCCCCCCTCCTTGTCTCTCTCTCTCTCTCTCTCTCTCTCTCTCACACACACACCACCAACAAGCACCCCTACCTTTTTTTTTCCTCCCCTCTCTCTTCTCTCTCTCTATCTCTCTCTCTCTCTCTCAAACACACACAGGCTACTTTAAAAGGAAATGGATCCACGTTTTTTTTTTCTCTCTCTCTCTTTCGCAAGTTTTACCAAAAAAGTTTGAAGACTTTGGTAAAAGAGGGAGAGAAAAAAAACAAAACAAAAACGAGACGGAGGATCGCGTCCTGTCTGTGGTTTTTAGATAGGAAATGAAGGGGGTTGATGGATTGTCAGCGATGATTTAAAGGCAGTTTTATCGCAGAGAAGGGGACAATTTATGTGTGTGGACGAGACGATTGCTTTAAAAAGCAAATAGAAAGTGACGTAGTGTTTTATATGTCAGGATGGTGTTTTTTTTTTGCGGAGAGACAGGTGGAAATGCGAAAACATCGATGCGGACATGTTTAAATAAAAGCATTTTGCGCTGTTTTTTTTTTTTTTAACCTAATGTGCTGTTGAACATGATTTGAAAGTTTACTCCGGGCTGCTTTATGTTTATCTTTGAAACTGAGCATGAATGAATGAATGAATGAATGAAGGAAGGAGGGAAGGGAAGGGAAGGGAAGGAAGAAAGGAAGGAAGGATATTAATTACCAGGAATCCTATTAGGGGGAAACAGTCAAAATTAAATTTAACTGGATGTCGCAGCAAAATAACAGTGATTAGACATCCTTTGAATTACGAAAGTGTTTGAAATAATTATGTGATTAAAACTGGGGTTTTTTTTTTTTTTTTTGCTAAATTGGTGCACTGTTGATTTAACAAAGTTAACAGATGTATAATTGATTGATATGCCAGTTTGACAAGTGTGAGGGTGCACGCTCACACGCTTCTCCCATCATCATTACACACACACACACACACACACACGCAGTTTGAATTACCTCTGACTGGGCTGTAATACTGATTGTTTAGACAGGAGACTCTTTGCAGTAAGAAATGGTGACCTTATTTCTGTCATCCATCTTACAAAAGGTGTTATTTTAGCCTGTGCGTTGGCTCTGTTTCTCAGAGTTAAACTTGGATCTTACGTTCTTCCCCATGTCCTGTAAGCAGTTTATAAAAGAAGAGAACGGGGGGGGGGGAGAGAAAGAAAACAAACCGAACAAATGCTTTGAAATGGAAAATCTGATCATTTCACCTCCCACCTCTTTTGTTTGCCCGTTTATTGCTGCAAAGCTCGAGTGCAGAGGAGCAGATGTTTAGCCAAACATGAAGGCGCGGTGCCTCTGTCCTTATGGGGATGGCTCTCCCTCCTCTCACTGCTGATGCATCGACATGACAGCTGCTTGATTTCATGGAGCTGCTAAGAAGCCATTAGTGGTATCAGTGAATTGAGACGGAACAGTGTCTCTCAGTTTTATACCACTATTACAACTGTCTATTGTTAGTGTCATTTTGTGCAGATTTGTTTGAATATGTGAGTGCTCATGTGTGCATGTGTGTGTGTGTGTGTGAGCAAGTGCTGCAGCTGAACATACAAACCAACAAGAAGTACTTATATATTTGTGCAGTGGGTTTTCCCATAATTTTTGAGAGAGTGAGCAAGAGCAAAAGTGAAAAAAGGGGAACAAATCTGTCAGAGTTTGTTTGCCATGTTGGTTGGAAATGAAAGCACACTGTGCTACCTCAAGCACACTCAAATCAGAGATGTCTCTCCTTGCCAGGCCAAGAAAAAAAAAAAAAAAAAAATCAACCCTCGGCTGGAGTTTTATTCTCTCACTATCTCTCTCTCCCTCTCTTTCTCTTTCTCTTTCTTTCTCTCCCTCTCTGCTTCTCTTTCCCTCACTCAAATTGGAACTGTTGTTTTTGAAGAGATAAAGGAGGACTTCCGCTTGACTTGAACATTCAGGAATTAAGGATAGACATAGTTAAGCCCTATTTGCATGCCTACCAAAGTCACAGCAAACGGTTGCTATTGACTAAGCTGATTAGGTGAAATTAGGTTCACGAGCTCTGTGTCTGGGGGTGCTGAATCTGACAGAACTTGGACAGCTTTTGAGAAGACAATCCCATGTGCACACATGGCTGTATTCTCTATAATCCTTTACTATTGAATAATGGGCTATCTCTTTTTTTTGTCGGAAACCCATAGTTTCCTTCCTTTGAAAATTAAGTGAAGTGGGATGTATTAGGTGTGCATGATATATCGATCAAGTCATCTGCATGAGGCAACGCTTGCTTGAAAATCTGCCACAGCATCACTCTGTGTGTTGGGAGTGATATCAAAATGATGTCATGTGTATCATGTAGGTAGATAAGTAATCTGTTGTAAAGTGTGCATTTTGCTAATGGGTTATCAAGCTATTTCTGCTGAATGTGTCAACCACAGGCCTGTTTTGAATGCATAACACTAATGTGCTGCTTTTCTTATGTGTCGGGAAACATTTTGGATGATTAAAAAGAACTCAGCTCTACATTTTAATCTCAAATCTCAACTGGTTTTTCCTTATGGAAACCAGTTAACCCATTTAACGGTTCACCTGCTGCAGAAAAAATACACTAAGAGTAAAATGCTATATCAATGTAAAACCACCCACTTGGCTTTTTAAAGATACCTTTTAAGTGTAATGTCTTAAATAAAGACATGAATAAACTAAGCAGTGTTTTGACTATAGAAATGATTAGTTTTCAGAAATTGTAGTTAATATTTCAGAACTAAACAAATCAACAGGGAATTTGTCACCAATGAGCCTGGTTTTATGACTTTAAACTGAGCCTCAGTACCTTTAATTTTACATGAATATATATCATTATGTAAAATGATGTATATTTTAGACATGATTGCAGGAAACTAAACTGATAATGGCAGAGGAATTCAACCAAGTTAATTTTATGGTCCTTTTAAAGTGCTTCAGAGTCTGTTTGTGGGTAACTCCTTATCCATATATTCCATGGCAGTGATGTCAGTAATTTAAGCTTAAATAGAGATGAATTAGACCTACAAACAATCTACTGACAATATCGGCCATCTGGATGCCCTGTCAAATCTCTGCATGCTAGCGCTGACACAAAGCTGTGAAATTTCGAGAGGAAGTAGAGGTCTGCTCTGTGTTAACCAAATAATTCAGGAACTAATGTTAGACAGAGTCCTGATCATATTTCCTCATCCCTCCCTGTCTGTCAGCCATTTAAATATGAACTGGCAAGCACACGCAGAGAAAACAATGAAGGCAAATGAAATAATGCACCAAGAAACTTAGGACTTTAAACAGATGTTTTTGAAAGAGACATTAATCCTATCAGGGCTAATGGTCCTTTGAGAAGAAAGCCATGTTTTAGTGAAATCCCTAAAAGCTTCTAGGTATTAGATTGATAATGCTTTTTATTGTTGCAGATCAAATCGATGCTGCTGTGTGTATGTCTTGGTCTACTGTTTTGTGCCGTGTAGTACAGGCCCATGCAGACAGTTCACTTATTGATATGTGTTTACGCGGCCTCACAAGTTAATGTTCTCTCAGCTGGAAAGTTGGTTAGCTCTCAGGTGATCTACCTAACCTTATGTTACCTTGCTATTTTGGTAACACTGCACGGTCACTGGATGTCCTGATAATCATCAGGGTACACAAATAATTGTCTAAAGTCTGCGCTCAGTGACAGCCACCGTAAATGTGAGTCTTGTCAAATATTCTGGCTTTTCTTTGCCCATTCATGCCCCTGCCTGAGTCTGTATAAGGAGAAATGCATCTAAACTTAAAAACTAAAGCCAATGAGATAGGGCACATATGCCTCCTGTTGCAGAAACAAATGAACAATCTCAACAGTTAATTAAGACTAAGTAACTCAGCACTCATTTAAGTTTCCCTCTATATTTCTGGATTACATATGGTGGATTAATTAGCAAACAATAAGCAGTGTAAAGTGCAAGTCGGTCACCCCGTGTTGACTTTCAGGAGACAGAAGACAGAGCAGCCAAATTTGGGAGGGAAAGGCGATAAGCTGCTTCTTTGCTGTTCGTCCCCTGGGCCTCTATTTATCATTCAATGTGAGAATTTCCTTGATGAAAGTCAAGGTTGTTTGTGCATGCTCTGTCTCGTTGGGATGCCTATTTTTCCACCAGCAAGGTGAAAAGGTTGATTTTTTCCCTCCAAAGAGATGTCTTGTTTGGAAAGTCCAGGCTAGTTTCTTTTAATGAAGTCTCAAAAGGTCCTGATGATTTTTCCACTTCAGGGCTGTTTTTGTTTTGTACATTAGTGAGGAGGTGAAAATACAGATGTACTTCTTGCTTTGCGGAACCGTAGAACAGAATGCACACAAGTTCTCGTAATTTATTGTTTGTCTCCATCACATATTCATGCAGTAAATAAGAAAAAAAAAAAAAAACACAGCAAAAGAAGGTTATCACTTTACGTGAGCCGCACGCATCCATTTAATGTGGTCTTTAGAAAACACTGGAGTGACAAGAAACAAAAAAACACTGCAGCATTATGAATGCATTTCTTTTCTTGAAGAGAAATCACATCAGAGTTATTTGGCTTCATGAAAAGGAAACATTCAGTGTCTCTTAACAATAGCGGAGCCGGGCTGGAGCGGGACTGCATAAACATATTTTCTTAAGAAAACTAAACAAAATGTTATCTGTCATTTTTCTCCCTTACCTGTCAGTCTTGTCTAGGTGCCCATCATTTTGTTTCAGCAGGAACTTGATTATGGAAATGGCAATGAGGTCTGGAAAACCTGCTATTTAGTTTGATGTTTACCACACCTTGACATTCTCAATCTTTAGCAGGGGGCCTGTATTTACACATCTCTCTAGAATTCACCCATGCTGGCTGTACTTAAATGGGAAAAGGATACTGGGAATGAAAAAGAAATAAGAAGAAGGTTGCGGATGTGGGAATGGGAATGATATTGGTTTCTCTATTGGTGTGCCTCCCGGGTCAGCGGGGTTCTTGATCATACTATAGAATAGCTTGTAGCAGGCAGGGGATCTTTGAGACTTGGTGGGTGTTGAGATGCATATTGTAGACACACAGACTCATACACACTCAAACACTTGCTGTCAGAAGCTGGGCATTTATGCAGAGGGACAGGACACACACACACACATTTACAGACACACAAATGCATGAGACTGTGCCTCGACAGCCCCCATTTATTGATCTTCTTCAGCATTTAAAATCTGGTCACTGCTGCCACAAAGGCTTTTTATTTTAGCTGTGCTGGCAAAGCCTGCTCCAAGCTAAGCCAGAATTTTAAATATTTAACTCCTACGGAACGCCGTGAGAAATGACAAGGATAGAGAAAAACAAACAGGAAAGCAGTTTTGAGCTGTGCAATAGCTATATATGCATTTGTTCAAAACCATGTTTTATGTAAACCACACTGGTTCAATCAGCTCTCAATGTGTCGGCTGTGTAAGCGCTATAGTTTGGAGTAAAAATCTGCATGTACAGCATCCTTCCCTTCATGAAGTTTTATCTCGAGTTCATGGACGTATTTTATTTTTCTCTCTAAAGTGAGTTACAGAAACAAGCACTCAGTCAGAATTTAACTCAGTGCTGACCTACATGGCCTTACCTTGTTAGTAGTGCAGGCTGAAATGCTAGCAGTCAGTCGGATTAGTCATTACTGGACCTGGGACTAGCTGCTGTTTTTAGCATTTTAAGGTTAAAAATGGATACTCATGTGTAAAGAGGTGACTCAACGACGTCTAATCCACAGAAGCCCTATGGCACGTAGTCCTTCAGTCACTACCATCTCTTTTCTATCTCTGAGTCTAGTGTTTCCCCTTTTCACTGTTCTCTTCGGGCACAAAATATGGCATTAAAAAAGTGAATTTCTCTTTTTTTTGGGGGGTTATGAAATCGTCAGTGTTAATCGTCAGTTAGTTCCAGGTGGTGTAAGGGAAATGATCTGACTGGCTTTGTTCACGCTACATTTTGAAATAATTTGTCCTGAAAAGGTCAAAGCACATTTAAGTGATTTCAAAACGCCTCCATGTTGTCGTAAAAATGTATGTGGCTTTTACATCACTTATTAAAAAAACACCACCAGGCAGCCAGACTACAAGATTTCCTCTTCCAGCTGAACCTGCTGCTGTTGTTGTTTTTCTCTTGTCCAGCTATGAAAGCCTAGCCCCGCTCGGTCTGTGGCATTGTCCCGCTTTCCCCCTCTCCGTCTGTCTGTCTGTCTGTCTCTCTCTCTCTCTCTCTCTCTCTCTCCTGCTTGTGCTCTCTCTTTCTGAACGATGACACTGAGAGACAGCTGTAACGTGAGACGCCTCTCGATCCTGGCAGGGGCTTGGAAAGCTGAGGCAGAAGGGAGGGAGAGGGCCTTTATCTGAGACTGGGGGGCGCTGACCTCCTTCATTCCCCTTCTCTTTTTCTCCTCCATTCTCTCTCCCCGTCCCTATGTCTGCTAGCATATCCTATCCTCCTCCTCCCCCCCTCGTCAACTGGAAGACAAGACTGCACTCTTAAAAAAAAGTCAGCCTGGACCTGATGAATGAAATAGCGTGTCTCGTTTGCTGTTTACAACGTTTACAGCTGCATGTTGCTGTTGTTGGATGGATGCTGTCAACAGTTCACAGAATATAGTGAGTGATATTTTGGTGACATATGTTTGTGATCTGTGTAAGGACACTTTTTTTTTGTGCGTCTGTGCAATGTGCATGTGTGCTCGGATGTAGATGGAAACATCCAAACACACCCTGGACTCTAGGCTATGGCTGCTAAATCCTCTGTGAGAGCTCCCGTGTGTAATCCAAACATTTAGAGCTAATTTAAGCATGCAGGCAGGAGCCGCATCCTTTAGGAAACAACAGCTCTCTCTCGCACTCTTGCTCTCTCCATCCTCCACTGTGTGTGTGTCTGTGTGTGTGTGTGTGTGTGTGTGTGTGAACTGCGCTTGTGTTTGTGTGCATGTCTCGTTGTCGCTGGAGGGAAATGAAAGCACTCAATCACTCACCTGTCAGAGTACTTCAGATTCTGTCCATAACACACACACACACACACACACACAGACACACACACACACCCACACACACACTCAAACACACACATGAACACACACACGCACACAGACACGGACACATATGTGCATACACACTTACCCCTGAGGGTTTGACAGGACTGGCCCTTTATTGACTCCCTTGATCAAGGAGACAGCAGATCCATTTAATAGAAGCTCCACGCACACACAGGCATTGAAGTCAAAGTGGATTCACATCTGCTCTCCACACAGCCCCACTGCAGCCTTTTCTTTCATAAAGCAGTGCTTGCAGTCACTCAAAATGTGCCTGTACTGGGTGTTAAAGTACATTTTAAAGACTAATATTAACAGATTTTAAAAAGGCTTTGTTTTTGTTGTCAAAAGTTCTTTAGCAGTTGTAATGTAACAACTCTGATTTGCCTCTTCGATAGATGCTGTGTGTTATTGTACGGAGTGGAGTCATGGCATGAGACAAGCCCAGTCTGGGCTATAGGCATGTTCTGTTGGCCTTGGCCCCCGCACTCCCCCAGTTGGCTGTGTTTTGTGCTGAGTGTTTTGGAAGACCAGTTAGCCAAGAGGGTGCTGGGAGGAGATGTGACAGCTGTGTTGGTCACGGCTACTCTGACCTTCACACGTCACCTTGATGGATCATCAAGGCTGTAACCTGTTGTGTGGGCCTGTGCTAGTCTGATTATCCGCTGGTGATGATCTGGTCACATACTGTACTGATATCATTCTTCTAAATACAGCTGTGGACGGTCAGCATGTCACAATTACTGGATGTCTGAATGAGATTTGTGTCGCAAAGAGAAAAAAAAAAAAAAAAAAAAAGCAAGAAAAGGAAGTGGATTGGCAAACGCAGCAACGGGCTCCCTGCCATTAAGAGAAGAGTTATCATAGCAACACAAAACATGAGTATGTACACAGACAAAAAAGACTGATGCACACAATCCAGCCTGGTATTTCATATATATTCTGCCTCTCACAAATGGATGGCACTAATGTTCTGAGCTTTTTTTCGCCAGTCTCAAAGCGCTTTACTTTGTGTTTGTGGTGTAACCCGTTCCCTTGAGATGGCACTTGCTCCATCAAGTCAAGGAAGAAACCATTTAGTGGAATGACAAACACACACATATATTCAATCACGTATACAGCACCGGGAGGCTGGAAGGATTTGAATTGCACTTAGGCAAACGTTTCTCACATAAGTTCTTTATTCCTCCACCCGCTTCTTACTTTGCCCTGAACATACACTTACTCACATACAAAAGTATACTTGCACAGAGATTCCATTTTGTCAGCTTTCAGCCCCAGATCATGTAACAATAAAAGACTCTGCCCTGCAGTTAAACACTGCCAGTAAATCACAGGGCAAAGAAAGCTGGGAGAATCACTTATTTTTAAGCAGCATGAGAGACCACACTGAGGAAGGGGGGGGGGTTGAGACAGATAGGGTAAGACAGAGAGAGAGAGAGAGAGAGAGAGAGAGAGAGGAAGAGAGAGCTTCTTTGTGCACTGTGTACTGGCATTGTGTGTGATGAAGAGATGAATCACTGCTATTTAGGGATTGGTTTCCTGCAACTGATTGTGTGACGACTCGGTGGCGGACAGACTGTCAAGACTTGCCTGTTTTGTTCTGGGGGCTTCAGGAAAATGTCTGCGGCCAAGTCTCGCTAGCTCACTCCCACAGGGCCCGGTGTGCCAGAGATCAACAGAGACAACAGAGACAAACACCTCACCAGTGTCGCTCTTCTAACAAGGCATCAAATATTAAAAAGCAAGGGATTTTAGGCCAATCTCAATATGTGTATTTTCAGAGTACACTTGTTTTCCATGCTCAAAGACCAACAGAGTTTTTTGTAAAGAGAGCTTGCTTGAAACATGGTATAACATTTGTCTTTCTTTCTTCTTCTTTCTCTCAATCTTTCTTTTTTCTTTATCTTTCTTATATTTTACTCTTTCTGTCTTTCTTCTTCCCTTCTATTTTATCTGTCTTTCTTTCTTTGTTCCAGCTCTTATATTTAAGCCTGTGCAGATGCTTGAGAGTCACTATATGAATCCTAAAGTATTGTCAACATCTGTGTGGCTGAGGGAACAGGGTGTGGGGGGGATCAGGGAAGCCAAACAAGACATTTCAGAGAGACATCATAACAGTTAGGTTGCACACTGTCCATGTGCAAGCATGTCTGGGTTGTAAAGGCAGATAATTACAACTTTGGAGTTCCTGTTTTTCCGTTCTGTTCTTTTTTTTTTTAAATTTGTTTTGCCATCCAAGTTAATTGGATTAAAATTACTAAGTAATGAATGTAATAATGATGATCATAAAAATAACATTTTGTTTGGTACAAGTTTATTCTTAAGTCAGTCAGAATGTAACAATAACAGTGCAGTCTGTTTTAGCAGAACTCAGGAAAGTAATTTTCACCTTGATGTAACTTTTAAAAACATGATAACATGTATTTTTTCTTTTAAGTTATGCAGAGGAAAATGTTTTTTGCGCAATAGCCTACTAAAATGCTAGCGATTATTTCATTTTTCTTTTTTGATTCTATTACTTGTTGATGGTAAATGTCATTTTAAAGTTATTTTTAAGCAAAAGGCTGTTAAGGTAGAGGTCTTGTGGATAGTTAAATTTGTAATGTTATTACATAAAAAGCATTTTTTTAAATTAAAAACATTCCTTAATACTAGCTTCTAAGCTGTGAGGATTTTTGGCCTTTGTGGTCTTTTCCTGATAAAAATAATTTAAAACTGAGGTAAGCAACACTGAAGAACCCAGCAAAAGTAATGCTGCTGACATGGATTTTATAAAGATAATAGACATTGAACCAGATATTACATCAGTGGGTGGTATTTGGGTGAAGTAAAACGATTGTCTGGGCTTTTTAAAGGCCTACAACAGTCACAGATATTAGATTTCTTTTCTTTTCTGTCAGAGACTTTGATTCATTGATTGCTGTCAAGACGTAAAAAAAAACCATTTCAACAAATAAAACAAAAATTGCTTCTAAAGACAGTAAAATTTTGAATTGATGGTTGGAAAAAAGGAACAACTTGATGATTTTATTGTAGGCTTTTTGAAGATTTTAATAAGCATTTTTTACTACCTTTAAATTTCATACACTAAATGAATTGATGATTAAGAAAATAAGATAAACTAACTGCTAAATAATTGTTAGTTGGGGCCTTATTATTATACAGTCTACTGATATGATTTATGATAATTTATGAGCAAAGGGTCGCAGGAGAAAAATGATATTTTTGTGATATTTTACCCATCTGCCATTAGCGTGAAACTTGGAAGATTTTACAGTAAAATGAGGTTAATAGACTAACAGCCTGATTCTCAGTCAAGCAAATGATGGCAGACAGCACTGGCTTTCTTATCCAGTGTAATTCACCTGCCTCATGGTTGGCAAATCATTTTCTGTGCTGAAGTCCTATGAGCAGAGATCCTTTAATCATCCACTAATAGGCCTTTATGAAAAAGCTGAAGATGAATTCAGCCTACCTGGCTCTCTGTTATCATTATCACTGCGATGACTTATCAAAGTATTTGTGTGTGTGTCTGTAGCCTTGTGTGTGTGTGTGTGTGCCTGCGTGTGTTTGTCGGTCTGTCTGTGTAAGAGTGTAGATAATGAAGGGAACCATTTCAGTTCAATGAGTGCAGTTATTATCAACACTGCCAGTCGAGGTGATCTCAGTTCAGTGATAGATTGAGCTGTAATGACAGATGTGCGTTGCATTATGTGTTGCAGACTTTGACATGACTGGAAGGCCTCCAGAGAGACAAAATCACTCAGGCTCATGAGAAGCAATAAACCCGTTTTCTTGTTTCAACGTGGTAATAATTCCAACAAGTGACATTCACAGGAATTATAACAAACAGCAGTAAAAAAAAAATGCTCTTTTTAACTCTTAGCAAGATTTATGAATTAGAAATATACAATTGCAGTTAATGGCATCACATGCTGATGAAGCATCCACCAGACTTGATTTTGTTGCTGTTGACCAGATGGATGTGTTTACTGTCAACAAAACCTTGTTAGATAGCTACCCACACGCACATTCTACAACACTGTTGGTGTGTTGGAAATGTCTATGAGAGCCTGCTTCCCTGAGTCTGTGTCCTGGTACGAGGAGGCTTAAAGTTTGAATGAACTGTTTTTTTTTGATACCATCTTATCTTGTAGACGCAAGTTTTAACTGAAAACTCTTCTGCGTAGTCAAGAGTTCATTAATTCTGTTTTAGCATGAAAGTTGTCGAATCTTTGTGTGTTTGCCTGGTGTGGTATGATATAATGCACAAGGCAGGGTGGCGTCTGTTTTCGGTGAGCTCCTTAGATTAAGCTCAGGGTGTAAGAGCACAGGAGGGCCTTAGAGACAATGCATGAGCGCTGGGCGTGAGAACGCTGGTAAGGCTTGGTTCTCTGCAAGAACTGTCTTGTGTTTGGGGAAAATATCCACACACTCAAAGCTCCTGTGTCTAGATCCATTTCTAAGAAACAGGTTTTGCAAGAAAGAGCTTGGGGAGAAAGAGACTTTTTGTGTGTGTGTGTGTGTGTGTGTGTGTGTGTATGTGTGTGTGAATATCTTTCACCCTGTGCGTGCGTGTGTGTGTGTGCAGTCACAGCCGTGTTTCAGACGTCACTGTATTTTCAGTTTGATGTGTCTGAAAACCTCAAATACTAAGCTGTTTTACTGTAACTTTGATATCCAGGTAGTTTGAGGAGGTTCATTCCCTTTAGGCTCTCAAAGGGAAAACTTTTAGAGTTATCACAATACTGCATATAATCTTACCAATTTATTAAAGTATAAATCAAAACATGCAGAATAAAAAAAAAAAACATTTTATTCCTGTGAGTCAGACGGTATTTTTAACCTGAACCACAATAATGTTTTGTTTCTGCTTTTTCTCCAGGTGTTACAGCAGTTATGTCAAAGAGCTGAAGACATCTCTAACAGTGAGTACACAGCGCACGAAAGAACATTCACATCTCCTCCTTTTCACACTGTGCCCTTGTTATATGTTTTTGTGTTACAAAACAGTTGATGCGTGACTTTTTAAAATACATATTGTCACCCACTTCTGCTTTAACATTTTTTTTTTTTCCTTTATGGCACGCCAGAACAAACTTGCAGACTCTTCCAGTTTCAGGCTTAATTTGATTTTCATTCATTCAGTGAAAGAGGATGTTTTTTTTTTTCTCCCCCAATTAAATTTAACAAGAGCCCCTTGAAAAGCAGTTGTTATGATTACATTACAAATTCGGGGTTCATTCAGTGAATCAAGCAATTAATTAGATTTCTCCTATTCTAATCAGAATATTTGTCTGAAATGTTCGCTCCTAATAAACATCCTTTGAGTTCGCTATCTGTTCAGAGCCAACGCTGAATGTAAATGGTTGTTAACAGTGCCCTACAGTGCTGTGAGGTTAAGATCTCGGATTGGTTTTAGTTGTTTATGTGTGTGTTGCGATGCACAGCTTTAATCCCCTCCTCCCTTCTGTCCCTTGCTTTTCTTTCTTGCGTTCTTTCATTTTCCTCTGTTTTCTCGCTCCGTCTCTGTGTGAGAGCTAGCTGTACTCGGGGGGTGCGGCTGCGTCCTCAAGGCTTCACTTCACACACTCCAAGGTGGCAGTTTGTTGTTCCACACACAGACAATGACTTGCACTTTTCTCTCCTGCCTGACTTGATGGCCTTGTGCCTGCGAGTCTGTCACAAGATGAAATGGGATCTTTTTTTAAGAAGGGTTTTTTTTTTTTTTGACTGAATGCGGATTGCAAGGAAATACCTGTTTTACCTGTGACTGTCTCTTTAGCCTCGTGTGTTGTTACTGCTTCATCTCTGGCTGTGAATGATACATTATATCTCCCGCAGCTTGGTGTGAGCAGGTTGTATCATTTATGATAAGTATTGATGAATCCTCTCCTGGGGAATCAATTTCTTGGGGGGGGTTGTAGCCTTGTAGCTCAACCCCCACCGCTGGCTGTTCCTGACTCGTGTCTTGGCTGCCTGACTTTTCCTGCAGCCCCATAGAGAGCACGCACAGCAGAGCACAGGGAAAGATGGAGCTCATCCAAACAGCTATGGTGTAATTAGCTGACATTTGTTGCTTGGAAGACAAGAGAAGGAAAAAGGAAAGAGCTGCTCTACTCAAACACCCAAAGGAATATGCAAATGTTGAGAGTGAGAAAAAAAATGAAAGAAAGACAGAGAAATGTGTCTAATGGCACGTAGATATAATTAAGTTATATTCATGTGTATGTGTGCATGTGTGTGTAATTGTGTGTGCTATGAACCCACTGAACTTTGTGTGAGTATTTTGTCAGTGTTTTGCCACTAGAGCCCCTGCCTTGGTTTCCAGAAAGGACTAATAAACACATTAGATAAGAATGACTAACAAGGATGCTGTGTGTGTTAAGGGACAACACCTTTGTCCGCTGTTTAGTGTTGTATAGAGCATGTATTAAGGTATTCAAATGCATCTGATAGACATAATGCAACTGAGTGAGATAGTGCCCACATAAAGCTGCCATCCACTAGGCAGATTGTGTGTGTGTGTGTGTGTGTGTGCGTGTATGTTTGTGTGTGTGAATTTAGGGGAGAGTGCTGTAATGCATGTGGACTATCTGTACTTAAGCCAAGGTGCTGCGTGAAGGAGCAGCATTGCTTACGCAGCCCCATCTGCTTGATCCATGCTTGAAATGCAATGCCTTTTAATGACAAAATATACTGAGTGGCTGGGAGGTGTGCAGGAAAAAAAAAAAAGTGTTTGTGTGTGTGAGTGAGGGTGTGTGTGTGTGTTTCCGTGTGTGAGTGTGTGTGTGTGTGTGTGTTGTACGAGTGTGAAATAGAGAGGAATAAAGGGAGAAGGAGAGAGAAAAACATCTCGAAGGTCAGGAGCAGCGGGCGGCCGTAGGGGAGAGACACGTGAGACAGAGATAGTCTTGCGTCAGCCCCACAGCAGTCCGCTCTTGTGTGTGTGTGTGTGTGTGTGTGTGTGTGTGTGTGTGTGTAAGTGTACGTGTGTGTCCTGTGGGGCCAGCATTTCCATCCGCATCCCACCGTGTGTTACAACGGAGTAGCATGCCAGTGTTTCTATTCTGAGCGTCTTGATCTGCAAGACTAGATAGATGGATGGATGGAAGAATAGATAGATAGATAGATAGATAGATAGATAGATAGATAGATAGATAGATAGATAGATAGATAGATAGATAGA
>JAQNCA010000001.1:8617262-8628252 GCA_029783725.1 Acanthurus tractus
CACACACACACACAGACACATAGACACATTATATGTGGTGACAGGACGTCACATATTTGGATTTTCACTGCAGACAGGCATTCTAGGACAGCAAAGAAGAGATAATGTCAGTGCACTGCTGGTTAACTCACTGTTTTATCCTGTTTCTGGGCCACAAAGCGTGAAGGGTGTCTGTTTATGACACACACACACACACACACAAACACATGCCACACATGCATACCATGCGCATACCTCTCTTTGCGGGACACTTTGTCTCTCCCAGCCTGTTAGACGACAAAGGCAAAAAAACAAAACAGAAATGATAAAAGATGCACACAGATATGGCTGCCAGCACAGACAAAAGCTAAGTTCTTGTGTGGATGCATCTGAGTTTTCTTTTGTATGACATATGGTTTGTGGAACCAGGAAGTGTGCCACACTGACTGACAGGATGTAGGATGATGCTGCGTTGGTGTTTGAATTGTGCTTTTAGAGGTCACAGTCCCCTAAAATAGCTTTTTGAGTATATTATTGTGCAACACAGTTACTTAAAGAGCAGGCTTTGTGTGCGTGTTGATCCTTCATAACCCAATGCGGCAATATTTAAATGAAGAAATCATGAAATTCACCTAGTCAGCAGCGTAAAAAAAAGAGCTTCCTCTCCAAACCGCCCACACTGCTTTTCAGCCTTGTTGTGACTTGTTTGTCTGTCGTTAGAGGATTTTGGCTTCTTCCAGAACAATTGCACTTAAAAACCCTCAGCTCTAGAGGAGTTGGTTACACAGCAACAGAACAGAGCTAAAAAACACCAAAATACACGCAGAGCCTGTGAGACGGAAACTGGTAAACACTCCCTCTCCCACCAAGATGTAGCCTCTCTCTGTATGCATGTCAGGTGCATGCATGCTATTGTTATTTTCATCACTGGTGTGTGTTGTCATGTGCAGCTGTTTGCTCTCCAGTTAGTGCACTGTGTAGTGAGTTAGAGGAGTTTCGGCAGTGTGGAGCTTCTCTTCAGTCTGAGCTTCCTCTCTGATTTATTCTTCACATCTGTCTTTGGCAGGTGTGTGGAACCACAAGGTCCTTTCTGTAAGCCTGTGATGTAGCTATCATTGCGGGTAGTGTGTGTGTGTGTGTGTGTAAAACAACAGAAAAGGTCTTCCTGTACCCCCCCCCCCCCTTCTCTTTGGGATGAGTCATATTTGAGCCCTGTGTAATCCAAGCCCCTGTTTCATGTGTGTGAACAGACAGACCCTGAGCAGTGGTCTTGGTCCTTACTCCCTCTGGGGCAGTGAGTGGGTGAGACATGGCTATCAACAACAGGCCCAGGCAGCTTCGGTTTCAGCCTCACACCACACAAGGAATCCGCTCGTCGTGACAAACGCACGGATACTCACACCAAGTACGAGCACACATAGGTTCACATGGAGCCAAAGCTATTATTCTTCACCCCGCTTTGCTCTTCCTTAAAAAATATCAGGTAACAAAAGGTTCCTGATGGCAAGCTCTGTGATTGGTTTTCCTCTGAAGCGTTAGGATCCAGAGGATGGGCCAGTGGGTATTGTTTCTCATAAAAAAAGATAGTGTGACTCAATGGTGACGCTCAGTCTAACACAGGTAACTCTGTTAGTTAGGGTGTGTGTGTGCGTATGTGTGTATTTGGTCACATGCGTATCCACCTGTGGGAGTGTGATTGCAGTGCTGTAATGTCAAGGGTTGGTTTGACACAGCCAACAATAGAGGCTCAAATATTTTGACTTTTTTTATGAAACCACGCAGGGGAAGTGTGGTGACACAGGAAATAGGGCCATGTCACAGGGAAAGAAAGAGCTCTATTTTGTGGATATTCTGCAGAGCATTTCAAAGCACCCCATCGCTGGTGTGACAAACTCTTTTAAAGGCACAGCTGGACTTTTAAAAGGGTCTTCTACATTTGCCCCCAGGGGGGAGAAAAGTGTCCTGGATAGAGCAGCGGAAAGGTACTGGGTAAATGGTAGAATGAAGTTGTTTCCCATCATATGACGCTCATTTATTATCTTTTTATTTAGTTTTTAAGGACAAAAGTATCCTAAAGTATTTTATTCTCAACCAGCCAATATATCAATCTTTTATTAATATTGTGATAATAGACTAGATATTTTCTTAGATGCTGGATGTCATGATACGGCAATGTGGCATCAGTGATGTCGTTTTCTGGTTTTAAATGCATTGCAGTGAATTGGTGTGATTTTCTAAACATACCAAACTGCTTTAACTCTTATAACATTTATCTACTTACATCATAAATTGACACTGACATCTTCATTTGTAATGTGCAGATAAGGAATGCAACACATCATGAAATTCAAATGTATGTGTTGTATTGTATTGCAAATTTTATCGCATTATAGAAGACATACATGCAGTTTTTCATGAACCTGAGCATCTGAGTTGAACAGAAAAAATCTATTAAAAAAAGAAAATGAATTCATTTATCAGCTTTGTTAAGCATCTCATTCTGTCAAAGAGAGACCAAAAAAATGGATCTGTGACCCATGTTGGGTCCCAACCTTAAGTTTATAAAAGTTTGTGTTGTTATTTTATAAAAAAACATCAGTAGACTTCCCTACAATATTATCCAAACATAAATATTGAGGTATTTTATCAAAAATATTGTGATTTTTGACTTTATCCGTATCACTAGCATCTAGTCTCTCCCTTTTTTTTTTTTATCAGAGTCTGTTTTCATACAAGTGCTTGTGACATCTCACAAGTTTACAACATAAAATTGACTTACAACAGACTCAGTTAACACAAAAAACAGATACATCACGTGTATTGCCACTCAGCTGAAAAATAACAAGATATGATTTCTGATGCTTGTAGCCATTCTTACTTTATCACACATAAAGTCTATAACACTTATAAAGGTTTCAGTTAAGTTCCTCTATTATGTAAAATTATTCCAAGCAGATATCATTTTTTATGTGTTGCCAGATTATTTTGTAATTTTTCAATGGAGAAATTGCAGGAAAGAGCACAGAAACAAGAACACAAGGATTGAACAGTGATGTTTTCCATTTGGAAACATAATTCCCTGAGTCTTTTGGGACAAGCTTTTTTTTTTTAAATGTCTTTGAAACAGATGTCACAAAAACAGAGCAAAAAAAAACAAAGAACGAAAGAAAGAACAAATTATGTGAAAGTACCATCATGCGTGCCTTGAGGCAAACTGTGGTGGCCACCATGTTGGACAGCTCTTGTCTTAATCTCGGCTCACTGAATTATGGGTTTCATTGACTTGGTTTCATTTTAAGCTTAGTCAGAGCCTTTTTTCTTCTCTCACATTCTCACAGTGGTGCTTGCTATTTTTGTAGCACTTATTAAATATTAAAATTTTACAGTTAGTTGATAAAATCTCTAGTTCCAAAAAAGCACGGTTAACACCAGTGTAACAGAAGTATTTTCATTTGGTTCAGCTGAAATATTTGAGCATATTTAACCTTAAAATTTTCTCATCCTTCCATGCGTGTATTCTAAAAAGTGCATGGATCAGCAGAGCTCAAAGTTAAAGTGATTACCAGCAGCCTGTTTTCCTGCATTCCTGATGCACGCTGAACTGGCATTTTGTGTTAATTAATTACCCAAACATTTGGAAACAAATGAAAATGGCCTTGCTCTAGTTTACATACTGGCCAGCTGTGAGCATTTTGGCAAGTTAAGTTAACAATTATAACCAAATTTTTCCACTGTCATGAAAACAGCAAATACCAGTCTTTCAACAGAAGGTTTTATTCACACAATTACAGGATTATGGGGGGAAAATATTTCATTTGGGGTGTCCTTGTGGTCCAAGACACATGCGTATAAATAATTCACAGTGTGTTGCATGTCATGCCCTCACAGACACTGTTTACTGTTAGTTTTGTAGTGCTATTTAAATACTCACTTTATCGTTAGCCAGATATGTTTACGTTTCGAAAACAAATCAATTCCAGACTATTTGTGTGCTGTTCATTCACCTTTTTCTAAGTCTTTCCCCTCGCTAGAATGCTTTTGATTCTTAAGAACATAAATAACACTGATTATATACAACTTCTTTCAAATTTAACGAGTAAATTAATATAAAAGTCTAACAGAAGAGAGAAAATGATGCTCTTAACATGGACGTGTTATCTTAGAGGTTACCTGTAAAGAAACTTAACAGTAGCACATTCTTGTATAAAAAACACACGATTGGTTGTTTCCTCACTGTTAGTTAAAATCCAAGCTTTTAGCTCCATCCTCTGGACCTGACTTCACAGACTCACACACACACAACAAAAACCTAATCAATCCATTGGTCATGCCCTGCAGCTGCTTTGGTCAATTTGGAAATGTGTGCATCTCAATATATCTACTTAATGAAAACCTTACCAAACAAATAAACATGTTGGTGCTTGCCAGGACTGTGGTGGAGTCTGAAAAGGGACAAGTCAACCTGATAAATTCAATTGTTTGGTGGGAGAAGGAACAAGGAGTGTCGCCACACATTACATGAGCTCCCAGTCAGCTAACAGACGAGTATTGGCAAGTTTAAAAAAAAAAGAAAAAGAAATGACGAGATTGCTGAAGATTTGCTCTTGACACTGTCTTCCTCCTTTACTTTCTGTCTGGAACATTAGAGTGGGAGCGAATGCCAGGCTTTATTTGTCTGGAATTATCTGCTCAGTTCATCAGTAAAGGTTGAACAGCTTTACTAACTGTCACACATAGTTTACAGAGACTAAGCTGAGATATTTCATTATAAAACCTACGCAAATACTATTTTCCCTCTTCTGTGTTTTGGCTGCATTTTGTGATTCTTGTGTAATATGGATGTAAATTAGTGCCTGATATTGCAGCTCATGTGTTTGTGTGTTTTTTTGCATGTGTATGTGTGTTTGTGTCAGTGTATGTGTATGTGTGCGTGGGCAAACGCATGCATGTGGATGTGTCGGGGTTTTTTGTAACAGTACAAAAATGTCCCAAGGGTTTTTTCCCCTTTTCTCATTACAAATGCTAATGTCACATTAATGAAATCGGCTTAGTTTAAGGTTTATAGCGTAGCCTACACTGAGAGATTTGGCCTTGACACTTCCCACATATTTCAAGTTGAATCACATTTTTCTTTCCTGTGGGCATACTATTCTGAGTTACTCAAAAATGTACCGGCCCTGAGTAAAACTTAGGGGGAAAAGTTTAGAGCACGGTTGCCAAGCTTTGTCATCGTTGTAAATTGTCTCGCCACAGGCTGTTGACTGTCCGGCTTCTGAAGACGACTGTTAGCTTAGCTATAGCACTAATGGCTTCAATGAGAGGCCGGCTAATCTAAACATTGTGTTAATGTGCTAGCAGCAGTTTGTAGACTCACTCGCTGTTAATCATTGCTCAACAGAGAGCTTGTCAGGCACAACAACATGCCAGAGAGTTAATCATGGTTATAGATCCCTCTTTTTTTTTTTTTTTCTTTTAATGCAGAGGACATATTTACCAGCTGTGTTTTTTAATCATCAGGCCTTTCCAGTAAGCACGTACTGTAATCTCAGCTGCCATGATTTCAAGGGTCAAACAAAGATGCGAGAAAACAACTGCTCTCCTTTTTTAAACATCTAGATGCATTGCTTTACAACCAAATGTAATGTGTAGGTGTGTTTACTGGCATGCTGATCCATAATGTCAACACAGAAAAAATATTCCTTTTGAAAAAAAACCTTCAATTAAAAAGATGAACCCTAATCATTTTTATTTTTCCTTTTTTTTGCCATTTATACCTTTTAGCTATCAATCATAATCATTTCCTCTAAACTAACTGGCATTCTCTAACCTTTTACTTGTGTTTCACTTCTTGCTTCAGTTTGCCTTTTTTTCAAACACTAAATACATTTAAAGCTTAAACAGAAACTTATGAAGAAGAGATTGTTCTTTGTAATTAAAAGCCAATTTTGTAAAATTGATTAGATTATGCTAATCAAGGGAGATTATATCTCAAAAGCAGCGTGAGGAAGGGAGATATAGAGGGAGTGTGAGGAGTGGAAAGGAGTGACAGTCCAGCCGCCATTACAAGCTGCTGATTTCTGCAGAGTGCTTCATAAAATGTCAGAGCGCTTCTCCCTGAGCAAGACACTGAAAAATGGCAGCGCTGTGATGTGCTGGCACCTCACCTGCTGCACTGTGTGTGTGTGTGTGTATGTGTGTGAATGTGTGTGTGTTTGTGTGTATATGAAAGAGAGAGAGAGTGTGAGAGGAAGAGAGAGTATCAGTGTGTGCACATTTGTGCAAGTGTGTGCTTGCCCATGCGTACATGCCTGTATGTGTGTTTTTACATCTGTGTGTGTGGTGTGTGTGTGTGTGTGTGTGTCCATGCTGGCCTCCCTCCCATGTTGCAGTGAAGCAGAACAGAGTGGCTGACTGCCCGCTGCTTTGCCTCCCTCTCTGTCAATACAACACTATTCTCTTCCAGCCAGTCATTTTCACATGTTTAACATTAAGTAAAGCACCCGTTTGAACAGAGGAATACAAGTGATTGACATATTGAGTTTAATGAGGGTGGATTTTCTCTTTCAGAGCTTATGTTGCCAGATCGTTGCGCCGAAACTACTCAATAGCTTTTAAAACCTTCATTTGATTTCAGTATTCGGACACTGTGGCTCATGTGCCACTGTAAACACCCGACATGTTTTTCTGTTTACTTGCTGATGTTTGCTGCACGTTTACCTCCATTTAGCATTTGTCCATTCATGATGAAACAAAAGCCGGCATCCTTTAATGAAGTCATTTCAGTGTAGGTGTTATTAATGTTGATTTCAACAAAAGACGAGAAAAGGGTCAAAGGCAGAGTGAGAGAGGGGAGGATGGGTGGGTGAAAGGTGTTGAGGCGGAGAGGTGGGGGTGGGGGGGGGGGTTTGCAGAGGAGATAATAAAAACAGCAGCACGCCTGAGATGTGAGCAGCCTTTTCATTTAGCAATGTCAACCGCCAGCAAGTTGCAAGAACACAGGAACTTAAAAAGCTTCTACTGGTAATCATTGTTCTGCATTCTATATTTAATGCCACTAGAAAGAGCAAGTACGACTTAACCAGAACTGTGTGTCGTATTATATTTGAGACTCTGCTGTGACCTTGAGTAATGCAAAAAAGAATAGCATGATCATGTGTTAAGGAGTCATTATAAAATGACTTAATGCTAATTTTTCAAGACCTTCGAAATTATGATGCAGGGTATTAACACTGCAGTGAAGAATTGTTTACGTTATCAGTTCATCTGAGAGATATTTCCTGATGAACTGATAAACTGTTTGGTCTCAGAAATGTCATGAAATGATGCCTGGAAGTTCTGGGTGACATCCTAAAGTTCCTTGATTTGCCCAACTAACTGCTAAAAAGACTCAGACATTCACTATAAAACAAAGGAAAGTTGGAACGAGATAATGTTTGGCTCATTGGTTTTAAAACTGTCTTAAAAGATAAATCACTTACCAGAGAGTAGGCGACTAAGTGTCTCTTGATCAGCTAATCATCTGTGTTAATATGATAAGCTTTGTTATTTAACCGGTGTTAACAATCCTGTGCAACAACAAGAATTGACTTTGACTTTCTATACAAAGGTGGCCATAATTCAATTAAATTGAATTATCACAAACTCTATTACACTTAAGTTTCATCCGCAAACACTTCACAGATACATTTGTTCTGGACCAAATGTTCTGTTTCACTTTTCAGAAAGTGAGAAAGGACTCAGGCCACTGAAACTCCGTGTGGTCGAGTGAAGCAGTGAAAAATTCAAGTCTGTGACTGTACATGTACAATGTATTCTGTCAGACAACACATGCGCACCTGGAAAAGTATCAGTCCAAACTCTTGTTCCCGCTCGTCATGAGTTAGCTATTTCTGACATCACCCCACGCTCTGAAATCTGTCACATTTGCACAGTGATATCAGTTATCTCCTGCAAGTAAAGTTTGAGTTCGACAGCCCCGACTCTAAACGCTCTTCCCATGCACGTTGACAGAAAGGGCTCCAGCTCTTGCTAAAGCAAGGCTTGCTGCTCTCCGGCTCTTCCATTGTTCTGTCACTGTCAGTTTGTTTTTCCATTTGACATGCATGTCATTTGCATTATGCATATCTAGAGAGTACTGCGCTGACCCGCAACCTCCCCCCCTTCCCTCTTTCTCTCTCTCTCTCTTTTCCTTGATACACCCTGATAACTGATGCTATTTCCTGTTATTCAGTTTTAATGTATTTTTGTGTTTCCTGTTTTTATTTATATGTACTTCGCAGAATAAAGGATGTCTAATTCAGATTTAATCATGAAATCACAAACACAAGAGATAACCCATGGTTTGTGAAAGAAACTTATGGGTTGATGATATTGCAAATAATATTATCCAAATATCTTTTCTGTATTGGTTAATAATGATAAAGGTGCTAGTTTGAAAAGTATCCTGATAAAAACTTAAGCCTAAAGAAACAAAATGTTTTTTTTTTTTGGTTTTACTTTAGAATATAATCAAATACACTAAAATGAAAATAAAACTGTGCAAAAAATGATTTAAAAATACATTTATCTTTGCAAAAATGCTTTATCTGCCTTAACAAATCAATACAAGCAGCTTGCCTTGTACCTTATTTAAATAGTGGTGTGGTCAGTGGAATGGCACCTTTTGAGGTAATGGAGAGGATTGGTTTTGTCTCACTTCGTATTTGCATTGACTGATGCAACATTTCGCAGACTTCCTTAATATTGGCTTCATCACTCCAGACATCCAAACAACTTTTATATAATTTACGTTGTGTTCCTTTTTTGGTTAACAATGTCCTCAGCTATGGAGGGTAACAGAGGTTCACATTAAGAACTTTGGCATAATTTGCTGGTGGTGTAAAGAGAGATGATTGAAAGGATAGCAAGTCACTACCAGAAGGTTGGTCAAAGACGTTTCACAATTCTGCAAGTTTCTGCTCTGCTTGTTCAACAGGTGTCTGATAAAATGATTATTGTGGTTTCCTTTTGTTGCTTTCATGATTAGTGAGCAATGAGCGCTGCTGTTATTATCCTAAGTCTGTTTTTTTCCCTCTGCTAACGTTACTACACATGGCTATTCACTGTCTGTTTGTGTAGGAGAATCATGTTACCAAGTCATGCTGTCATCCAAAAAAAAACAGAAACAAACGAAGAAACAGATCAGAGCATGCACAAGTTTTTAGTAATACCAATAGCATTAAGTAAAATATTGATTAATATTAATGTAATGATCTTTTGTGATTACACGAATGTTTGTTTTATTATCTTTGAATATTGTAAATTTCTGGAAAAAGTCACAGACAAAGATTCACTGAACAGAATTCATATACAGGTGTCTACTGAGATGCAAGAACAAAGTCTGGTTATGTTCAAAACAAAATGTTTACAGCTGAAACACATTCAGTGATTATTGTTTTAAAGCATCTGTTTGCTGTAGCTCACCTGTTTTACATCAGTCCCACTGTAAATGTTTTTGTCTCTGGGCTCAAATCACAAAAGTGGCAATCTTGCAGTTGGTATAACATCAATTACAGTGCAGTGCAGGAATATTAAACACAAAAAAAACTTGTTGATTTATATCTGCAGATTTTGCAAATATCTGCAACTTTCTTTTTGAAAACTGGAAAATGTTATCTACTGTAGTTAATACGTGGGATGTATTTTGTGAACAGAGTTGTGCACAGAGTACTAAAGCTCAGTGTTTAAGGCTTCAGGGTACTTTTTCTGCAAATCATCAGTTTTGCTCCTTTCATTGAGTTTCACACAGTGACTTTCGGTTCTGAAAACTGCTGTAGAGAAAATATAAGACACTACGGTCTGTAATTTAAATGATAAATAACCAGCACTGGCGTCGGTTTACCACTCACCTTTCCTGCAATACTCATATGTCTGCATCTGTGTATGTTTGTGTGTGTCTGTGTGTGTGTGTGCTTGCATGAATGTATATGTATATCCTCTAAAGAATCAAGATGGTGTTATGTGCTTCCAAACTGCTCCAAACTCATTATGGACTCTTGTAGACACAAGCAGTCAGTGGTGAGCAGATCTGGTTCAGTCTGCAGAAAAACCGTAATGAGCAGTGAGACTGGCAGATGAGTGTGAGTGGCTAGCAGAGGGAGAAGGGCAGATTCATCAGGGATGATTGCCTGATGCACACTTCTGGTTTTTTGATGTGAAGACCCCGCTTGGTTACCATGGGGAGAATAATTAGCTTTGGCTGGATGCAGATGCGAATGAGCATAAGAGATGGGAATTTTCTTATTGAGCTTACTTTATGATACTTACAATGGTGCATATGGGTGTGCTTGTGTGCACAGAGATACTCCTTCTTAAACACATGCACACAGACACACACTCACTACCGGCTCATTCTTTTCTATTTATGGCCAGGAAATGGGGAGTAGGGCTATGTCTGGTTGAGCTGAGTAACACTATTCTGTCACACATAGGTTTGACATCAAACACAAGTGACAAGCCTATCCTATTCCTCTCCACCGAGTCATCACCATGTCCCAAAATCACATTATTGTCACTGGGAACCCAGCAGAGACGGATGGTGAGTAGGGGTGTTGATTCCAGCCTTTGGCATCTACAGTATGCTTGAAAAGGCAAATAAAGCCATTTGGCAAGAGCTGATTTCTTGTCATTTCAAAAATATACAGAACGCGTGTGGCATGCCATTTGGTTTTATATTTTATCTAAAGCCTCTTACAGCGACATGGATACGCGTGTGTTTTTTTTTTTTTTCACAACGGGGCCCCAGTGAACACTGAAGCTGGAAACTCCTCAATGCTAACGCCACGCTCTACCATTTGCGACACACAGGACCATATCATTACCTTTTTGCCCTGGCAGGCAGTAAGCAGCTCTAACGTAGTAAGCTCCAGTGTTACATGGAGGCGGGCGGGCGGGCGGGCAGGCAGGCAGGCAGGCGGGCAGGCAGTGGTGTGGCTGTAATAAGACCTGTGGCCAGCACCACTGCCAAGGCTAG
>JAQNCA010000001.1:8635243-8648957 GCA_029783725.1 Acanthurus tractus
CACAGACTGCACAGACATCGATTCAAGGTCCTTTACCAATGTGCCAATGACACTTAAGGAGAAAAAATCTGAAGAAAAGTAAAAATGAACACTCTGTTTACGTGTGCGTTTGTGTTTGTGTGTGTGTGTGTGTGTGTGTTTGTGTGTGTGCGCATGTGTCATTGATAAGGATATCACTTGGAGAATAAAAGCTGATCGGCGCTTGTAGCACTCTCTTCTTCGGGGATCAACTCACGGATGCAATTAACTTAAATCTGTCTGTGGAAATTTGATTGACTGCAACAAACAACAAATTAATCCCCCTTCGGCAGCATCCAAACATGAAAAAAGCAGGCGGTGCAGTTTGTCAGAGTGGAGGAAGGATTGAAACAGAATGAGAAAGAGGGCGAGGGAGCGAGAGAGAGACAGAGTGAGGAAGAGAGAGTAGGTAATCCTAGGTATGTCTTTCCTGTGCCTCTGTCTCGCTTCAAATTTTTAGATTTAATTATTCGCCTTCTGGAAGCCTGCATTAATATTGAAAAGGCATTTGCAGATGCCTAGAAAGGAAAGGGGTGTATGGGGGGAGAGGTGGGCACCCCAGGCAGGAGTGAATGCTGTGGCTGGCCTTTCTGGGGGTTGCATTGCAGTCGTTTATCTTCGTATCCACTAGCTGACGCTGGCAAGGCGGGCTCTACATATTCAGCATATTCTAATGACATTCAAAAGGCAGATTTTGCTGTCTTGTGTTAGAGAGGGGCCTTGAAGCCAACACAAAGGGCTACACTCTCACACTGCTGGCATGCTGGTGAGGCTTTGTTTCTCACCACATAACCACAAAACAGTTTGATTCCCACGTAAAAATAGTCTCTGTGATGCATCTGTAGAACCATGTTAATTTTGCAGTCTTCCTCTGTGTTTTGGTATAGACTTAACTGGCCCTCCCGAGTCCCCCTTTGGATAATTAGATCCCAGACTGCATTAGTTCAGGAAACACTGGGCTCAGTGTCACTCTGTTTTACATTTCTGTGGTGTGTGCAAGTGTATTGTACTTGGACATTTTCATCTGCACTATGTACAACACTTTCTTTTTCTTCAGTCATCACTTTTTTTTTTTTTGCATGTGTATTACCTGACTTATGCAGAGGCATCAAGCAGGCTTGCTCTCCTTTTCTGGAATAGAAATTGAATTTGCATGAAATATGCTCACACCAAATTGCATCCGACTCTGGGAGGAGGTAATACGTGGCAGTCGCCCCTGCCAGAAATGATTGTGCTCAGGAAAACGCTAGACGATGATGATGTTGATGAAGTATTCTTCTGTGCTGAAATTGAATGCCAAAAGGATAGACGGAGGTTAGGTTTTTTACACACACTTCTTTTTCTCACCGACAATATCTAGTCTTTGTCACAGCGCAGCATATTCTGACACTCTAAGCTGAAAAAAAAAAAATACATATCAATACACAAATATTTCTACGCTGAAATTGGATTATGACAAAATGCTCTGTAATTTAAATGTGAATGTTTTACTGAATAGGCATAAGCATCATGAAGATGCAATAGCCTGTCATTCTCAGAAACAGTGCGGCTGCTTTTTTAAAACTAGGTGCAGTGTGCACTCAGCGGAAGCTAAATCTGATGTTAATTCTTACACAAATAGAAGTCGGTGGTTCTGTATTTAATTCTTCTGTAGTCAGGCTGATAAGAAGCGTCACCTTCAAAAGCTGTTTCACTCTAGTTTTTACATCGTCGGTCATCACATGAGAAGAGCACAGTGAGGTCATTACAGAAAAATGCTCTCAGTCGACACAAATAAACATTTACAAAACTAAGAGTGGGGCAATGAGTTGTGCTGAAGGTGCAATAAACAACTGTCATACCAGAAGTAAACTAATGCCAAAATTGCACCATAAGGAAGGAAAGACTTCCTTAATATCCCTGGGTGTCTTTTTAGACACAAGAGTTCTCAGCAAAATGTATTAAATTCATCTTTTTTACAGAACTGTAAAGCCAGTATCCTAATCTGAAACATTAGCATTAAATGAGCAGCAGTATGCCAATAAATACTAAGAACTTCAAAGAAAATGTGTGATTTAATCAATATATTCAGGCACTCTCTGTGTTAACTGATCAGCATTTTATTTTCTGTCCAAGAAGCAGGTGTTTATTTTTTATGATTGAAGAAAGGCTGCAATGTCAAATATATTTTTCAGGCTGCATAATTTCTTCTTTCACAGGACGTTTTTTTGTCACAAACCGAAAAGATCGTGTGTTGTTAAAGTTAAATCCGTCCAAGGCTGAAAACATCTCTAACCTGTTGCTTGTTTCATGGGTCATTGTGTTGTTTTCCACAAATATTTGTTGTGGATTGCATTTGATAAGATTTAAATGCGTCCTCCTCGGTTTGTATTTATCTCAGGCCGTCTGTTTGGAGCAGGAGGGGAGCAGCCCTTCATTGGCTCCACATTGTCAAGTGCCTTCCCTCTGGTCAACCACCCAGCCTTCGGAGCCATCTACACTGCCGGAGCAGGCAGGCCTGAGTTTGGAGGCCTGGGTTCCCTGGGCATGTCAGCTGCTCTGGCTGCCCACCCCCAGCTAGGAGCCCTCTCTGGTGAGACGGCGACTTTTGAGATTTGGGCAGCTCTTGGCTGAATGAGGAATGAATTTTTAATCCTCTTTCTTTCTTACTCCTTCCTCTTCTTCTTTCCAACAGAGTGGTGGCGAGCTGCTGAAGCCCATGGACGGGGAGCTACTGCCTTTCTCCCTTCTTTTATCGGCTTCCCTCCATTCTTTACACCTCACATCCAGCCCAACCACAGCGCAAGTCCTGTTCAGATCAGGATGCCCGGCAAGAATAGCCATGCCCCACCTAAAGGTACAGCACGCACCCAGAGGATCCTTTATTGATCCTTACTCTTAAATTTACTACGCAAAAATTGGTTATTATTATAGAATTATATAGCAGTAAAGACGAAAGTAAAAAATGCACGTTTCAGTTGTAGTTCTCAGTAACATGGCTCTGTTGTGTGCACTGAGTATGTGTATTAGTTGTTTTTCTATTAGGCACGTCTTGCTTAAAAAAAACAACCTAACCTCTATCTCCCCTCTCGCTCTATCTCTACGGTCTTCTTCCTTAACCTAAATCCACTCTGTCCTATGATGAGATTTCTCCTTTTTAAGACACATTTAATGACTTTCAGTCTTCACTTAGTGATTCTGTCACCTCTCTCTCTCTCTCTCTCTCCCTCTTTCCCTCATGTTCCCTCTCGTAATCTCTGTTTCTTGCACTCTTTTAATTTCACAGTATCTTTTAATTTATCTTTATTATGTAAACCACTCATGTTGGGCTTGTGCTCGGCGCAGCCGGCATGTTTGATGAGATACATGTTTAAATCAATATTTTTATTAGCCTTATTCCATTCTGTGGTTAGTTCCAGATATTTCTTAAAATCTTAGCTCTCAAATCAGACAGAGCTTATTAGTAACAGATCTGTTTTGTGCTTTTTAGGGGTGAATGGGGCAGTGAATGGCAGCGGGGTCTGTCCTCCCAGCACACAATCAGGGGGCTTTTCTGCAAGTCCAGCTCCCGTTCAGACATCGACCAAGCAAACCAAAAATTTAGAGCCCTCTAACAGTCACCGTAGCAGCCCTCAGAACAATCCAGCCGAGTTGGTGGAAAAGCCCATCCAGAAAACTAAAGAGAAGGTCAGTGCTCAGATTTTTGCTTCTCCTTCTCAGTTGGAGGAGAAGTGACATGTGAAATGCACAAGTTATGAATAATACAGTGAAGCTGATTCTTGCAATTTTTTTCTTCTTCTTCTCTTAACTCAGAAGGCACGAAAGAAGCCAGCAGACACTTGTGTGGCCAGCAACAGCGAATCAGGCACATCCTCAGACAGCTCGAGTGACGGGTCCCTCAGCAGTGATCTGGAAGACCTTGCAGAGGATGATGAAGATGATGACGATGATGACGAGGATGATGAGGAAGAGGATAAGCAGAGTGAACTATCAGACTCTGACAAGCGGACAAAGAAGAAATCAAAGGTAGCACAGAGGAGTAGACGATCGAGAGTGAAAGCATTTTTTTTCTTAACATACAGATACAAAGGAAAAGCAGAGTTTGATTCACTAAAATGTGGAGTTAATCCTTTTGTCTGTTGTTCTAGGTTTTAATACCCAGCACTGAAACTGCAAAGACTGACAAACCACTCACTGGAGAGTCCCAAGACAAGAAGGCCCCCTCCAATCCCCCGACTCTGGTGCCCTTGCCCCGCTCTGTCTCCCCTCCTGCCTTGTCCCAAACCTCGCCGCTGACCCAGCACAGCTCCAGGTCCCGGGCTGAGGCGCCGCAGCAACACTTCAGCGTGATCCAGTCCACCGGCCTGGCTGCCAACTCAAAGCCCCTGGCGCTCCTCACGCAGTCACGCAGGGAGACTTCACCCTCTTCCTCCCCCATAGCCCTCACCACATCTCCAAAAGCACTCTCCAGCACTGTGTCTCCCAAACCTCCCAAGCTGCTGCCCTCCTCGTCCCCCCAGCACCTGCCCCTGTCCCTCTGCTCCTCCCCTAAGCCTCTCTCCGTCCCCTCTCCACCTCGCTCGACTGTCCCACCGTCTACCTCCCCCAAACTTTTCGGTTTGACCTCATCGGTGACAAGCTCCCGGAAGTCCTCGCTGAAGCCGCCTCGGCAAACTGCTCCTGCCAAATACAACAAAAGGAAACAGCTGGAAGCTTCGCTGGCGCAGATCAGCGAGTTCAGGCTCAAACAGGTAAGCCGACGTGACCTCAGCTGTTTAAGTGTGAAAGTTGAACATGTCCACGCAAATGACACACAGCAATTTGCATATATATATATATACGCAGTGTTCTCCGAGATGCGGATAAATATAGCTGCACAGCTTTAGTGAGCAAAGTTTATTCCCAACAAATTGACAGTAATGAATTTATCCACTGGAGCTGAGTGTGCAGTTAGATTTGCAGTTTCTCTCTTTTTCTTCATCATTACAGCAACAGAACCGGCTCCTTGTTTAATCTGGTGGCCATTTACCACATTTATTTAACACGAGATGCAAGCAGCCCTCAGACGGCTACAAAACCGTTACAGTCGAAGCTGCAGAGTCAATTTAAAATTGAAACCATAAGATTTGATATGGCGCGTCAAACTCACAAGGGGCTGTGATTTTGTATCAGAGAGAAACATGTTCCAAATGGCCTCTTTAAAATTAGAACGTGGCCTTGAGCAAACTCTTATAACTGCAGTTGATCATCAGAGAGAATATTTGTTTGGTGTGGCGGATTCGGCAGACACTACTTGTTTGAGTAAACTAGTAGAATAAATATAAAGATTAAACATAGAAAAACAATTTGCCATCTAAGATTTCCACATATATTTATAGTTTTTGCCACGAGATGTCTCTGATCGTACGTTTGGTGTGACCCTCTGAGTCTTTCTGCTAAACCTGGGGGAGGAAAGAATTTAAAATAAGATTGATTGTTTTGTCATTTTGTTCTGTTGTTAATGACTGTTTGTTTACAGGTAGGTAATTAGTTAAGTGTAATGAACACAAGGGATGTTCAAAACAAGCTCTCTGCAACCATTTGTCACTGATAACCTCCAGCCTTGTATTAAATGCTCAGTCCCTTGAACATGTAGAATAGTAACTTCACAGTTTAATTTAGTGCTTACATAGGTCACGTTCTGTTTCCAGATGTACTCTCCTGATGAACGGTCGTAGCTATTAGCCACTATTAGCCTTTTTTTTTTTAGTTTGCTCTGTGAAATCTCTCGTTATTGTCCATTACACTGTCCCAGCTGGGAGTTTAACCTCAAAGCTTCTGTAAGTTAAATATGTTGTTAAAAGGCTGAATTTCCCTCATAAATAGCTCATTTAGCTCTATGATATGCTGTATGTGTTGTCATGGCCGCTGAATTATTAATCCTTTTTGACTGAGTTAAAGTGGTTACTGCTGCAAAGATCCTCTCGTTGATAACATGGTTATTTCTTTTGCTTTCATTTGCATTTTAAAAGCACGCTTTATTTTTTTATGCGCTTCAGATGAAATAGTATAAAAATTGACGTTTTTCTTCGCTTTGACTACACAAATCCCCTTTCCTCAGATGAAATATGAATGATAGCATAATAATCAATAAGCTAAACCTTTTGAGATCAGCTTATTCTGTGAAAATCATTTCCCCCTTTTCTGTTTTACCAGTATAGAGAAGTTTACAACGAGCTAAATTCCCCCTGTGGTTTCAGCACTGTTACTGTATTTCATGGTCTGTGAAATTGATTTGTTTCACTTCATATCACATCCAGTTGAAAGTGCAATGTTAAAGTCTAACCTGCCTTTGCTTAAACACAGATTGAACTAAACTTGTCATCAGTGTAAAAGAGGCAAACATGCTCAGCTGCATGATAATGATGATGATGGAGCTTTTCAAATGTGCAGTAATTACAATTTTAGAGAGATATTCTGCGTCTCTTTGTGAAGTTGGTCGAGTACAATGCCTTTGGTTATTGCATTTATGTTCTTTTTGTTTCTCAAAAAGGGACTTAGACACAGTTAACTGTACCAGTGTTCTGCATTGTAGTTTTGTCACCTGCTCAAACAATCAACGGTGATGCAAGCTGACAGCTAGAGCAACTCTACTTTGTCCCATTTCTTTTCTAATTTTTTTTCCAAACCATTCTTTGTTCCTCCCATTCTACCGTTTCTCCCTCCCTCTCTCCCTCCCTCCCCCGACTCCCGTCCTCTACTTGTTCTCTCCCTCTCTCTCCTCCTTCTCCTACTCTTACTCCCAGACTCTCATGTCTCAAGGGCAGACGTTCCCAGCTGAGCTAAAGAAGCAGCAGCAGGGGCCAAACAAGTCTCCCAAGAGGACATCTCTGTCTTCATCTCCATTGCCACCCGCTCCGCCTCCTCCGCCCCAGAACAATCACTCCAACCTCTTCCTCTCGAGTGCCCTGCTGGGGCTCCCCGAACCCCACCACCCCAACGGAGTCATCCAAAGCACCACTCAGGACGCACCTTTGGCCCTCATCACCAAACCTCGCAAAGACTCTGCCTCTCAAGGCAAGTCCCCTCAGTGCGACTCTGATGCTGGGTCAATGCCTGTCAATCTGAGCACAGGGGCGAGCAGGACCCAAGCAAGCGCCCAGGCTGGGGCACTGTCACAGCCCCCCACTACCTCACCCCATGCCACAGGCCATGGATCCAGAAAGAACAAAACCTCCAAGAGTAAGGGACAGACACCAGGGCTGGGACAGGGACAAGCAGACCCTTTAGCTGCCTGGAAGGGCTTCTCTCAAAACCACCTGGTTCAGTCTCTGGTAGATTTGTTTCGTGGAGGAGAGTCTGGGATCGGGATTCCTGGAGTTAGTATTCCTGGAGTTGGAATTCCTGGAGTGGGGATCCCTGGGACGTGTAACCCCACAGCTGGTCTGCCGGCCAACAAGGAATCTGACGACTCGGGAGATGATGATGATGATGAGGATGATGACCTTGAGGAGGAGGAGGATGAAGAGGACTCAGATGATAGTCTGTCAGGTCTGTGAATAAAAGAACTTCCACAATTTGATTATGAGCCGACCACTAAATAATAATTCCTAATCAAAGAGTAACTGTACTTTTAATAGCAATACTCTTTATTAATTAATAATGCTTTAAAATATCAAAGTTGGGAAGATTAGCCATCACACTGAGTATCTTGATATCTCAGACAAATAATCCAGAACTTAAACACATCACATAAGACCAAAAAAGCAGCAAATGACCCCAATAAAGAGGCTGAAACTAAACAATGTTCTGCACTGATATTCAAAACAGCTTAAAATAGTTAAAGGTTGACTCTCTGTACTTTGAATAATCAATTAATTAACCATTTTTTTTTCAGTTTCAGTCAACAAAAGGTTTTATCAGCACAGTCAGAGTCAGCAGAAAATCCATTTGAAATTCTAGGAATACAGCCATACAAATTATTAATTTGAGTGCAATTTGTTTTGGTGAAATAATACCTCATTTATTTTCTCATTGTCGACTCTGTACCAACTCTGCGTCCTGGACTCTTTATTTCAGAGTCTGACAGCAACTCAGACAGCGACATTTCTGGGAAGAAAGTGAAGGAGTTAAAGCTGCTGCCGTCTGGATCATCTAAGAAGGAGATGACTCCCCGCAGGCTAACCAAAGGCCCAGAACTACTGAACACCTCAACTAATCACACCGCCACCAGCTGCTCCCCTCTCAACCTACAGGTCATCAAGACTCCCACCATTGTCACCAGCTCCAGTGCCTTGGCCTATCACAGCTCTCCAGGCTCTTCCTCATATAGCCTTGCCTCTCCATTAGGTAATATGCTCTAAAACTCAGTACAGAGAAGGCGTAAAAGTAAAGGATAAGGGATGCATTTTACAAGATGTTATAGGAGTTTTGACAATGATTTTTTAAATGTGAACTGCAGTTGTTTAATTCCATCGAATAAGCATATTCAATACCACTAAAAAAAAAAAAAAAACACAGCAGAGGCCATGTTTTGTTTGCCAAAGCAAGAACAGCCCATGATCCTCTGATGACTGTGTGAGGAGGGATTGTTACTTTTAGGGAAGCAGGAAGAAGGCGGTTATTTATCATGGCCCAACCGGAGCTCTGAGGTCCTGTAGGTACATGCCTAAGAGCCCTGACAACTTGTTTGGCACGGCAACTAGGTTAATTTCCGCTCTCTTTCAATGCGGGGAGATTACTCAGATCAGAGAAAATGGGACATATGTGTAGCTTGCCAGCAATGTTCAAAGCGAAATTTCTAGTCTCCCCCCTACAGAAAGTCATTTTCTTTTCTCCTTCACATTTCACATTTAGGTGTTTATTTTAGTTCAGATTTCTGTTCTGCGGTATATGCAGATTGGTGCATATTTAATTAGATAGAGCAATTTGCATATATTAACATAATATTTCAGTAAAGTTGAAATAATTTTTTTAATGTAAGTAATCAACAGGGGAGAAATTCACGTCAGTCTTTATTTTTTACCTATTTTATGATCTGTACTGTCTTATTTTTCACCTAAAAGTTTATGGAAATTTAAAATACAAACCTTTAAAGGACATTTTCTCAAAATATTTTTTTCCAATAATCTGAGCCACAAATCTCCACTTCAGTAGCAGTTTCATTTTATTCCACAAAACACACTGGTTGATTGATTGATAAAGCTACAGTGATAAAAACAGATACTGTCTGCAGAGAAAAATTAACTCTTTTATTTCAAACAAAATGAGGCAAGGATTTTTCCAGTGTCCAGATTTCTCTTTTAGAAATACATAAATAGTTCAATATTTAATCAGATTATACATAATATTTATATTTTAAATGTATAATTTTGTCTTGATACAAGTCATCTATCAAACATCTATCAGTTAAGAGTTTCTTACTCTTTTTTTGATAGTATCTCACCTTTAATAGACAGTATGTATACATCTGGCTTGGCATCTATGTTTTCTATTTTCAATTTGGCATTTCAGAGCACTGTGTGTATTTGGAGGTTATTTGATGCTGGTAAAAGCAGATTTGAAATACCAGTCCACATGTACAGTTTGTTCAGGGGGCTTTGACTGCTGAAATGAGTATGTGAGGTTTCCAGTCATTCGTTTTGCTGTGAAATTGATGGTTGAACTCTGTCTCTTCACAGGCTTAGGGAAGAGGAAGAGGGTGATGGATGAGAAGGAGTTGATGACACCTCTGGAGTTGGGGTATGTACAAGAGGCTGCGAGAGAGAAAGAGAAAAGGAGCAAGAGAGAGAGCTCTCATAAAGTGGTTCACTTCAGAGTGTGCTGAAATGTTTGTCACTTTCATGTGCACAGCCACGCATGGCCACAAATGTACCAAAACACACTGTGTTTTTGAACAACTGTGCTATTTTTTTTACTTCTCATTCTTATAAACCCAGGTGGCGGAGAGAAACAAGAATCAAATCAGTGGCGGGGCGGCCACAGGGCGAGGTGGCCTACTACGCCCCATGTGGCAAGAAATTAAGGCAGTACCCAGATGTGATGAAGGTACCGCGGCCTCACAGCGCTGCATTTAAGTCCACATCCATGACACAGAAGCAAATGTTCTGAGGCATACAGATGAGCAGCTGAGTGTTTAGCGGTCATTACAGTGGGGGGGTCATTGTGGGAGGCATGGTGTATGATTTATTATGGAGGGACATTTTTTTTGCTAATAATTGCAACACTGCTCACCCGCATTGCTCAAACAAATGCTTGTGTGTCTGGATTTGTTGTTTGCTATCTTTGCTTTTTTTCGCTCCAGCTGCAAATCCACCCCACCCCCCACCCCCCACCCCCTACCTCAGCCCCACCCCGCTTTCTGTGACCCTTATAGTGAGAGATGATTTTCCTAGATTCGCTCCTTGTGTCACTTTCTCACCTCTCCTCCCCCCGCCTGAGAAAGATCAATGGTTAGTTTTGGGATGCACAGCTTCGGCCTCTTATTTGTACATTATATTATAGCCTATAATCTCCTAATTCGCTTTATCACAAGCTCATCTGCGCTAATCGTCAGAGCTGCCTTTTGAGTGTTGTGGTGCAAAGAGAAAAAAAAAAAACATGTACTCATTCACTCACTTCCAGTCAGTCAGAAGGCAGTAAAAAGCCTAGCATGGCCACAGATAAATGAAAAAAAAAGGGGCCTGAATTGTGCACCTCAAGGTTTGAACCGTTTTTCTCCCCCTGAGAGCTTTTGCTCTTTTTTTTTTTTTGTCCCCTGGCTTTTATAATGATGAGTAGCACTGCACAGATGCTCACTGTAATCTAACTCCCTCCAATCTAGTCCCTCCCAGTTGCTTTTCAATGTCGCTAATTTCGCAATTTTTTTTTTCCTGCCTAAACCAACGTCATTATTATTTTCTCTTCTGTAGTATCTATCCAGAAATGGAATAAGTGGCATCACGCGTGATAATTTTAGCTTCAGTGCAAAGATAAGGGTTGGTGACTTCTATGAAGCCAGAGAAGGACCCCAGGTGACTGCCTTTCATCTCTCTCTCTCTCCCCCTGATCCCTGTTCATCTTTTCATCTAGTGGCAGGCAAAGCTTCATGCAGCAGTCACTGTCAGGGCATGGATAGGAATCAGCCAAAACTCTCACTAGTCCTAGTTCATAGACCTCTCACTGTGCATGAATAAATGTAATAATCAGCTGACATTACTTCCACAGGTGACCAGTGATATATGCCTTGTTACACGTCTGTGATACACAGAGATAAATTAGAAAAATAGATGTATGTGCTATTGAAAGCAGAACAGAGGAAAAAGAACAGTAAAAGACTATATAATTTAATGACAGATAAGGAAATGTTATTGAATGTATTGTTTAGACAGCTTTTTATTATCTTGTAGAAAATGCTGTATAGTAATATTTAAAAATGCAAAGTATCTTACATTAATTCCTATTGAACACACCCAGATTAGACTAGTTAATAATTAAATGTTCTTTAGTGAAATTAAATGATGAATGCCAACATGTTGTTCATTGTTTCATCCCTTGCTCCTCCCTCCCAATCCCACCGTCTTTATTTTTTCTCCCCTCAAGGGTTTACAGTGGAGCCTTTTGAAGGAAGACGAGGTCATTCCTCGGATTTTGGCAATGGAAGGTCGTAGGGGGCGTCCTCCTAATTCAGACCGCCAGGTAGCGGGAGAAGGGTCCAAAGGTAGCCGACGGAGGAAGGGACGGCCCCCCAATGTGGGCGAACCGCTGGTACCAGAAGGCCCCAGTCCCAGCGAGGTCAAACTTCTGCGCAAACTCGAGGCTCAAGGTTAGCAGAGGAAATGAGCCCTGAAATGTGTTTGTCCTATGTGTGTGTGCCATTAATCAACCAGCTATTATTCAGTTAGCAGAGGCCAGGGAAGAGAATACAGTTTTGAAATTTTTTTTTACCATATGGAGCCACCAGTTTTTTTTTTCCACTTTATGCTTGTTTATTAGATTAATCTGCTTCATATGTAGGAACAGAGATACTTTTGGGATAAATCAGATTTGTTATCATGTCTTTTTCACTGGGCTTTATTGTCGCTTTTATTGTAGGAATTATAATAATCAGTCAGTTTACCCTGAAGATATTTTTCAATAATGTATATCTCAGTATTTCAAACTATTAATAAATTAACTGCATACTATATGTAAGTCTTTATTTAGGAAACAACATTGGCTTTAATGATCTGTCTAAATCTATCTGTTGCTTCTGCACAGAAATAGCCCGACAAGCTGCGCAGATGAAACTTATGAGAAAACTGGAAAAGCAGGCACTGGCACGTGCAGCCAAAGAAGCTCGGAAACAGCAAGGTAAACTCTCGGTTTTTGTGGACGTGTGTGTGTTTTTAAAAAGAGCGCCCGGCTGGAAGGATGATTGTGATGGTTTCTCGGTTGGTCAGGCGGTCACTTAAAACCTCTTTGATGTAAATGGGTGAAGTATAAAGACCAGCAGGGCCTCCTGGGAGACTCAGGCTGGTAATATAGCCTTTGTTTGTATGTATGTACATATTTATCTTCACCACTGTAGAGCACAGGCTTTAATCTTCTTTGTGCTCTAATCTATATTTTCCGCTGTGTAGATTTTCAAACAAACCAGGTTTCAAACATGATGCCTCAAACGGTTTTGTTTTATTCCTATACATAATGTCAAAGATAATCCATTGAATCAAAATCACAAGACTTTTTGCCAATCACTCACCAAAACTGAACCTAATAGGAAAACAGGCGTGTTAAATATTCAAAAACGTCCAATGCACTATTCACTTTAAACCAGAGGACAATTTTAATCTGCTGCTGCTGCTTTTATTACAACATGTTGACATGTTGTTCATTCAACTCTGCAGCTGTTAAAAATCCTTCAGTGTAGAAATTAGCTAAGGTCCATTTAAAAGACTTGCTTGTTCCTAAGCTGTTTTGTTTCTCTTAAACCCAAAAATCACTGGTCAACTTACAAATTAATGCCTCCATGGATGCTATTAATTAGGGTTAAGAGGGTTAAGTGGAGCCACCTTTGACACTTAAAGTTAGTCACTCATACTTCAAAGGCACTTCAAATTTTCGCATGCCATTATTTTTAATGATGTTTGTTATTGTTTTAATGAGTGCGTCTGTGTGTTTTATCATTGTTTCGAGTGACTGACTCATGTTGTGATCCATGTCTCAGAATTTTCTTGCCTTCTTGTGTAAAAATGCACCTCGATCTCAGTGAGACTTCCTGAATAAATAACGCTCAACGACTGCAATTCTCTCAGATGTGAACACAGTCGGTTATGCAGCTTTATGGGTCATTTTGTGTTGAAACTAACGTTAACACTTACTTGACTCTTGTAGCTATCATGGCTGCAGAGGAGAGAAGGAAGCAGAAAGAGCAGATCAAGATTCTCAAACAGCAGGTAGGTCTCCTTTCTACATGTGTGCTGCTGACATATCTTTTTTCCTCCCCTTTCTCCTTATCTAAGTGCTCTGACACACAAAGTCTCTGTGTTCACTGCAGGAAGTGCTGAGTGGTTATTTTGTGATGCTTTAAAGCCTGCTTTTCAATTGCCATCATTACTTCTGGTACTAAACTTATTGTTGTGTCTTTTTTTTTTTTTTTTTTTTTTTACAAAACAGCATCAGTAGATCGGTTTTAAAATAATTTTATATAAGGATTTTTTTTTTTTTTTTTTAAGATTTATATAATATTAAAATATTATTTTTTTTTTTTTTTTTAAATTAA
>JAQNCA010000001.1:8681414-8691924 GCA_029783725.1 Acanthurus tractus
AGAGGGAGTTAGAGAAGTGGATGCAAAACTGCAGGTGCTGCAGAATAGAGAGTAACAGTGCACTGCATGGAAGGAAAACGGGCAGACAAAAAGCTATCCAAGTGAGATGAGTCTTCATTGATTAATTGAAGTCAGATGCCAGTATGAAAACACAACAACAGTAACCAGTTTAGCTGGAGAGGTGTGGATTCATTTTTATGTTTATTTTAAAAGCTGCGCTGTGGTTTGTGGAGCTGTTTAATTATGTCATAAATGTAAAAGGTCTTCCGGAACGTTTTTGTCAGGAGTAAAATTCATAGAGATGGGAGTTACTGCAGAGATATTATGGTTAAGCATTCAGTTGTTTTTTTTTGTACCAGTCTTGGATCCTTTCTTAAGCAGCGAGGCCACCAGGGCCGGGTTCTGGCAGCCAGTCGTCCGGTCTGAACCTCTGCTGCCGTTGTTGTCGGCTCTCTCCAGCACCGCCCCATGATCCACCAGGCAGTGCACCTGGTTGTGCATGGAATAATAACAACATGCGAAACAAATGTTGTCAGATATTTCAATCATTTGTTTGATTACACACTGTATGCTTCACTAACAGGCATTAGAAACACAGCTGTGTGCTTCTTTATATCCTGAGGTTTCTGGCTAGTTTTTGATCATTAGATGGCTTTGATTAGTGTCCTGCTGTTAATAATATTAGATGGATTAGAGTCAAAATTAGAGTTTTCTTTGCTCCACATGAACCGTGATTGCCAACTGATGTCCTGTGTTGCAGTTGGCAAATTGTTATTATAATTACTGCTAATCCAATAGCATAAAATTTGTTGTTGTGAAAGAGTCATGATTATAAGTTGTTTTTTGCTAATCATCATTATTAATCACGATGCAACCTCTGGTCAAGTAAACACGTCTCCACTAACATCTACAAACTGAATCCCGGCACAGGTACAGAGGAAAATACATATTTTCGTTGAAGAATGTTTACAAGTAAACACCGATGAAAGTGTTATAAATAAAGACTTTTTTTTTTTATTATCAACATATTGTCGTCTAAACAACAGCATGAAACTCACTGTATCTGCGTCCCCATTAAGGGCAGCTAGGTCAAGAGGAGTCCGTCCCTGTCTGTCCGGTTGATTCAGGTCAGTGCCTGCCTCCACCAGAAGCTGTACGGCACCTTTCTGGCCCTTCAGACAGGCCCAGCCAAGTGCAGTCAGCCCTTCATTATCAGCGGAGGACAGAGAGGCACCTGGAACCACATACGAGACAAAATGTTGTTCTGCAGTTCAAATACATGCAGTAAACGTGTGACGATAATAACAGGGAAGGTGGGGACTCTGACCCTTTGACAGCAGGAGTTCTGCCGTGCTCGTGTGACCCTCGGAGGCAGCCAGCATCAGAGTGGTGCGACCCAGCTTGTCGGTTACGTTAATGTCCGCACCTTGCTTCAGCAGCAACTCTGCAACCTGGGAAAGAAAGAGATATTATTCAAAAACCACACCGAACTGGTTTAAATGAAGAAAATCCTATCTATGTGATCACACTCCTCACCTGTGTGTGCCCATGTTTGGTAGCACTGAGCAGCGGGACCATCCCCCTTCGGTTGGGTATCTCCAGGCCTGACCCTCGCTCCAGGAGGAAGGAACACACCTCCACCCTCCCTCTCCCCGCTGCAGCGCTCAGCACTGACAGGGGGTCGGCATAGAGATGAGACGACGAGGCGGAGAAGAATATGTAAATGACACATTTACGAGAGAAATAGGAGCAGGAGTGAGAAACTGAGAGAAAAAAAACAAACAACAAGCCTGGCTATTTCTATGATTTAACTGATTCTACGATGGGCGTTGTAGCTCTTCATGTTGTGTCTCTGGTTGATTTGTAGAACTGTAACATTTTGTCCATTTTTCTTTTTTTAAAAAAAACAAAACAATTCTAGATATCTGACAAGAACGAGAGATCTAAATCGATCAAAGAAACCTGCAATGTCTCTTTTTTTATTCCCCATCCTCATAAGTTGCATCCTCCTTAACAGGATCCATTGCATTTCAGGTGGAGTTATTGTCATATGTGGGACAAAGAAAGAAAAAAGAAAAATCTGTTCTGTGGTCTTTTTTTACTTGCTGTCTTTGGTAACAGGCTTAGTGAAGCAGCTGCTGTAAATATGCAAAAGCGGGCAGTGAAATTTATGGCCTTATTAAATAGAATGTTCAAAAGCTGTCATATTTGGGGTAATTGTAATCCCTCCCAAAAAAGTACAACTCACTGGTTAAGTAACCAGACCAAATGGACTGTAATCCAATCATTCGAACACTAAACATGAATATGAAACAAAGCCCTCGTGCTATACATGCAGAGGTGAATGTTTCAGAAGGTATTTCATGCCCTCACTTTTTCTATCTGAGCACTGGAGGGGACTGTGTAATAGAATTATACTCTAATGGGGCTGTAGGCAGAGATAGAGGCTTCATCTGACATGCTCTCAGGAAATGGACTTAACAGAACTCTGCAAGCTGCACCATCACATCTGTCATGGAGGTAAAAGTATTACAATTGAGTAACAGCTGCTTTTTAGATGCATAAAATATGGCTGGACAAGATATTCTGTGTGATAAACTTGATGCTTTATATCTGACAAAAACACAAAAGTAATAATTGAATCAACTATTTGATTTGATGTTAACTACAGCAGCCTAAAATCACATATAATACTGTAATATAATAAAATTAAAACCATTAAATTTTGCATCCAATACAACTAACTCCCTGCAGCTCTGATCAAAGGTAAGTTAGCTGTTTAATATTTATTCATTGCACAGAGCTAAAATGTGCCTAGGATGCAACCCGAAAGCCCATGAGCATGACTCCGGAACCACAGTGATGGACAGAAAGAGGTGAGAAAGCTAAATTTATCCGACTGATAGAAAAAATGTACCCGTTTCTCCCCAGAGAGAGTCGTGCGCGTCCATCTGCACTGCCAGCTGTTCATCTTTCAAGTCCAGCAAGCTCTTCACCACCTGCAGGAAAACACTATTTTACAATCCTCTGTATTGCTGGCTTGCTGTGCAGAAAGAAAAGCAAAGCATCTATAGACCACAAACAAAGCAAACTGCATCTCATAAATCTTCCACATCAAGGACAGGCACAATGCTCTACTAAGAAAAATGAAAATTTCAAACAACAGAAAAGATGTTTTTGTCATTAGGACCTTGAGCTGCTGCGTACCTGTGTGTGTCCAACACTTGCTGCAGCTGTAACTGCCTGCTGAGCTGCCTGTGCTTTCCCAGTCACCGTCTCATTGCTGTGATGCTGCTGTGGGTCAGTGGGGATCTCCGCTCCCCAATCTTGGCCCAGCAAGATGTTGATGATTTCTGCATGGCCCTTCAGCCCTGCATGGACCAGCGCACACTGGCCGTTCTTATCAGCATGTCCCACCTGGCACAGAGAGGTGCACAAAAGGACTTAGAACACCGGTTCTGGCCATTGCCTGCAATACACTGGCCTAGTTCAGACCTGTTTATGTCATCCGTCTCCCAGAATAGATCCTGAAAGTGTGGTGAATGTAAAACCAGGGCAATTCAGGATACCACCAGTGTAAAAAGTACTGAGAGACAAAGTGTTCTTCCACAGATTTAAATCTGATTTTTACATCATTATTATGCTGGTCATTCCCTCCAAACCCACATATTTTTTTCCCACCTCCTCTGTGCACGGAAATGACACTGACCTTGGCCCCTTTCTTGCAGAGCAGGCTGACGATGTCGGTGTGTCCTGCGGCGGCGGCCAGACAGAGGGGCGTCATGCCGCTGTCCGTGGTTCCTTCCACTGGAGCGCCCATTTCAAGCAGCAGAGCCACCATCTCCACATGACCCAGGTGGGCGTGGACAGCCAGGATGGGGGCGTGTCCCACTACCTCTGTACACCAGGTCACACTAGCACCGCCGAGCATTAACAGACGACTTACCTGCCGAATGAAAAAGACGAATAGCGTACTGTTTCTCTGTTCATACAATTATATAGATGGTTTTTTGCTTTTGATGCATAGCATGTGTGTGTTTCACCTTGATGTTCGGTGTATATAGGTTCCTAAGGGAGGCCAGCGCAGCAGACAGACTATCTGTGCTGCAGTTCACCCACATGGCCTGAAGAACACTGGAGGACACACCTGTCTTCTTACTCAGTCCCTGTGAGTGTGTTTGAGAGACAGAAAGAGGGAATAAACCTGCTCGCACGAGCCCTTCAGAGCAGGAACTGACCTGTGACTCAAGAGTAAAGCAGGACAAAAAATCTGTGAACTATATATGCAAACAGTATTCACTGTGCTGTGGGTAAGTGTACTGATGAGGGGTTCTCATTTGTGTGTGTGTGTTTCACAGTACTGTAAAGTTTAAGATCCTGTTTGTACAAAGCCTTTGGGAATCCAGAGGGGTTGTGGTACAATCAGTTCCAGCCATAAACCTACATAACAAGTTATATACAGTATCAGAGTTCCTGTTACCTTGAATATGTGAGCCTTGAGGATGTGGTGTCCCAGTTCCATCGTTTGCTGCCGGTTCAGCTTGCCTTCCTGCCTGGAGAACATGAAGGCCAGGAGAGCGTGGCCACTCCTGCAGACACGTGCATAGGGTTTATTAATCGGAAAAAGACAAAGCTTCTCCTTGTCAATTCAAATCTTTTTTCTGACAAAAGCTGACAGACTTTTCTTGGTGTTTTGACGATGCAGTCTCACCTTGGGTCACAGAGGAAGTCTGAACTCTCTCCATCTGCTCTCCAAACCAACCACTCTCTGAAGGAGGGATGTCGCAGCATCCGTGTGCCGTCTCTGCGTCTCACCTCAAACACAAACAGTACAGAAAATCACCCAAATGTAAAGTTACATTAAACTGACAAGATCAGCACTCTGAGTTACATCACCCCTTATTGTCGATGCAAATACTGTAGCTCCTTTTGACAAAGACTACTTCTAAATCACTATGTGGAAGTAAAAATTATGTGCTTCATTGCAAAACAAAACCAACATGTAAACCTTTGAAACAAAAGCTTGGGTCTTTATACACCCTTCCATGCAGTCGTATCATGATTCTTACCATGAATCCAGCCAGGCTGTCTAATCTCTGCTGGAAGTCCTTCCACTCCAGCTCCCCCCTCACACTGCCTGCATTCAGTGCCCTGAACATTTGTTCATCAGTCAGTGGGTGCAGAGATGCCAGAGCCACATTTAGTACCGGAAGTATCCGTTCAAAGACCTCTTTATCCGGAAAGCTCACATGACACATCAGCAGGTACACCTAACAGATATTCAAGAGATAGCGCATGCTGTCAGTGATGTTGTCTGCAGACTGTGATAGATTTTACAGTTTTCCTAAACACAAGTGACAACAAGTTAGTGGGATTATAACAAGCACTTAACCATAAAATGTTATTTTTGTACAACAAAGTTTAAAAACTAAAACATTATGTCATATTTTACAGATTCAGAACAGCAATCATGCAATTTGTAATTTTAGAGTTCTGGAAAATCCCTTTAGTAAAAAAAACTAATTAAAAAAACCAAAAATAAAATCACCCCAAAAAAATTCAGATATGCAAAGCTAAATGTGCAGTATACAAATATATAAAGTATTGCTGATAGTATTTACCCCGTCTCATACATCTCATCTTAAGGAGAGAACATTTAATTAATTGGTTTCACCAGTTACTAGTCAAGGATCAATATTATACTTCTACACAACCTCAAGTATTTAAATGCTGATGTCTACTTCCTGGGCCTATACATCTTTTAGCACACCATTGTACATGCTTTTCTAATTGTCTAATCAATAAGTTATTTTTAAAGGGCTTTTGTGTGGCTAAAAACACTTGCTCATCTATTGTCTTGTATTACACTGATGATTATACAACACTTTAAAGTGTCTGTCATTTACTTTAGTCACTGAAGACTATTTTTGGCACTTTGTATTAAGTCTTTGATTCTGTCATTTTCATCTTCAGTTGATCTGAGTGTAGTTGTGTGGGCACATTTTTTCTCTTTTTAGTAAAAAACATGCCTTAAGAGTGGCGGTTATGTGGGGATTTTATAGACATCTATTACTTCGGCCCCTGGCGAGATGCCATTTCACAGTAGATAGCTCTCCAGTATGATTGACAAGTGTTAAGTGGCTGTGAACTTGACCAGATGAGGAGGAAAAGAGCAGGTGCAAAGATGCAGTTCAAGATAAAATCTGTCTTTTTAGTTTTAAAGCAAACCTTTCCAAACTTTGGATGCTTGTGGCCCCAAAAACTTTCAGCAAAACCTCTGACACCCATCCCCCTTTTAAATTTGCTACTATACAATTTACCCTGAGATATAAATACCAATTGCTTGTTGCGAATCAACTGTTATACTGATGTAGAGATCAATATGTCTGACCTCTGACAGAGAGACGGGCACCACCAGGTAGTTTCCCCCTTTCAGGGACAGGTGGCCATTGTGAAAAAGATCCAAGGTCAGCTGAAGGTAGAGGATGGAGCCGTGGCTCCGTGTTGAGAGGTGGCTGCTGAATTTGCTGAGTAGCAGCTGATCTGGGGCCGAACCCGTTGGCGTGGTGACGTTAGCGGCGACCTGGTTGCTGCTGCTGACCCGGTGATGGATGTAATCACTCAGGTCGGCTCCCAGATCACTGCTGTCTGGCAGGATGTCCAGAGAGATGCCAGAGAAGGGCAGAAGGGTAGTGATTTCCTGCAGGTGAATAAAACAGACAATATCATGGGTTCTTATTGGTAAAAACAGATAATACACACAGGTGTAAGCGTCTTAGCATTAAGAGAATAGCAGGCAGTATGTTAGTGGTGCACTAGCTAAGCAACGAGTTAAAGGCACCATAATCTAGACCTATTCCTCAGATGCCGCTGCCGCTGACTCACCCAGAGCCATGGGATGCAGTACAGTAAATAGTGTGACAATGACTCAAGCTGTAACATTGCTCACTGGCATCTCTCAGAGTCATATTCAAGATCCTCTCTTGCCATCCTCAACCGCTCGTCACCGGCCGAAACCAGCTATGACTGATGCATAAAAAATCCATGTTATTGCAGCTCAATTCAGTTCCTCATTAACAGAGACTGACATTTTGTAGCACAATGACAAGTAATTGACTTGTGGTTGTGAATTGTGCTCCACTTTACCCTTCCTCAACAGCCAGTAGAACATCCAGGATGTTATACAAAAGTAAGCTCTTTCTGTGAAATGGCTTGTAAAAGTGAAAAGGTGAATGATGATCCAATCGGGGGGGGGGACTTGGAGGGTGGTATAATAGCTGTACTCTTTATCTTTGAATGTCTGAATTTATTGCTTGCTGACTTCCAATGTATCATGCAGAAAATGACCTGAAATGTGTTTTGTGTATTGCCAAACACTAATCAAATTATGTAACCAGCTGGCTGGCTGTCAAGCTCCAGACTCCCAGCAGACTCCCAGTAGTATTAAACTCCATGCAAGGCGTAATCCATGCAGCATTTGGAGGCCTGGCTTTGGCATTGGACAGATGCATCCGCTGTTTGGTGGGATTACCAACCGGATTGAGAAAATACATCAGACTAGAGAGAGCAGTGCAGCCAAAACCCTCAGTGCCTATACGATGGCAGTAAAAGCACAACATTAAAATGCAGTGTGAGTGCAGAGAGCTTAGACAAAAGGAGATGTGTATTTGGAGAACCTTCGTAATTAAGATAATGGGAGGCGAGGTGAAACATTAAGAGTTCACCCAAAATACAAAGTCCTATTATCTTATTATAGTATCTCATTTATTTCCATTGGTTTCTTTACCCTGTAGATACAAGTTCAATTGGCAAAGGTCTCGAGATTTTTAACTTCACCATCAAGTGTCCAGTGCTAACCTAGCATATGAACTCTGCTATATGCTGGAGCTGCAACAATAAGTAGTGCAACAAAAAAAACAACTTTCACACACATATATCCTGATATCACAGAAACAAATGTAATTTAATTTGTGAATAACATCTTCTTTTCCCCCTGAAACAGTGTCCTCGTATTTCTTCATAATCCACAGACATCGTTGTCAATAACAATTACAAGCATAACTTTTTTGGCAGGTCCAAAAAAAGTTGTTCACAGTGAGGTCTGTGGATTATTCAGAGTAACTGGGGCATTTTGTTTGAAGATACATATCCATCCATCCTTCTTTCATCTATTTTATTCACTTATTTTCTCTGTGGTCGTGGGAGGCTGGAGCCTATCTCAGCAAACATTAGGTTAGAGGTGAGATAAAACTATGTATTTTTATAGTAAATTGTTTGATGTATGCCATGAATCAGCCTCGCTGCCTATTTGCCCAAGAGGCTAACTTTGGTACTGCAACAAAAAATCTATTTCACCTAAACAATATCTTCCCCCGTTGAAGAGCTGCTGGGTAATGTCTTTAAAGGTCACCTTACTGATCATTTTTATCCTCATAGATCTATTGAGTGTGTGTGCTGTCATCCCAGTGTTTAACCTGCTGGCTGAACTGGATTAAAAAAACTGGTTAAAAAAAACAGATGCTCAATGCAGCAGGGAGCAAATAGCAGAAAAAAACAAGGAAGATTCTTTTGCTCAAATGAGACATTTTACTTATGATGAACGGGCAACATCTTGCAGTCAATATAAGTAAGGTTCATATACACACATGAGAACATCCTTGATAGATCTCTGGTATGTCACAGTGCAAATAGATATATATAGACAAACATTTACACACGCCTACGAACAGTTGCTGAGTCAGCTATTATTAACCCAACCTGCATGGTTCGTGTATAATTTTAATCATGTGAACGTTACATTTCACTTGAGGGAAGTCAAGCCTGTGAGACAGTTGTGATGTCAGCTAAAGATCACTGTGATGCTGAAATGTTAGTAATCTCACTCACCACCAGGCCCGTCCTCACTGTGACCACCAACTTAAGCCAGGACGGAAATTTGGAGATTATTTTGGTAATGAAAGTGGCAATGGTGTCCCCATAGTCTGGCTTATGGAATTCGGCCTCATTAAGACTGTCGACCAATATGATGTAATCTTCTTCAGGAAGCCTGCGCTCTAAGTACACATAAAGCAAAAAACAGAGAGAAGAAAGAGGTTTAAGCACATAAACAGACCAGATATATTTTATTAGCCTTGCAAAGAGCCCATAATAAGGAAACAAAGATGGCATGATAGCTTTATCCGGAGCCTTTTATGGCTAAAAATGGGTGAGTCTTTGTGTTCCAGTACGGGTTTGGTTGAAAAAAGCACCAACTGTTGAAATTGATTAAATTCTGCTGAAAGGGGCCAGAGGCCATTGATGTTTATTAGCTTGAAACAGGACATATCCATCACGTTTCACATCATCTAAGCTGTCAGTGCATCCCTGCAAGCCTGTGAGGACTCATGCACTCAAACACAAGGGCTCTCCATTTTTTTTCCCCTAACCTGCTTAATAGTGATGGAGTAGACAAAACACTCCTCTGCCCAGACTGTGAAGGGCCTGGCCCTAATAACACATCAAGCTGACTGGCATGAGAAAGTGAGCTGGTTAATGTGTCCGTAAAATTCACGCCGCGGCATCTCCTGAGTATTTTGTGACCTTAAAATCCTGTGGGATACTGATGATTCACCGGGGCAAAAATAACACTCATCATTTCCCTATGTAAATGACTTAACATCTGTTTCACACTCTACAGTGTTTCAAATCATTGACCTTAACTAGGGAAAATAATCTTTGGGCCTATCATGGAGTCATTAATGGGCTATTTCACACAGGAGATGGCAGCAGGCTCCCTAATTGCAGGGTGAGGGAGGTAGACAGTTTTCCACCTTAAATTTGATACTATTTTAAAATTTAAAAGGTCTTTAAAGTTGAATATCACATTTGTCATAAAGTGGGTGGACTTCATTACCTTTGCGCAGGCTGGCTATGGGCTCGAGGACACCCTTACGAAAGGCAGCAATTGGGTCTTGTACGCAGGATCTCAGGCTGAGTGTGTTTTGCAGGTGAGGCTCTTGCATCAGCAGCTCCCTATACGGGGCAAGTTGCGGCGCTCTGGACAACAGGGCAGCGACACTGTGCACAAACTCTGGCACCAGGCAGGTGTAGGTGTTGTCAGCCTGGCAGAAATGGTAGGCTACCACCTGACAGGAAAAAGAAGCATGTAAAAGAGTTAGAATTCACAAGGAAATATCTGTATATGGCTTGACATGAAAGTAAAACTTTATGATTTCAGTGGAAATATGTACTGGAGTTTTTAACAGTGGGAAAAGTCAGCAATGCATTGGGCCATGATGCATGATTTTTGCCCTTAAAACTGATGATATACAGTATGTGATTGATTTACATGACGGCAAATTTAGTCTGAATTTTGAGACTTTAGCTTGTTGGTTTCCATTCACTGTGCACTAACACATGGAACCATGCAGGCTTCAGACTGCATCATGCATCAGAAGGTAAAAAACAAGTAATTTGGTAAAAACTGGGAAAGATATATTGAAGATAACTCTTGAAGGATGTCTGAGTTCAA
>JAQNCA010000001.1:8738680-8750386 GCA_029783725.1 Acanthurus tractus
GTGTGTGTGTGTGTGTGTGTGTGTGTGTGTGTATTTTTGTCTTAGTTTATGCAGAAGCATTAAAGGAGATGTGCAGAGGAAAGCGTGACGAATGCAGAGGTGCAGTGAGTGTGACTTCAGCAGGAGATGGAGGGGTTGGGAGTTGCATGTGTGTGTGTGTCTGTGTGTTAGTGTTGAGTTTCAAGGGTTGGGTTTCTGGCGCCATATCCGTGCCTGTGTAGATGTGCCAGCGTCAGGTCAGAGCAGTGAATCGGGGGGTTACAGAGTGTCCCACTGACAAACTTGTTCTCACTCAGATTTAGTTTCTTGTCATTTGTCTCTGTCTGTTAGATCTACACAGGGGGGCTTTTGTGTTTTTTTTTTTCTTCCCTCTGCCAGACATCTGTGTTATGTGTTCGTGTGTCTTTACAGCGGAACCTAATTAGATACTAATGTCAAATAATTATGAAGGTTGATTTAATTTTGTTAAAGTGTCATTTTGGGGGGAATTTTTCTACCATTTTAATTAGGGGATTAAAGAAAACCAAAAAAAGGAAACACTGGAAAGGAGCAGGGACATGACATATGACAGCGACCTGGGGTCGGATTTGGACCAATGATTTTACTTTTGCATGGCTGGAGTCGTCAGATGCCCCCACACAACAAAGTTCAGGCAGAAAATGTTGGATATTAAAGTTATAAGTATCACTGAGACATAAGAAATATTCTCACCCAATGATGTTCAACACCCAATTAGAATGATTTCACATGTCTTTTTTTCCACTTGTCTGGTACATGTTTGTGTGCATTTGCATCTGTGTGCATACTGTGTGCACATGTGCACAGTTACTGCCTAATTTGTTTGGGGTACTGTCAGATTAATGAGAATTATGGGTGTAGAGTGTTTTGTTCTGAGCTGGGGGGGCGACGGGATAAAAGGGTGTGTGTGTTTTTGTTGAACTTGTTGCAACGGCCACGTCCTGGCAGGGGGTGGACTTAGCTGAGCAATTACCTGACCCTATGGTGCATTTGCCTTTACTCAGCACACACAAAAGCTGTCAAGACACGTTAGCCACAGCTAGAGTTATAGCACAGACTGGGCAGAGGTGAGATGAGGGGGAGAATAAGGGGGAGGGCTTAAGGAAAGGACACTGCCATGAAACAGCGAAGATCGGGGAACTGGCGTCATAGGGGGTGGGGGTTAGGGGGGGGTGGTGGTATAGTGGATGTTAGAAAATGAAGAGAAGATTTGGGGGAGGGAGAGACTTAAGCCTTTTTGGAGCTGCGCTTGGAGGCTTTGTCATATGATTCCTCTCTGGCTTTGTCTGAGGTGTTGCCAGCATCTGTCCCAGCTGGAGTTGATTATGTTCAGGTTGGTTTGATGGGGACAGGGTGATGACTGAGTGGGAGGGAAAATTTTAGTAAGGGTAGGGGTGGGGGAGCGGGAGGTGGGAGATGGAAAAGTGTAAATGATGGTAGGGCTCATACAAGGATAGAGACTATTCTGCTCATTTTTTAGGCCATTGAGAGATCTTGACCTTAGCCTGGCCACTCGGGTCTATTTGGTGTGATGTTAAGCAAAGACAGGGCTTCCCCTCTTCCACTTCTGCATTTCATGGCATAAAGGGGCATCAAAATGAGGAGGCCTGATGGAAAGATAGACGAAGAGACGCATAATGCAGGCGCACTGTACAGTCAGTGAAGCTATGATGTGATAACAGGAAAGATGACCCCTATTTGCATATCATTTGCTCATCTGCCCACGTATTTAAAAGGAAAATGTCAGTGATGTGCTCATAAGAAAAAGGGAGAGTTGGTACAACCGAGAACATTAAGATAACTGAATTGAGTAGGTAGGGTGGCTGTAATAAGGGAAAGAGGAAATGAAAATGATCAGGGTGTGTCACAAGATGAGTGGGAAATGTTTGCAAAAGGTTTCCATTAAGGAAGAAGAGATCTAGCAATAACACATTGGAAATTTTGAAAATAGAGAGAGAGGGAGGTGGCTAAAAATACTATTTTATTTCTGTGATTTTTTTTGTTGTTGTTGTTGTTGCTGATGGAACAGAATCAACTCTGCTTGTCTTCATACATTTAAGTGAAAACTGCACCTTGTGATGCTACTAATAGGTGTAACATACAAGTGCAGTTACATTAAGAGCTGAGAATACAGCTGCTGTTGGAGTGGACTTGAGTATCAGCTCAGCACGTGGAAATAGCCCCCTCTCCCTCGAAGCCCCTCACTGTTTCCCAACACTTACGCAACATCACAGAAACTCTTATATCAGCTTGCATTGCAATCAAACCTGTTGCAAAACATCATGTAAAAAAGCAAAGTCTTTAGAGATTTTATGAAAGAGCTTATGAAAGATGCTGTTGTACTGCATAATATGTGATTTTTAAAAACATACTCTTTTTTTTTTTACTCTCCTAGACATCCTTCACTCTTTCATGGGCCAGCTACCTGTTAGCACATCACCCCCATATACAACAGCAAATCTTTACAGAAGTAACAAAGACTCTTGGACCAGGAACTGTGGCAACAGCTGACGATGTTCCTCGTCTACCTCTTATCAGAGGGCTGGTCAAAGAGACTCTCAGGTGCAGATTGCATGGATTTTTCAATTCCTCACAGTTCTTTTTTCTTCTCTAGCTTTCGATCTTTAACAGTTTCTCTATTTACCCCCACTTGCAATGCTGGAAAAAAAAATCAGCTATAGTTTTTAATACACATTTTAAATTCAGAGGTCACCTTTGTTGAGTAAATGTTGACATGAGTGTTTTTAATTCAGTCATTATCTTTCTCAGCGTGTTGCTCTCACTTGTCCGGTCATCATAGAATTAAATTTTGTGAGAAGAATAATGTATAGTGCTGTTGAATAACAGTCTTTGTGCGCCCCTCCCTGGGAGCAGACTTTTTCCAGTTCTCCCAGGCAACGGACGGATCACCCAGGATGACTTGGTGGTGGGCGGATACTTCATCCCCAAAGGGGTAAGACTGATGGAGACATAATAAATGCTAGTCTTTTAGAATGTGCATGCGCTGTAGAAAAGCGTGACCATAGGAGTCGGCCAAAAGCATTACAGTGAAACCAGATGTAACATGATCCTGCCTTACTCATCTCTCTCTCCTGTGCAGATGCGTGTACAATAGCCCAGCTGTTTTCATTATGTAACTGACATTTTTCTGTTTTCTCACTCCGCTAGACTCAGTTGGCCCTGTGTCACTACTCGACATCCTTGGAAGAAGAGAACTTCCCTGATGCTTTGGACTTCCGACCAGATCGTTGGATACGGAAAGATTCCACAGATCGTGTTGACAACTTTGGCTCGATTCCCTTTGGCTACGGCATCAGAAGCTGCATCGGCAGGAGAATAGCAGAATTAGAGATGCATCTAGTCCTCATAAGGGTAGGGGATTAATCCACTTGTGGCCACACAGGCATTTAAATGTTGTCTTCAAACATATTTAAATAAATGCATATGTAGCCACTCATTTAAAGTAAACAAATAGTTGCACTATGTGTTCTGGAACATATAGTGCAACTATGCTAAAGAAACTATATATTCATTTCTGCTTGAATCAAAATGCTGCTTACACATTTTGTGAAACACTTAACTTGAGAAAAAATTTAAGCATCTTCCAACCCTCAATGTCTAACACAAATTTAAGACTAACACTTCCTATAAACTACTGGTGAAATCAGAGTAAATAGTAATTATTAAAGTTTCAGTGTGTAGGATTTTGTGGCATCTAGTGGTGAAGTTGGAGAATGCACTTGACTGAACATCACTCTTCATCCACAAACCTAAAATGGCCACAAAACTCAGGAAAAAAATGAAAAACTCTAAAAGAGTCACTCTTTGGTTTGTCCATTCTTTGTCCATATCTTATAAGTCTGCAAACCTAAGTAACATCAGAAAATGCACCAGGTCCCAGCTGTGCTATCAAAGATATGAGGCTTCTAAATAAACAAAATATTAATAGAAAATGTATTAATATCATGGTAAGTTATGCTATCTGATTGACATATTTTTGTTTTTCTCCTTGTGAAGCTCATTCAGAGGTTCCACATTTGCGTTTCTCCTCTCACTGCTGATGTCAAGGCCAAAACCCACGGCCTGCTCTGCCCTGCTGCCCCCATCCATCTGCAGTTCATCGACAGGGAAAACTGATGCAGACTCCTCCCCATAAAGTCTACTGTACTGTATGTTTAAAAGCGCTGATTCATTATTAGGGATTTTTTTTTTATACACTGCTTCTAGTACACCTTTCACTGTTATATAGTAGCTACTGAGCTGAGACTGAGGTTTTACTCAGAAAAATGTGTCTCACCTTCTCTTGTTCATCAGTGAGAAGGACACAAAAAATAGTACTGGACTGATAATGTTATGTTTAACGCTGTTTTTTTAATGCATTTTGTTTGTACTTAGTGAAAACCACTGCAGTTTGGACTTTTACTCCCTCCATTCAATCTATTTAAAATAGCGGAAAAATGTGGAAAAATGAACCACAGTTTTTATCTCAAACTTTGTGTTATCGTGCATGCATGTATTTAATAATGTGTGCATGCACATCATTATTAATATTACATAATCACACCATTTCCTCCCTAAGCTTGAGAGTAATTGACTGAGAAGGATTAAGGGCAACAGTGAATGTAGTGAAAATGAGCTGTAGAAAGAGGTACAGTATGTATATAATGTGCTTTATTTTAAGATTGTGTTGCAAACCAAAATTTTGTTGCAGTAGATTTGTTTTTGGCACCACCATGGTTTTATTCACACTAAATGTTATTACATGATTCAATCCATGTGCTTTTTATCTATTACAAGAAAACACAGTTTAAAAACTATTGAATATTTTCAAATTTAAACATATTTTTAGGGAAAAGATTTTTAGCTCTTTAAAATAAAAAGTAAATTGATCAACTTGTCAGCTAGAACTAATGAATGAACCCCTATAAACTTAATCGAAGTTAAAGTACCTCTGTATTCCAATGTAAATTTTTTAAACAAGCTTTTTGGATCAGAAGAAATGTTTTCATTGTTTTTGGTTTACATGCTTTTATCACTTACATTGTGAAATTATTATAATGATGGTAATGTTTGTCACAGAACAGTTCTTGCAAAAGGCAGAGATAAGTTGTTGGATTGTATCATTATGAAGGATCATGCTTGTTATTGTGGAGGAAAATGGTAACATTTTATATATTTGTATTTATATGCTATTTTGTCTTATCTTTTTACTGTAGTTCCAGTGAAACTGGGAAGCAATAAAATTATGATTGATGATAATATGATTTAATCATTATTTTAAGATCTGTGAGTCATTCTTTGTCCTTAGACAGCAACAAATGATATGTTTATATAGGTTGCTAACACAGAGAAATAAAAAAAAATAAGGGATAGCTAATCAATTCTTTCTCTGTTTTTTAAAGTTAAATTCCTGAGTGTTTATCACATGTGCATTCACAGTGGTGCACCAATGTCCCAAATATATGAATTGTCACAGTAAATCCACTGTGTATATTTAATAATTATACACAAATCCATATACATATAAATCCATATATACTAGCGCAAGAATAAGGAAACCATCTCTATGGTGTACCTCAAAGTTAAATTGATCTTAACTATAAGCCTTATAATGTGATCAAGATTATGAATTTAATATACTTAGATCCACTTTAATCAATTATAAACACTGAATTAAGGTTACCTTTGATCAAGCCCTTACACATTTCTGTGTTTAATTGGTGCATCTTTAATTTTTATGTGACTATTTGGCTATGATAAATCGTGAAACTTCCCTGTGTAAACTTTTTTTTTTAAACACATTGATATTTCTTTTCTTCTTCATACACAGTTACATTCTATCTGCTATTGGTGATTTGGGGCTTTTATAAATTTATAAATGGATGATAAAGGAATGAATGAATGAATGAATGAATGAATGAATGAATATATAAATAAATGAATTCTGAATTCTACAGTGCTACGAACTGAGTTGTAGCAATTGTCACCCTCTCGCGATATTTTGCTAACGGGAACACCAGCGGAAGTAAATAGTCGCCATGGCGTGGTTAGCCAGTCAGGGGCAATAGCTAGAACAGCGTGGATACTACCAAAGTTTCCCAGATACAAACCTTTTTTCAGCCTCCAGAATTATCTGATTGGATGGTACGAGAGTAATAGACTCGCCCTTTCTGCGTTTTCCTAATAATAACATTACAAGAGAAGAGGAGTCGTCCAGCACGTTTGGGGCCTGGAACTACGTATGCTAACGTGGCTAAAGAGGCGAACGTTAACGCGGCTGTTCGCTTTAGCACTGCAGCCTAGCCAAAGACATCTGGTAGCTAGTTTTGCCATCTAATCACGGCTACCCTGTTTAAGAGATAATTAAGGTTATCTCAGCTAGCGTTAACTCTGGCCGTGGTGGAGGGAAAGTTCGGCTGGATCTAAAATGATAATTGAAAACCTTGATGCCTTGAAAACATGGCTGTCTGATACCCTCGAGCCCATGTAAGTAACACTAGCTTTTAGCGACACAGCTGTTTTTAGCAACTTAAGCTCATTCAGTTTCACAAGCTAATGGTAGTTCAATTAAACAAATAAAATGCTTAGTGTAATGATGATACTGATAACCGATAACTTAGTTTTTATAAGCCTGCCGCGATAATGTTTATTTCTAATGCATTTATGCCTTTTTGTTTTTATCTATAATTACAGTTGTGATGCAGACCCATCTGCCCTCGCAAAGTATGTTGTAGCTTTGGTAAAGAAAGACAAAAGTGAAAAGGAACTCAAAGCCCTGTGTATAGACCAGTTGGATGTATTTCTTCAGAAAGGTAATCAATCCCTCTGTGTCATGTACTTTGCTTTGCAAGCCTCGTTTTGTTTATCACGTGATCTAGTGTGTTACATGAGTGTTTTAATGAATAATCAACAAGTTGCACTATTACCCACTTTCAGAGACCCAGCCATTCGTGGATAAGCTGTTTGAAGCCATTAACAACAAAAGCTACCTCCCACAGCCAGAGCAACTAACCACTTTGGTCAAAGCTGAGAAAGATGAACAGAAAAAGGATGAGGTAATCTTCTTTATATTTTGAGATTTTCTGATAACTACTTCACTCCTATCCTATGTGTATCAAATAATATGAGTACTAGTTCTTCAATGAAAGGATTATGTGAACCTACTTTTTTCTGTGTTCAGACAAGTCGGGAAGATGAGCGTGATAAGAAGGCTTCTCGGCGAGTGAATCATAGCCCCTCGCAGTCAAGCTCTCGCTACAGCAGAGATGGCAGGTGAGCTCAACTGCCTGTTACCAAGTTAAAATTGTGTTTACAGCTCACTTTTTTTTTACTCACTGTTCTAATGTATTTGTTTCCCCAAATTACAAGGAGAGGAGATGATCGCAAGAGAGATGACCGCCCCAGGAAGAGGGATTATGACCGCAACCCACCAAGGAGAGACTCATATCGTGATCGATACAACCGCAGGAGAGGCCGCAGTCGCAGTTACAGTCGTAGCCGCAGCCGAAGTTGGAGCAAGGATCGCATCCGAGACCGTGACAGAGAGAGGGATAGGGACAGAGACAGGGACAGAGATAGGGATCGAGATCGCAGCAGGAGCAGATCACACAGCAGAACCCGGTCTCGAAGCAGGAGTAGAGGTAAGAACCTCATTAATGGAGCTCAAATTATTAAGAGCTGTCACACATGGACACCAACAGGGAGACTGTGCAAGTTTAAGCCACTGTTATTTTTATGGAGAGAGCAGTGAAGTTGTATTTTGCTCAAAGTCAACTTTATTTGAACTCTGAACATGTTTTGTTACTGACCTTTGCGTGTTCAGACAGTTTACAGCTGACCAAGAAACTTCTCAAACAACACAAAGATTATTTTAATGCATAGAGTATTCGGATGTATTTAGCATGTACTGTCTTTGTTTATCAGAAAAAAAATCTATATATTAACAAAAATGTTTGTTGCCTCCATCACAGCTATATTGAAATATGTTGTTGGCATCAAAATCAAAATGAGCACATTTTAATGATAAAGCAAATAATCATATTGATGAAGAAAATATTCAATGTATTGTATTGCATTGGTACTGTTTTCAGTTGAGTACATGTCAAAAAGAATTAGCATATATTCATATTCAGTTTTAGATTAGGTTTATAATTTATTTCAGAAATGTTGATGACAACAATCGGTTTTGAGCTGGCTGAGCATTGAGCAATACACAGGACATAATGGCAGTTATTTTACTTTTCTACATGCTTGTTCTTGTGAATCTGCAGAACGGGAGCCTGGGAAGTTAAAGTATGATCACGATCATAGGACAGAGAGTGGGGATAGCTACGCCACAGCAGCCCTGGTCTCAACTGCAACCACGTCACATTTTCCTGTGCCAGCACTGAGCAGCACCATAACAGTCATTGCCCCCACACATCATCACAGCAACAACACCAATGAGAGTTGGTCAGACTTCCGCCCCGAGCACCCTGTGGATCGTGGTCCTTTTATTAGGGGACCACCCCCGCAACAGAGGAAGCGATGCCGAGATTATGATGGTAAGGAAAGCTCTTTAACACTTTTTTTGTGTATAGACTCTTCATTTTCTGTTGGTGTATTTTTTTTGGTTTAATTTTCTTTGCTGTCTTTTCCAGAAAAGGGTTTCTGCATGAAAGGGGACATGTGTCCTTTTGACCATGGAAGTGACCCAGTTGTAGTGGAGGATGTCAATTTACCCAGTATGCTGCCTTTCCAACCTCCACCAATCCCTGGTGTTGACCCACCGCCGCCTCCAGGCCTCCCACCTCCACCACCTCTCATGAACCCCCCACCTGTAAACCTACGGCCCCCCGTGCCCCCACCAGGCACCCTCCCCTCCAGCCTTCCAAATGTTGCAGGTAGGAGCTTAGACATTTCTCTGACATGGATTAAGGAAAATTCTAAATCATTGCACTTTTGAATACATAATTTACAAAATGCTTCACATTAAACATTAAATATCAAACAGGGAGACAAGTAAAAAACATAAACATAAAAGTTGACTGAGCAGAACCAATTTAACTTCATAAATGAGCAATTAGTTAAGAAAAGCAAAATGTGAGCCTGGAGTTTTTTCTCTCTTTTTAATAAAAACACCAATTAAATTGAATTGTAAGTGTTTATGATTTGTTTCACTCTATCTGCCACAGGCCCCCCTCCTCCATTTCATCCATTGCAACCATCGGGCATGGACCCCCCTCCAAATTCCATCACCAGCTCTGTTCCCACCATTGTCACCTCGGGGATGCGTTCTTCACTTCCCCAGGCATCAGTACCACTCTTTACCTCTGGTAATGACTGCATGTCTTTTAATTTACATGTTTAATTTCCTATTTATAAATCCGTTTTACTGTAACTCGTCGTGCTCTTTTATGAATTTTAAGAATCCTTTGTCTCTTGACCAGAAAACTATGAGACGGATGTGTACAATCCTGAAGCCCCCAGCATCACCAGTACTTCCAGGCCGATGTACCGCCACCGGGTCAACGCTCAGAGACCCAACCTGATTGGCCTTACAATGGGGGAGGTGGACCAGCCACAGAGAGGTATTGTTCACATCAGCAAAACAATTCAAGCTTTGAATATATTGTTTTACAACATGCTTTTACTGAACTTCCTACCAATAGCGTGCTCAGTGCTCTGACTAATACATTTATCCTGTTGCTGCTTCTCAAACAAGAAGAGTGCCAGGATTCAATACATGTTTCTGTATTTGTGTTTTGACTATATGTTAAAAAATCTTGTCCTTAAGTTGTGATCTTTTATTGAGCTTTGTGCTGTAGTCTCAGAACTGAATTGTCAGTGTTTGTTCTCACCAGACAAGATTCCAAACAACAGCATGAGGATCGTCATGGAGTCTGATTCAAGGAAGAGACCAGCTGTGTCCCATGATGGAGGCCTCCCCTCCAAAAAACCTTGGTTTGACAAGTAAGACACCCTTTTCCTGTAATGTCTAAACAATTATCATATGCCTCATTTAAACCTATCAGTGTGACTGTAAAATCATCCCCCGCTGCGTTGTTTGACAATTTCAGACCCAACTTTAACAAACCCAACCACCAGGGATACCACAAGAGAGCCCCATTCTCTCCTAACACCAAGCTGCTGGTTCGGCAAATTCCGCCTGAGCTCAACAACATCAGCAAACTCAATGAACATTTCAGCAAGTTTGGCACCATCGTCAACCTACAGGTCAGTCACTGTGGGGCTGTAGATATCAGACTCACAGCTTTGATGGTTACTGGTTAGAATGTCTAATTACTGTGTAGTACAATCAGTGATACACCACAATAGAAAGCTGATATGTAAACATATTTATGTGTGAACATGGTATCAGAAAATGAAGGACTTAAAATAACTTCTTATCTCATGTTTGACACATAAAAGGAATGTTTATGAATGATGTTTGGGTGTTTGCAGCAGTTTAGGTGTGATCTCTGATTTGGATTTTAAAACTTGTTTTATGTGGCACATCAGGGCTATTGAGCCATCTGACAAACCAGTAATCTGTAACGTGATTTACAGTAGTTGTAGTGTAACCTAATACATGTGAAGTCAGGGAAGATGCCAGAGTAAATTGCAGTTAAAAAAAGGGAGTTTGGAATTTTTAGAGTATGATGTGCCTTAAAGAATTATTTTTAAATAAACTACCTACCCTCTGCCAAAATGCTCTCATGAATGTTTTAAAGGATAGTCCAGTGAGTACTGAATATGTTAACTGCTAAATTTAGAATAAAGGTGGAAGTAAGTTGGGAAGTAAAAGGTTAGAGTTAGGTGGAAATTGCATTATATAGTTCCCTTTGTGTCAGTTTGACAGCCATACCGTGTTATCAGAGTTCAAATTATCACCCAGTGTTACCTGTGGGGTTTACAGTAAGTGCACCCACGTTAATATAATTGTCTCCCCTACCATTATTGTTCATTTTTACAGGTCGCCTACCAGAATGACCCAGAAGGTGCACTAATCCAGTTTGCCTCTCCAGATGAGGCCAAGCGGGCTATGCAAAGCACAGAGGCTGTTCTCAACAACCGCTTCATCAGGGTGCACTGGTTTCGCGATGATGGGAGTGACGGACAGGGTCAGGGCCAGTCTCACTCTCAGCAGCAGCCTCAGACACAGCCAGCCTTGGTAAAAATATATTTTTTAAAAACTGTTAATAAGGAGCAACTGTTTTGTTTCAAACAAATCTGTAGCTAGTGTATGCCTGGGTCAGATTTTCAATTCTGGGGGGGATATCTTGAAAAGGATGCACTTGTGAAAGGAGAAGTCAGTTCCATGTGATCCTTGATACCAGTTTTATTGCATTACAGATTTTTTTTATTTGGTGTATTGTAGCTATCCAAGCAGATAAATGGCCAAATGTAAAAAAAACCCAGCATGCATACACAATTTTGATGATCAGGTTCATATAGTGACATTTTTGCTTTAACCACACGAATAATGCAGAGCGATAAATTCTACATTTTATATACATTTCAAGCATTTCAAGCACATCCTGTCATTGCTGCAAATTTGCTCAGAATTTTTATTTTGCTCTTGCTGATAAAATAACTAACTTGATGCTGAGAAGTCTACTCTTAGCATCCATTACATAGGAGGTCCATAGATGGTTTTCAACAGTATTCTCTACACTAAAGAAATCCATTACTGAAGAGGCTGAGATA
>JAQNCA010000001.1:8750486-8765543 GCA_029783725.1 Acanthurus tractus
TTACATAGGAGGTCCATAGATGGTTTTCAACAGTATTCTCTACACTAAAGAAATCCATTACTGAAGAGGCTGAGATACCAACCCCTTTCTCAAGCTGAAATACAGCATGATTCAGGCCTTCCATAGCTTTAGACACAAGGGTCTTCCTCAGGGTTTTGCGATTCCAATTGTAGCAACAAATATGAAGCTAATGGTCTTTACACCTGTGCTTTCAGTGTGGTCAGCACCTCCAACATCAGTGTGTGTTCTGTCATTCTCTCATGCAGTGTGAAATGTAACACCAGCTTCAAGTGTGTTTTGCTGGGCATGGGACACCACAGTCATGTTCTCCTTTGGATTTCCTGTTCTGTCACTTGGAAAACTTGTTGCTTTATTTCCAGTGCTATCTCCACTTATAGTGCCGGTATTACAAATGCCTGATCTGAATGTGAGTTATTCTAGGAGATGTAGGAGGTCAGTAAAAAAGACCAGATGACTCAGATGCACCTAAAAGTCCAAGAAAACTGAAGGATTAAACATCCGAACTGTAGACTGTCAGTGGCCATGTTAACATGCATTACTTTTGGAGATAATATTATAACATCCTCCTTTTTCTTTCTGCAGCCTTCAGCCACAACTCTGAAGCAGTCTGTCAAAGATCGCCTCGGACCCCTGCTCACTGTGAACTCTGAGCCCTCCCAAGATTCCAGCGTAGCCTCCCAGGTATGTGTGCACGGGTAATACTTTTCACATATACCTGCCCAAATCTGCGGCAGGTGTGTATAAATATCATGTCCTTTTCTCCCTTTGGTGCAGAATCCTTCCAAAGTGTCAGTGAAGGACCGTTTGGGTTTCTCTGCCAAACCAGCAGCACCTGTTGAAAAAGTAAGTGCCCGCTGACTGTTCACAGTAACTGGATTTTTCTTCAGAAGTTTGTCTCTCTTTTTAAATTGTGTTAATGTTATAATTTATCACCTCCCCTCCCCTTTTTAGGTGTTTTCAACATCCATGGGTCTCACGAAGACTGTATACAATCCTGCAGCCATAAAAGCAGCCCAGAAAACTTCAGAGGAAGCCCTAAAAAAGAAGCAGGTGAGAGGAGAAACGGAGGGAACAGTGGGAAAGGAAACGAGGATGTGAGAAATTATTGTCGTACTTGGATCAAAAAGCAGCAGCTAATCATTTTCCATAATTTCTTTCATAGGAAGCTTTAAGGCTGCAGCAGGATGTGAGGAAGAAGAAGCAAGAAATACTGGAGAAGCACATTGAGACACAGAAGGTCAGACCATCTGGAGGAGATCATTTACTTCTTGTATATTCATTGTGTCCCATCACCTGCCTGTATTCAGATAACCGTGTGGAAAAAACAATTCAGCAGTGGTTGAAAGCTTTGTGGAAGCTTTTCTGGTCCATTTACTGTTTGATTACATTCACACGAATATGTTTTAATCGTAAAATGCGTAACTTTTACAAGTTTATATCTACTGTCGACACTACACTGGCAGTTTATGAGATGTGAAACAAAGACTTGGAAGATTCTGCTCACTGTACTCTGGTTTAACATCTCAGAGTTTGTAGTGTCGATAAAAAGAAGGAAGGATTTTTTAAAAAGATGATTAGTTGGTGGACTGAACATTGTTTAAACCAAAAAAAGACGCATTCATGTGGATGTAGCCTTATTCAAAGGAGCAGAAGGTGATCTATCATCATGCTATTTTCAATTATTTTTTCTTCCTGTGTAGTTGGTTGAAAACAGTTGTTGAGATTTTCTGCTTTTCTGCTCTCATCCTCTGCAGCTCCTGATATCCAAACTTGAGAAGAACAAAACAATGAAGGCAGAGGATAAAGCCAAGATCATGGAGACTTTGGACATGTTAACCAAGAGCATCACCAAACTGCAGGAGGAGATAAAGGGAATCTCGAGCAGCAGCAACCCACTACGCATGGCCAAGAGCAAGGCCCAGGTAGGACTCTCTCCTTGCTCGTGCCATCATGCAACACCCACAAGTATTCCACACTAAGCAAGCAGTTAAGCGCAATATATGGTTCCTGGCTATGTTTTAGTCAGTGGTAGGTAACAAACATTTGGTTTATAGCTTTAGATATGATTTAACCAGCTTTTATTACTCTTAGATTACACAGTAATACATTTTGTTTGTCATATGCATCTAGATTTCAAGCTTTTAAGGGTATCCATTTGCTTTTCAAAAGTAGAATTGTCTTCCTGATATGAGTTAATGTTTGTTAAGGCACAGAAAGAACTGCTGGATGCAGAGCTAGACCTGTACAAGAAGACTCAGGCCGGAGAGGACACTGCTATGTTGAAGATCAAGTATACCCAGCTTCAAATTGAGGTAATTGCTTAATTTTGAAAGAGAAAATTGTCTCTCAAGCTTTAAATCAAATGTTAAAATGCAATTTTCACGCCTGACACTTGAGGGCACTTGTGCTCTTGTAACTGGAGGACCTTTAGCAGTTTTAGCACCAAGTCTCCAATAATGTGTATCAAGATGTCAGCCTGTTTGTACTCTGTTTGACTTCTTTCCATCCTGTTTTTTGTTTTTACTCAGGCTGCTAAAAGAGGGCTCCTTTCACCTGGACGAGGGCGTGGGGTCCACACCAGGGGCCGTGGTGCTCTCAGGGCTCGAGGAAGGGGATCCCGAGGCCGGGGGCGCGGTGTGCCACTGCATGCAGTCGTGGACCATCGACCGCGAGCACTGGAGATTTCTGGTTTTGGAGAGACAGACTGTGTAGATTTGCTGCCACACTTTGCTGTAAGTCTGCCTAAAACTCAATGACTGAAAAACAGAAAACATGATATCCACAGTGTGAACCAGTGTGACCTTCTGATGAAAGGCATAGGTAGGAGATGAGAGGACTCTGTGTTAGAGTAACAAAAAAAAATCCTTCAGCTCTATTCGCTTCTTACTTTAGATTAAGTCTGTTTTCTTCTCAACCTCAAAAAAAAAGCAGAACAAAAAATGACATCTACTCACAGGAAGTCTGAAACACAGACATGTGCTTTTGTGCAATGAGATCTGCTTTATCTCAGCTCTTCCAGAGTACTAAATATGTTTGAGTACAAACACTGCAAATACTGCCAAGTTCAAAAACTAAGGCACTAGCAGGATTTCTGTTGTCTCGAATTAAACCTAGAGTAAGACTGAGATAATGCAGCTTCAATTAAGAAAAGCATCTCAAAGGAAACATCTTGTAGATCCAAAACACCAAAAGATGTCTTTTAAGATTTGCTTTGCAATTGTTTTTTCAGCTATTTGGTGATGACTGGTGATTAATAAGACCAATTTTCCACAACTACACAGGAATTATTTAGATTGTAAAGTGACCAAAGGTTTTGTTTTCACAATTTTGAAGCAATTTGGAGAGATTGAGGATTGCCAAATTGATGAGAACAACCTGTCTGCAGTCATCACTTACAAGTCGAGAGCCAAAGCAGAACAGGTGAGTCAAGGACCTGCAGCCACTTTAATATACTTGAGTATCTCTAAAGTTTCTTAAGATTCCAAAAGTAAAGCATATTGTTAGTTTTGGTGTTTTGTTGCATAAATACGGAATATTTCAGGTTTTAAATCAAGCCCATAATTTTTTACATTTCTTAGCATCTCTTTCTGATGTTATGATCTCTTCTAAACATGTTTCATCCACCTTCAGGCGGCTCTTCATGGAGTGAGGTTCAACAACCAGACTTTGCGCTTGGCTTGGCATAAAGCTGCCATGACTCTCAACACTGCGGAAGCTGAAGAGGGAGAACCAGAGGAGGATGAGGTTTGTGGATATTTTTTACTTGGCATCCAATTAATGACAAACTAGAAAGTAAAAAAAAAAAAACCTCTTTTCCTGTTGCTACATCTAAAGAACACAAGAGGGAGCCATTTGACATTACAGCAAGGATGATTTTTATATGGGTTTAGCATTGCCACTCTCATTAAGCAGTGGGTCAGTCTGCAGAAAGATTGTCTCATCCTGAAGATTAAGTCCCTTTAAGGCCTTTTATAGGTGCAAGCTGAGTGGTCTTTCTCTTTTTGTTCATTTTTTGAAAATGATCTGCAGACAGTCATTAACATCAGCTCTGCTTTTGTTCTTTCAGTACCCGGAAGAGTCGCTGAGTGACGATGCATTGCTGCAGGATGATGATGAAGAAGAAGATGACAACGAGCCACGCTCCTGGCGCAGATGAGGATCAGTCAGATGCTCTTCCCATGCTGCACTGCTGTGGATGACAAGCAACAATTCAACAACTTGATAGGATTTAAATGCCTGTTTATAAATCAAAAACGGCACATTTCACTTTTCGCTAGACTTTTTTTTTTTTTCTGTCACTGGCAGAAGAACCATGTGCGAGTTGGATTAGTTTTAACTGGTGGATTTTTTTAATGCTCTTAATGTAGAAATAGTTCCTTCCTTTTTTTTTTTTTTTGGAAATTTTGTTTCTAAAACACAAATAATTTGTCTGGACATGTGACAACTGCTCACTTGTTGAACTGTCAGTTTAAACAAAACCTGTGTTGTACTTTACAGACTGTAGCCTTTGCAGAATAGTAGTAGGTCAACCGATTTAAATTTTTGTGTAAATATTTTATGTCTGTGTTTAAATGATTTGTATGAAAGCTTGGCTTCTCAGTTCTTGGCTTTACTTTGTATTGTACAAAAAATAAAGACTTGAAATGGTCTAAAAACATCCTGCCAAAAAAAGACAAAAAAAAAGACAAAAAAAGATCCAAAATACTGTGGCAGTTAAAAAAAAATCCTAAAAGAGCTGAAAAAAGACCATTTCAAAAACAAAAAAAAACTTCCTCTTCCCCAAAAGAGCAATCTTCCTACAAAATTCCTACTTTTAAACACTTTTATTTTTCAATTGGATCAGTAAGGTATAAGGTATGTGCAGCTAATTTCCATCCCAAGGTAAGAATGTGATATAAATATATTTTTTTAAGGTTAGCTTGCTCATATTGTTGTCTAACCTATTTAATTTATTTGCATTGCCCTTCTGAAGAACACTTAATCTTTTTAACACTAATGATAATAGCATTTTTTGCTCTTTTTTTGCAGGAGCTTCCTGTCTGTACTGTCCAGCTTCAACTCGTCTTTCTTCAAGAGCCTTTAACGTTTTAAAATTTATTCTGAATTTGTAAACTTATTTTTAACTGTGACTGCCATTATTTGGTGCGAGACTTGCTGCTGTATTAAATACAAATTATTTTTTAAAATTAGTTTCCTTGTGTGTGATAACTGCCTGCTGCAAGTTCTTGATTCATCTTACACTTTGGGCTTGTGTGATGCCTCATTTACTTGTTATAAACATTGTTTTCTTTCTTTTGCAAAAAAATCAGACAATCAAATATGATAACCACAGCCACATAGTGCTGATGACAATTGATTATCAGTCTTCTAGCAGCAAAACAGTCAAATGCAGATGGATGACCAATGCAGATATATAAGCAAAAAAACTTTGGCAAACAATAGAGTGTTCTTGTACAATTCCATTACCTGAAGTGAAGGGAAGGACTAATTTAACCCAAGGGCCTTAAAAGCCTTTTTTTTTTTGTTTTTAAGAGGCCAGCAGTGTACATATGCTGCATGTCATACTTGATTTGCTATAGTTATGAAGGCTGACATGCCTGAAAGCAAATATAATCAAACTGAATTTTATTGTTAATGATATTTACTATATGATCTTTAAATGGGCATAATTTGATCCTTTTAATGCAAACTCAGGAGTCATACAACCATCTCAAAGAGCTAAGCTTTCTTTGCAATGGCTCACTGTGTGATTTCTCCAAACCGCGAGTGAATCAGAGTCGAGATTTAAGGTAAAAGGGATTTTGCTCTCTGTAAGGGCTTTGTATACACCTGCAGAGAAGCTCTCCACAGTACAACTTCCACAATCCCTCAGCCTCGAATAAGAGAGGACAAATAACCCAATCAGTGTCCACCGGTTCATTGTTCCTGGCCCACCCCTGGTGCCTGTCAGGCTTGCAGAGATAATTGTGAGAAATCAGATTTGCTCTCGTAGAATATCTGCTGTTTATCATTTAAGCCCTTTCCCCCCTGCGCCACCGCCGCAAATGCCCTCCCTCATCCCTCTGTCTCAGTATGGAAGTGTTAAATACCCCCTCCTGCCGTCTCATTTACCCACTGTAGTGCCGCCACACCCACACAAGCATCATTTGTGGTCAAACAAGGTGTTGCAGTTTTACCTGTACACTTGTGTCGATGTGTCACGAAGCTGAAAGTTTTTAGTTTAGTCGTCGTTTTGTTGGTTTTATTGACACAAACACCAGCATTTTCTTTATTTATTACTACACAACTGAACATGTTAGAGAAAGTTTAAGACTGTGCCCGATGTTGTCACCGGTGCTGATATGATCAGCATGCATGAAAGTCTGAGAGCTCTGTCTGCCTCCCTTTGAGTCTCAGTGGGCAGAGGATGCTAATATGCTCTGTGTGAGCTCAGGAAATATGAACTAACAAGTTTACAGCATCCGTGTCATCCATTATATAAATCTTTACCTTCTGATTTGTGTCAAAGAGACAAATGGCATTTAGTTTTGGAATGAGCATTAATAATATATGTTTTTTTAAATGTTATATTTTATTTATGGAAGAGGAAGATGCAACTCAAAGTGTATTTCGCTGAAAAAGAGATGTTAAAAGTCTCACTTTTGTTTGCTGAAGATTAGCTGTCCCTGAAAATGATTGCAGTGCCTTTCGGAAAACCCTCTGGGACTCAAGAAGTCGGTCATATGGATATGCAACAACTGGAAAAATGCACAACATTGCCCACTTCTGATGTATTTATTCAGCTTCATTTGAATATTATCCTCACAGTTTCACAATATGAAAACATTGCCACACGCCACTTAATACCAATAACCACTTAACCAATTTTGTAGAATAACATGTACAAATTTCATCCTAATGGAGGGATAATGTGCAACAACACAATGATTTGGTCACTTGCTTAATGTCCCTTTTCCATTTAAGATGAAGACATAAGAAAGATGCTTCTGATTTCAAATCAACAGTGACCCCTCCCAGCACACTGCTCTATCCTTTCACACGCCTTGCCCCCATCGCTACAATGCCAGTCCTCTGTAAAGCCATTAATATTTTATGTGATCATGGGCCTCCATAAGCAAATTTCAGTCCCTAGCAAGTTGAGCCAAAGCATGATTAATTTAGTATTTATACCCTGACAACCCTTTAAACAACACAAGGCCCCCGGCCACAAAGCAAAGGCACAGTTTGAAACAAAACTAGCAGCCCCTAAATCATAATCAGCATAGTCATTCAGGATCATTTGAGTTTGGGGACACATTTTTTTCTGTAACACCAGCTGCAGTTTTGGTTTTGGAAACTGTGCCTGCGTGAGGATGGCAGCCTCAGTTGTAAAGCTTCACCAGTAAAATTTAGTGTCACATAAAAGAAATCTTTGTTATTACTCAGCTGCAGAAAAAAAGCACACTCTTGTTTCTTCTAAAAACCTCTCCATCATTCTCACTTTGTTAGGAAATACTGCTGCGTTAGACACAACAAAGCGCCTTTAACCTTGTCCACTGACCACAAATCCCAGGTAAACCCGGTAGCAGGAAGATGCCATCAATAAATCAAGACATGGCTCCCCTGAACCTGCAGATCACAATGAATCTCCTTTGGTCATGATGCTGCAACCAGTAAACTACAGCTAATCCGTTAGCAGTTGAAATCATGTCAACGCTTAGTGCCAGTTCATCCTGAAATTTTACTTTTTGTTTTCTGTCTTTTTGGAAAATACTTTCTAAAACTTTTACTTTAAAAAAAAAATTCTTTTACTTCTTTTATTGATTTATCAATGGGGTAGGGGGTTTTGTGTTTGTGTATATGTGTGTGTGTGTGAATCTATGGGTAAGGTTGTCATTAACTCTGGCAACATAATGTATTATCTGTGTGTTGATGTTTTCTGTGCTCTTCAGTGTGTAAAGTAAGTCCAAAGGCCCCAAGGAAAGCAAGAGGTCATTCCATCAGGCAATAATTTACTAATTAATACCCCAATTAATGATCTAAAATTAAGAAGAATGATTCATTCTTGCTTATTCGCTTTTTTTTTTTGTCAGCAGAGAGCAGTTACCAGCAAAAGACCCCCTAAAACACAAAACATCAACTCCACATTAATGTCAATATGTCTCTGTAATTGCTGGATGGGTAAATGAGCAACTGTTCATTAAACATTTTGCTATTTCAACTTAAAATTTGATGATAATTTTGTTTTCTCAACTTCTACTGCCCTCAAGATGCCAAAAAACCCTGTTTTTGCAGGTTTTAGTACACCACAGTAAATAATGTGTTTTAATAAATTATAATAAATAAGTAAATATGCTTAGTTTAATCACTGACTAACTAGGCTGCTTTCACAGGTGAAATGATATCCTAAAACTAAAGCAGCTAAACAGAATTCGGCCATTGTTAATTTTAATATTTGCACAATTTCTTTTCCTTATTTGGTGAGTAGGTGAAATAGCTTTGTTGAGCACAACAAGAGTTATAATTTATACACATACTTGTTGTATAAAGTGCACAGCAGAAGCCCAGATCTGCTGACCAGATGCAGCTTTAATTTGTAATATGTTTGGAGTATCTTCGTCATGTATAAATTTGCATGGCTAATAGCTAAAGTGGAAACAAGTCATGTGGCTGGACACTGCGAGTGACTCTCTGATATCTTATCTGCAGTTGCTTTTTCCCTGGTAAGATGAGTGTGTGTTATTCCAGTAGGTCATTCAAAATCTAATTACACAATGCACTAACATGATCACTGTACAGTTCAGCTTCATTAAAGGTAATCTCTGTACATTCAAGGCTGGACGCAGCAGGCCCCTCCCTCTGCCCTCACTCCTGTCATTGATTGGTGGAGTGATTTGCAGCATGTAATCCAATGCTCCCTGACAGGCTGTAACTGAGGTTAAAGATGGCAATTTAATTATGTGTCAGAGGTCACATTAAAGGCTGACCCTTGACCCATTACCACAAGACTCTTCTAGTTAATGACAACCTTGTTTTATTTTTTTGAATTCAAACATGACAGACAAACACAAGTGTAGAACGCCAGACTGACTCAAGAACAAACCATCATACAGTGATACAGTTAGACAGCAGATGAGGCCACAGTGTCTTTATTGGGTCCTGATAAAAATACACAGGTCAAAAACAAAAACACTGTTATTTTTAAATGATATTTCATTTAATGTGAACTGAGCTTCTGCATTGAAGTTATCATATCTTTTTATGTAATAAATGAGTCAAATTCACACACATTATCTGAAGAGTCAAAAAAGCAAGAGTCAAAAAAACAAGTCAACTGGACTGTGTTAGGTTTTCACACACATTTGAACTTATAAACAGATTATCCAGCAATGATGGAATTGTTTTATATTTTGGAAAATATTTGTGCAAGATATAAAGTGCTGATTGGATGCCGTAAAGGATTTGGTCATTTTTTTATAGAACTAAGCTGTTTCTTTAAATCAAGTCTACAAGCTAAGCTAACTGACTGTTAACAAATATACATAAGAGTGGTAATAATCTTTTTATCTGATTTGTGGCAAGAGAGCAAATGAACATATTTCCTCAGAATGTCAAGCTATTCCTTCAGATTAACATTTGCTGTGCTTATCTCAGTGTCATCGTCTCACAAGGAGAAGATCCTGGGCTGAATCCTGGCTGATGCAGGACCTTTTTTGTGTGGAGTTGGTACCTCCTCCCCATGCTTGTGTGTGTGTTTCCCTCAGGTGCTCTGGTTTCTCCTACCATCATGTGAAACATGCAGGTTAGGATAAATCTCCAAGCTGTTTTGAGTCGGTTGGGCGGTCAGTCATTTAGATATGACAAGCTTGAAGCAAATTACAAAAAAAAAAAAAAATGTCTGTCTGAAGATTGGTTGATTGCTAAGATTCTGACAGTTTGGGTCAGGCTTGGTCTTAGATTGAAAAGTGTCATGCAGCACAACAATGTACCACACCAGAGGTCAGTCAGGTGATTAAATCCAAGTTCTTGATAATAAGAAATAGCTCTTTGAACTATGCCTTCAACCAGAGAATGCACATTCACAGCATGTCAAGTGTTGATATATCTTGAACACTGCAAACCTCAAGCTGCTTTGTTTTCGATATAAACCTAATGATGCCTTGTGTATATCACTCTTTGTTTTATTTTGGGGATATGTGTCTCTGACTTGTTTGTGATACTGTAAATGTGTAGAAAGTTGTTCTGTTGTGTCATTAGGCCCCTGGGTACAAGCACGGACTAACATTTCTATAGCCAGCCACATATGCAAATGATAGGGCAATTGTAGATATACAAATATGTACCCATGGTCCGTGCGCCCTAATGGCCTCCCTCCCTCTGGCTAGCTCAATGGCTCATTTAGATATCTGCTCGGTTTATTATGTGAATAAGTCACGCCTGGCTTGTTACGACCCTCTAGGTTCCTGTTTCTGCTGTGTAGCTGAGATGTGTGGTGCTCAATTAGGCTGCCTGGATAGCAGGGTTAACCCTTTGCGCCAGATAAGCGTTTTTTTTTTTTTCTTTCCCTTTCTTCTCAGCCAGATGGGGTTGGTACTGTATGGGGGGTTCCAGGCAGGGATCAAAAGATCAATCCTAATACAGTGCTACCAAGCTGACCTCTCAGATGTAATAAAGGTGCCATGTCTCACCCATGGGGCCCATTCGGAGCCTCCCACCACATGAACAAACCTGGTATCTTTAAATTAGCTGACTTGCTTGCCCCTGCAGGTAATTGCATTAGTTTATCAATGTTCACCACAATTTATTACACAGTTCGGCACCAGTAGGATCCTGGTGTTAATGCCCTCTGTGAGGAGACAGGAAAGCAGGGTCTTTGTGTTGAAAAGTGTGTGTATGTTTATGTGTATCTCATTGCAAATAAAGAAAAGTAAACACAATGGCACCAAGAAGAGAAACTACAGTTTTATTGCCACTGTTTTTCTCTTTTTTTTCACCTTACAGGTCTGGTCTTAATGATGATCAAGGTTTTTGGATGCATATCTTGACCAAATTATAAATTTATACTTAACCATACATGACAGTACTTCAGTATTGTAAAATCCTTATAATTCAGGTGACCTTTGTGTTGCATTTGAAGTGTCAGATTAAATCTACCTGCTCTCTGTAGGTCAGTTTCAGCTTTTCTCCACTTGCTGTCAGTGATCAGTCTCACTGATATCACTCTGGCACTTTTAAAACCTTATACGACAGCAGACTTATATGCCCTAATAGGTGCTAAAATCAGATTGTCTTTCATTATACTAAAAACATTATTACTGTCGCTACTTTTCAACTACTTTTGTACTTTGGAGTTCTGTGGCCAGAGGCTGCTGCATGCCTCTCTCACATCTGTATGCATTATGGATCTGTCTGAGGTAATAAACAGACCCTGCTCTTATTTCTGCTTCCTGGTATCATTATTTCTTGCCCCTCAGATGGATTATAGCCCACTGTGCAACATGTAGATGAGTGGCGCTCTGCTGATTGCCTTATGGCCATCAGGCTTTGCATATTTACTGCCCATGAATCACGGCGCATAGGAAACCTACAGCGACATATTCCGATTCTCCTCTCCTCCACTACTTTTTACCCTCTTTTCTGTTTTACCCTTTCTCTGTCATTCAGCCTCCTATTCTCACTTCTGTCCTTCTTTCATTGCTTCCCCCTTCTCTATAGCTTTTTCTTCCACACGTCTTTTCCCGAGCCTTGATCCTGCTCTATGCATTCCCACTTGCTTAATTAAAGCATGTATTATTAATACTGCTATATCTTTGTCCATCCTTTGTCCTTCTTCATATGACTGCTACATTAAGTGTAAATTGTTTCGCTGTAATTCCCTTTTAATGTCCCTGTTATAATCAGTGTTTCTGGCGTGCCAAGGCAAGGGAGGAGAAAAAAAAAGAGGGAGAGACAGCGACTGAGATCATAGGCTTTTACTGTAACTTACTGTTTGATGTGCGCCTTGCATACTACAGGCCCTGTAATTAGGTCTGTTTTACAAGTCAAATGTATACGGCACAAATCTGCAAAATACGAGATTAATAAAAGAAAGTTGTCAGACATGGCTGGGTATGGTGTGTTGGCTGTCTCTGCTGTAGCCCCGAGGAAAGAGCAGCACACTTCATTGCTTACAGCATTTTTTTTAATAACAGTTACCCACTGGTCCTGTAAAAAAAAATGAGCATAACCCTGACTTTAAGACCTGCATGAGTTATAAAAATCTGAAATCTAATTGGACATTTTTTGTGCTATTGTTAATATTTCCCCTTTGGATTCAACCAGACATGTGTCGTGCTGTGCCATTTCTCCCCCCCCCCCCCTTTTTTTAAAAGGGTGAGCTACAGAAATTGCAAACAACCTCATTATTAGCTGAACTGTCGTCTTCCCATGTCAGTAGTTTTAGTTTGCCGACTTTGGATCTCTACTGCGGCTCTGTGTGTGCATGACATTAAAACATCAGATTTAAAACGAGCATAAAAGCAAACATCATGCTAAAAGATCCTCTGTGTCTACGTATGGCCTCACAAAGCAGCTAGCATGGCTAAAAAACATAAAAAAAAACAAGATGTAATTTTACACACTGAGAGTATCACAATTTAACTCCATTCACCTCCATTGTATTAGACTGATTGCAAAAAATCTCAGACATGTCTCAAAACGTAAGCAAACAAAACCAAAAGTACTAAACTGGCTGGAAGAGTGTGCTATTATTTGACGGTGTGGACCGAACCATCTGATGTGCCATCAAACCTTATGGAGGAATTTGCGGAGCAGTTTGCATTGTTAGCTCATCAGCTATCTGTCCCCTGCCAAAGGCACTTTCCTCTTCCCTCCTCTAACCATCATGTCTAATGAAATTGCGTTGATGCTTTACCATTTATCAGCCACAGAGAGCTTGGTCCACCATTATTGATTCGAGAAGGCCAATTGGCTGGGTGGATGCTGTAAACTGGGCAATTTAAAACCTGCATCCTTCATTGTCACATGATGGGAGCAGAATGAGATCGTAAGAGGCTGAATGAGTGTAGTGGCAATAAATAAAAAGGAATGAAATATAATCCCGCAGACGGACGGAGGGCCGTCGATAAGATTGGCGTCTCTGATGTCCTCAAAGTGATTATCGAAGCAGGGATGATTAGCTGTGGCGTAAAGTACTGTAAAAGTGTGGTGCAGGGACATTTCCTCCTCGTATCTGGGCCCTGTCTTTCAGGAGACAGATGTTGTACGTGAGTAATGACACAACTATCATGTCACACGGAGGCCGGCCTGCTCCATGTAGCGAGCAGGTAACAGGGAAGGAGTGTGAGGGCCCAGTAATATCGTAAAACAGTGTTTAAATATTTTAATTTCATTTATCAGAGGGGCCCCTCCCTTGCACTCCATTACCCTGCCAACCATCCTTCATCAGCTGAATGAGTGCATTATTCATTAGCACTAATTATTTTCACATAACGTCTGCCCCGATATATTTAACCTCCACATTACACCCGGGATAATGGCCTTGTAAAATTGAATTGAGAGAAAGAAGTGGAGTTGGAAAGCTCATTTAAAGAACATAAGAGGGAGGAAAAGTCGAGTGAGGGAGGTGCAGGAGGGCTTTTTGAAGCAGCTGGAGTGGGGAGGGGTTGACAGGAAGAGTGTTAAGCACTTTGGGACATGGGGCCCCAGAAGTGACGGGACATTTGTTCCTGTCTCATTTGCATGCTTAGAGAAGAACCCAGTGCTTTTCTATCGGGTTGAAGAGATACCTAAATGCCCTGTAGGTTGAAGGTGCCCTGCAGCCTCCGAGTTAAGATTAGCTCTCCCCGACCTGACACATGACCTCAAACCATTATTATAAAAACCACACATGACCTGGGATTGCAGGAACAGAGGGCAGACAGGTGAGACTTTGTCTCTCTCATCTCTACTACTTCCTCTGTCTTTATCTCTATTCCTTTCTGTCTTTTCTTTGCTCTGCTTGCACCTCAGCTTTCACTTTATCCATTTTCTCTTCTTCTTGAGCTACTTACCTGCAGACATCCAACTGATGGTTGAAAAAAGGGGTTGAATCATCCAGTTAGGCCTTATATTGCCTGCTGGGAAGTGCAGTTGTTTTCCATACAAACATACTTCAAAACAAACTGAGGACCAAGGAAGGCTTCTTTTCTGTTTTGCTTATTCATAAGACTGACATTCACCAGCATGCAAAATTTAGACGGTAACAGGACTTAATGCTCCTCTTGCTTTGTCTCTGCTCCTTCCTGGGCCGGAGCTGTGACCCCATGCCAGTAGCTGAGCCAACCCCTCACCCACGGACAAGTAAACAGAGACATAAACTCATATACACATGCTAAAAATAAACTGTTGCACACACTGTCATGAAATAGGTTTTTTTTTTTTGAAAAAGTTTAGTTGAAGTGCAAATGTTATGAAACATCTGAGCTGTACAGTGAACTTTGATAAATCATGTAGCTGCAGTAATTTCAGTCTTCAATAAAATATATTTAGTAACACTTTATTTCAACCACTAATTTTGCAAGAATTAACTGCTTCTGTTACCATATTTTTAAAAATATAAATTCTAAATATTTTATGATTAAATTAACTGTCTTATTTACACTCTCTGGATGGGGTTGCAACTGAAAGGTAACAGTGTATTAATATCACAACATTGTCTTACTTACTGCAATTTTAGATGCAAATGTAATGAAGACAAAAATGTCATCCACCCAAAGTGAAGGTTAATGAATGGGTCAAACATCCACAGGATTTTCATCCAAGAGACTGAAAACAAAAGTCAAGATTGACTTATTTTTACTTACATGACTTAACTTGTATGTTAACATTACCATGATAATGAACAATGGTTGCCTGATTAAATCCTTTTCCCGCAAGTCTTAAACTTATAAAATCCATCCAGTGTAACTAACATGCAAAACTTTTAATGTGAAGACTTGTAAAAATGTCCTTAAAAATTGCAGGCTATAGATGCCATCACATGAGATCATAATGGTTGTAGACAAACAGTTTAAACCC
>JAQNCA010000001.1:8833460-8857651 GCA_029783725.1 Acanthurus tractus
TTGTAGAAGCCCATTAAGTCTACCAATCATCCATCACTTACTTCCTTGTCACAATCAGACCCACTGTTGTTGTGATATTTGTGTGTAAAAAATGTTTGTGCAAAAAGAATTTATTGCTAAAATATTGGCTGCCCTCAGTTTTTTTTATTCAAATACCGCAATAATGTAATTTAAGTGTTTTGTTCATTGGTTGTCCAACAAGTTGTGATATATGCCACACATGCATATTGTGTCAATGCTGCAGTGACTTAAAAAGTGAAAAATTACTTCCATTGTAAAAATGATATCAGTCAGTAATGAAAATGATGAAAAAAAATAAAATATATGACCAACTGGAAATTTGTTTACATGTAAAAAGTGGTCTGATTCCTTGATTCCCTGTTATGTTTTGTTAGAGGAGGACAGTGGACATCATTAATGACATAAAAGCTGTGAAGCAGGAAAAGATGTTTTTTAAAAACAAGTTTTTTTTATTAAAGAACAACAGATGTAAAGGGAAGTGATGGGGGAGGTGGGGGGTGGGGGGGTGGGGGGGGGTGCTGAGAAGAGGAGGAGGCTTGGGAAAGAGAGAGAGAGGTGGAAGTGTGCGATGGTGTTATACCCGTCCACAGACCCAGTTATACCCTCCAGAAATGCATCTTACTCCTTTCTAGTGCCAGAGTGCTGGATGACCTGCCTGTGATCTTCTCCATAATTAACATATGCTTGTTAGTTAAGGTTGGTTGGAGGCTCTGCGACCCACACACACACACACACACACACACACACTAAAAGAAGATCTGCTCTCCATACTGGTGCTTACAGGGGAGTGAAGCAGACACTCTAAGTTATATAACACTCAGCAAAAGAGAACAGCCAAACAGGGAAGCTTTTGCATCAAATCACTGTGTTTTGTCACTCTGAGCACATTATACTATCATTTATGCGATCTCTTTAATTTTGTCTGAGTTCAAATAACACTTATCAGCACCAATGCCTTGGGTGGATTTGATCAAATTTGCTCTGAAAATGACTCCAGACCACTTTAATAGGGTCATGAATATGAAGAGCCGAATGCGCACATGTCGTATTTGTCCAGTCCCTCCCAACCTCATTTGAACATAATGAAGACATGGCCCTACTTCTGATTATTCCCTCCATTTCCCAGGGCTCTTGACCTCTCTGTGAAAAGATAAATAGAACCTCCTTAACCCATCAGGATTATAGATGAGAATCAGTGTGTATCTCGAGCTAAGTGATGCCAATTTACTCTCCTCCCGACAATTTGAAAATTGTGACTAGGTGGTTTATTACCATAACTACATTGTCAGGTGTCAGTGGGATCTGCCGCTTTTCTCTTAAACCTCAGCTTACTTCAAATACAACAGCTTCTGTATAAAAAAACATGTGAGTAAGCGGTGTTGTCTTGGGTCAGAAAAGGGATAATAAGGAGACAAAAACACAGAAAAGGGAAGAAAAAACACGAACATCTATGTGTGGTGCTGCAGCCACAAGCGCATCTGTGCTGTGTGCATGTTTATATGTGTGTGTATGAAAGAGGAGGGTGGGTGCATGTTGTCTAGTTATGCAGAAGTGTCTAGTGAGTGTGTGTGTGTGTGTGTGTGTGTATCTCTGTGTGTTTGCCCTTTACAGCATCTCAATGACATCAAAGCACTGTGCAAACTGAGCCCCTAGCAGCTCTTTAGAATCCCATCTCCGATCTCTGTTTAATGCGGGCAAGAGAGAAAAGACCCAAACTAATAAAAGAGGTGTTATTCAAAAGAGGAATAGACTGCTCAAATGTGTGTCATGTTTGTGTGTGCATGCGCGTGTCTCAGATGCAGCGAGAGGAGGAAGAAATATAAGGAAGAAAGAGGGGAATACGGTGAAAGACGACAGAAAGATAATAGAGAAAGATAGTGAGTGTGGGGGTGATAGAGAGGAAGAAAAGAGGGCATAGGGAGCAAATAGGGGAGTGAAACAGAAAAAAGGAAGGAAGACAATGTTTCCCCAAAGCCTAGCTCTTTTCACAGAGCTCTTCATTGTACATTTCTCCTTGTGATGCTGACACAAAAGGTGAAGCGATTGTTTGTATAATCAAACAAAGCTCAGGCCAGAAACCTCACACATTATCTGCTTTGCTCTGTGCCAAAGGTTGTTCTGAATGCTGTCAGTGATGGTTTAAGCTTAAACAGGACAGCTATGAAAAGAAAACAGAAAAGAAAATGACTGTTAATCACTAACCTCCAATGAAAAGTCATTTGTGGATAGTCATTTTCTTTGTTTTTGTTGTTATTGTCCATATTAAAACCTGGTATATTTGGGAGAAAATCAAGTGCATTTCTCATCTGAGTCCAGCAGGCATTGTAACCATACTTTATTGTTTGTGCCCTCATCATGTGATATCTTCCCTCTTAACCCTTTTAATGGCTGCCAATCCTTCACATAGCCTGACGAGAGTTTCCTGAAAAATGAGCTAAGCATGTTTACGATGCGGCTTTAATGTCTGTCTCCGACTTGAGAGGCCATGAGTGAGAAATCGAACACATGAGACAGAGGAAGGAGTGCAGAGGGAGAAAAGCCCAGTTCAATTGACATTGTAAAATAAAATACTTTGTAAAAGGGAAATAAATGCCGCAGTGAGTGGAAGATTCATGCGCTCAAATAAACTGGGGCTTTTGAATTTTTAATTGGAGCGGCCCTAATTATGGCCATCAGACAGTACTTCTAAACACACTCGCTGCACTTTCTCCCCATTGCTCTTTCCCCCAGCCTCTCCAGTTTGGCTGTGGACGAGGCCTCAGTCCGGGTGTATTTTTCCATGCCATTAATATTTGATGAAAATGGGCCAGGCTGCATCAGCTGCTCATCGCCACTAAGAACATGGCCTCCATTATGAGCCCTGTGCTTCCTCTCAGCCATGTACATTAGCGAGATGACAGAACGCAACAGAAACGCATGGACTGATGGGAGGTGTGAATGCATGTGCGCACACGCGTTTAAGCATCGGGGGTTGCACGTGTGTGCGTGTGTGAGTGCTGGCTCGTCAACCATCCTTGTCGATTGATGCTATTAGATGTTGAGAAACAGTTGGGTGTGAGCTATAATTGAGCTGACACTAATAATGAAAGCAGATACTGTCTGGAAGCCCTTGGCAATATGCTAAAGATATTGATGCCCCTAATAATTCAGGGGCTCGACAGAGTGGAGGAGAAATCTTTTTTTTTCTCTTTCAGATCTTGCCCAGGAAGCAGGGAAATAAGATTTAAAATGGCTCTAAAATGCAGCAAAGCTCCATCTTTTAAAGCTTTTTCTGGTTGAGCATTCGGTCATTATGAATCACTGACAAATGCACAAGGAAGTTCAGACAGTATAGATTACAGAATGATGGAGTTCGTAGGAAATTGAGTCTTGTTTTACTGAGGTTATATTGTATTGTGCTTAGTTATAAGGAAGACATGCTGGTCATATTTGATTTGACAGGGCAGATAGTTCGCACTCACACGCACACGCTCACACACGCACACATGTTTTGTTTTCACGTCTGATTCACTGGGGAATGTAGGGGACCAATATTAGGGATCATAACTTTGTGTTGGGCCTCCGTCAGAGCCTCCATAATGACCAACTCAACCTTGTGACTCCTGTCTGAGAGCAAGGTCCCTCAGGGAGACATGAGCGTGTGAGTTTGTGTGGTTGTGTGTGCGTGTGTGAACAAGGGGGGGTTGACCCCATAATCTGAAGACAAGGTGAGAGGTCTGCAGTATAAGAGGAACAGCATTAGAAAAGCTAGATTTCAAGGTTTGACATATCCATCAGTGTCTCTCTCTACAGATGCATCAATACACATGTATATCACCATCACATCTACAGATTAAAGACTAGAAAACATGTGGCTATCTGGTCGTCACACGCAGTTTAAATTATCTATACACTTTGAACACGCCACTGAAACATATTTAACATGTTCCATGTCAGAAGCTGACAAAATCCACAGCTTGCATTTCCCCCTCTCAGCTTTTCTCATTAATCAGTTTAATTATTCACAGGGCCAGAAATCAGTCACAGTCATGCACTCTGGTCAAAACCATAAATGCTGCTAAAACATGAAATGACTGATTGGCAAGTTCCATTTGAAGGGGCTAAAAAGGGCAACTTTGAGTGAAGCTCGGTGGTGATGCCAAATGGAAAGAGACTGGGGTAAGTAGAGTAGAAAGCACCTGTCATCTCCAGCTCTCAGGCTGCTTGATTAACATCAAATTTTAATTTTTCTCTCAGAGTTGTGCTCTGAAAGGTTGTTGTGCTCCTGCTGCACAAGCTCTCGTCTCCCTGAGTTTGTAGGTTAGAGGGCTAACGCAAACCAGGGAAAGCAATATGATATGACATGTGTGTGTGCATGATTGTGTGTCTTTGGCTGCGTAAACCAGCCACATAGAGGATGCAAAAGATATTTTTACATTCAAACTTCACACTTCACTTGTACATTCTTGATGACTACACATGCTCTTTAAATGAACTGTGCATTTGTGAATACAAAATCCATCTGTTACGTACTAATAGATCTAACTTCATTAAAATAAATTCCCATCCTCCCCAGATTTATTGTCTATTGATTTAAACTGTATCTCACTATGTAAAAATAAAAACCCTATCAAGGGAAATATGGAACACAATTACTTCAAAGGCTTCCCCAAAAGCACAACGCAAAGCTACATGAATGCAGGACCCCAAACAACTCTAAACGGCTCAAGTCCCAGCATGGTGGCTGTAATATTTCTTAATTGCACGATGGAAATCACGCGGGCCTTTTGTTTAGCTCCGTGAACCAGCAACACGCCGCACTCCTTCCTCTTTGACTCGCTCCCTATTTCTCATTTGCATATTCATTGAGATATCAATTATTTATCCCTCAGCACAATGACTGCATTACTATGTGCCTCCATACAGTATAACATACCAGTAAATGCATTGTACTGAATAATGCATAGAATAAGTGGAATAAATCAATATATAATAACACCAGAATATTTTAATGTATATATGTATATCTAAATTAAAAAGAGTATAGAAAAATAAACTGAGGGAAATGTATTGCTTTGCTTTTAATATTTGGGCTTTGTTATTTATGTATATTGTTATTTATGTAACATTTATTTGATCACAACAAAAAACTTGATTTTGTTTTTTATGGTGTATAGATAGATTATTTTTTATAGATTTTCCCCATTTGCAGTGAAGCAATATATATTTAATTGTTCATTAAAATGTGGCACCTGCCTCAAGATATTAGTTTTGAATGAGTTAATCTGAGATGGGAAGAGGTCGAAATATAAAGATTAATATTAAAATCCACAGATGATTGTTTTTCAGATTTTTTCGGATGAGTTTTTAAATTTTATGTGGGCTTGCTTATCGTGTCTGTGCACTCATGCACGCACTCTTGTACACGTGAGTGCACAGATATCCACAGGTACACACACATGCAAACGCACACAGACACATGATCACACACGTACACACATGATCTCTTTACAACGGAACAGTTCTCCCCTGGCTTGTAATGTATGTATGTTTATATTTGGAGGCATTAGAGCGCATGCAAAGGTAAGTATAGGACACGATATTTAAAAAAACCCTCCTATACAATAACCCCTTTACCCCTCGAGACACATTCCCATTTACACGCCGTTGCCCCTGTGAGCTGTTTTCTCGTCGTATTATTATTATTATTATTATTATCATTATTGTAGAGAGAAAAAAAATGAGATGACTAATCAAAAGTCCAACCGTGCGGAGCGACGCGCACCACTACAGCTGCACCTCAAGCGACCATGACCCGAGGAAAAAAAAAAAAAAATCATGGCCTCACCAACCAATTCTATTTCTCCTTCAAGCTCGCTCCTACACTGACACACACACACACACACGCACACGGGCGCGCAACCACGCACACACACACACAACCTACTGACTCTCTCACGAATACACACACACACACACACACACGCGCGCGCGCGGGCGCACACACACACAGAGCAACACACAACATTGGCCGTTGCCGTAGCACAGAATAGATGACCGCACTTACTTTAAATGTCCCGTGAAGGAAAGTTTGCAGATTTTTTTCTTCTCTCCTCCGCCTCCCTCAGACCTGCTCCGCTCTCAGTGGCTCGGCAAAGAGGAGCGAGGAGCCCAGAGAAAGTGTACCCGCTATAGGCACCAATCTGTTAGCCTCTCTTATCAGATATCTATAGCTAAAAAGAGCAGGTGGCTCTCTGTCATTTTATACAATTTCCCCCCTGTATGGTCTTCTACCTTGGACGGATGCAGACTGTGCTCTCTGCATCTGGTTGCACAAGCACAATCAATATGGAAGGGGAGAGCTATTTTATGATTGGAGAAGTTGTTGTGTTTTTGGTGGTGAAATTCATTATTTAGTATCTGAACCTTCAGCAATTCAGTATCATTTATTCATAAAGTCCCTTTTTGCCAGGAGGAAATGGATACAGCTGCAGCAACCGAGAGAGAGAGAGAAAGAGAGAGAGGAGGGAGAGAGAGAGAGAGAGAGAGAGAGAAGGCGAGAGAGAGAGAGGGAGAGAGAGGGAGCAAGAGGAGTAAAGAAAGAGAACAAGAGGGAGAGATGAAGAGTAAGAACATGTGGGGAGTGCGAGCAGGGGAGGTGAATGGATTGATGATATTGATCAGGCACCTTTTGAAATAAAGGCATCGGGGCTTTATTTTTTCAGGCTCGCATGATTGACAGATAAAGAGAGGAGATGGCTGGGAGGAGGAGCGGGCCTTGAACATCACATGCTGGCAGTGAGCGATTAAAGGAGCTCTTCTGACAAGCACAGCGAGGCAGGCTCAAGCACACTACAGAGGCAGAGGGATGGATTGTGAGGAATCACTCGAAAATGATGTTTGTTTACTTTGCAAAAACACAGGAGAAAGGAAGCTGAGAGGGGGAGAGTTGTTAAGTGGAGGAGTTGTGTGAGTTTGTGTGTGTGTGTGTGTGTGTGTGTGTGTATGAAACAGCTTGCTTTGTAAATTTTGTTCCTCAGAAACTGCAGCTATGGACCGTACAAGTGCTGACTAATGTCGAAGCTGCTTCACCGTTCTTTGAAATAAATAAATAAATAAAAAAAACAACAGCTGCAATAAAGGCGAAGTTGAAAAAAAAATGGCTCCACGTTCTGTGAAAGTCTGAACCTACAGTGTGTTGTATATTACAGAAATGAGAGGGGATGTATGAAATCATTTACCACGCAGTGTTTTTCTATGCTTTTACTCTGACAAGGAAATCTTTCTGCACTCACAGAAAAAAAAAGGTGGGGGGGGAAAAAAAAAAGGATTTTCTTTCACTGTCTGTTTTGTATTCTGCTCAAAATAAAAGCAATTTGAAAACCGTTCCAGGTCTTGAATTATTTAGATTCAACTTAGTGCGACGCTAGCACCAGAAATTGCAGAGATCCATCTCAGTCAGGCAGTAAAGGATGAGGTTCACCTGTAGCTGCCATGGCCTTTGGCTTCAGAGCTGCCATTGGCTGCTGCGACTTCCTGTTTTGTCTGTCGGTGAGGTATGTTTATATGTGTTTGTGCTTGTTTATCTGTGTTGTTGCTTGTTCGCTGCATCAGAATGAAAGGAACCGGAATCAAGTTATTAAATCATGATTCTGCGCTACTTCAACTGTTAAGAAAATACTTTCAATTTAAAATCCCCCCAATTTAAGTGAATTGGATACTTTTGTTAATTAAGGCCAAACTTGGTTACAAAAATTAAAGCTAATAAGGTGTGTGGATTGCATTTTAATGGTTACAGAAAAATACATAAATATGAGTTTTATATTTTTAGGGCCTGACGAATCCTCTGTATCAAAACCTTTCACTTCTGAAAAGACAAGAAAAATAAACTATCACAAGAGATCCCACTTTCGTTACCTCAGTAGAAACTACCACTTGGTTTCATTCTCGTTCAAACGTTTGCCTCTGTTCCACTTTAGCTGTGCGTCTGATGATGTAGCTGACTGCAGCCTGCTATGATGGTGTATGTTTGTGTGCAAATATGTAGATTTTGATACATTTAAAAAACAGTTATTCATTCATTCATCCTCTGTCATAAATCCTATCGGCTTTGGTGTCTGCTATGTCCTGCTCTCCGCTGTGCCTCCTCTGTGAGTTATAAAACATCAGGAGAAGGCTGCAGGAAATGCTGAAACCTTCAGAAGGATGCATTTTAGGTTCAGTTTATGTTGGAAATTCTCAAGAGTGTTACCAAATTACCTTATTTAAAATAAGGGTAAATTAAGCTTTGTCTCTTTCAGTTTTTCTAAAAGAAGCATATTGGTTTTTACTTAAAAAATGATAATCACAGTAATAGAAGTGCCTATGTATTGCATACACTGCATGGCTTTAGTACTACTTTCAACAAAATTTCCAATAGAGTCTGCTCAGCCTGCAAACGTGTGAAATGCAGCCACATTTGTGAGAAAAGGACTTTGTGAGAATACCTACAGGGTGCTGTAAAAGCCCAGAAAAAATGTATTAAACTCATAGACTGTAAGCCATAGTCTAAACGCTATGAAGACCGTTAGAATCTGAGACTTTCTTTATGGTTTTTATTTTCCTATGAAATGATTGGCAATTTAGAGCTCTGTGAATTACCCACAGCTCTCACTACTGGTAATAATTTAAGACACAGATGTATGAGTGAGACTGAGCCATATAGCCACTTTAAGCTACAAGAAAAAAAAAGTTTGAAACCGTATAGTGAATAAAAAGGGAATGAAAACGAATCAAATGTACAATGACAGATAGAAAGCAGGGAAGGTGTTACACACAAAAAAAACGCTCAATTGAGTGTTACAGACACAAAATGTGAAACAACAGCAGTCCCCAGAAGCTTCCTTTACAAAGAATTCATAGGTTTAAGATCAAAGTAACACATTTTCGTTTCCTAAAACACATATTTTGGATCTACCTTTTCTCTCTTTCTTTTCTCTTACTGTTCCTCTCTCTCTTTCTCTTTTTTTATGTTCCCAAAAATAATACTAAGCTGTTATATTACCTAGTGGCCGTTGCTTAAAATTTCCATTGCATCCAACTTGTTTAACACTCGATATGCAGAACTGTCATTTAGAGTTACAATCTCTTCAAGTGTATTTTACAGATATAAATGTTTTATTAAAGAGAAATCTCTTTTTCTCTTGACGTCTTAAAAGGTTACCCTTTGCGGAGTGAGGTTGACTTGATGAATGGCTTTTGTTGAACAAGAGCAAACTACATATTGATCAAGGGCCATAATACAGCAAATGAATAGAGCAGTCGTGTGATTATTTTTTCAGTCTGTCTGCATGTTAATGCTCAGGGGAGTCTGCTGCCTTCTTTCTGATGTCATCGACGCAGCAAAGGAGTAAGTTTAGACAATGCAAGAGAACGAGTATTACACCATCTGTTACCTCATACGGCTGAGATGATTTATTGCATCTTACCTAATGTACGAGCGTAAGAGCACATAATTGAATTAATAATCAAGGTTGCCTTGTTGCATTGTAGCGAGGCAGAAACCTGGACTCTATTTCTCTTTTAAACTTTGCAAAAGAATAGTTTCAGATTGCAAACTTTTATGGTGTCCAGAGGATACTATTGCAACATGAAGCTGATCAGTCCGAGAGCGAGAGAGGAAGACAACATAACTATACAGGTAGAAAAAAAAAAATCCTTTCAAGTCTTTCTTGATCGGGAGACTCTTGCACTGGGGCTACTTTCAGCTGTGGAGTGACTGGCAACTGCGGAGCCACTCATGTCAGCTGTCCATCAAACTGTCAAAGCACAAAAGTCTGGTTCCAAAGCCTCCATGGCTGTGCACCGTTAGCAGCACAGGGCTACCAGGGGCCAACTGCATTAAAGCACTCGCCTCTCCTTCGTTACCAGAGGGATACAATGGCTCTGCCTGCCAAAACCCCTGTGAATTCACACTCTGTTCTAAATTACATGTACCTGCATCCCAATGTGATACAATTAGGAGTTGATTATGTGTAAATCAAATGATGACAGCCTGACCGTGCGGCTGTCTGGCATGTTGTCATTCTCTAGTAGCCAATCCACTGCCTCGGGAGAGTGGTAATTGATTCCCAGGCCCCCCTGTGGGAATGCTGCTCCCTTCATCTTGCATGGCACAGTTGCATGAGTATCCCCAATATGGGAAATTTCAACAAGTGCATAGATCCATGTCATTATTTCTCCATGAACTTTGACCTAAAACATGTACAAACTCAAAATAATGGGAATTTAATCTCCGGTTTCACAGTGGAATGTGGTAGAGGCATGTAGCAAATGTTGACATATGTAAATTTGTGCATGCATACTTTTTGGTACATTAACTGAAATGTAGAAAAGTGTTTTAATGTGTTGTATGTGTGTATTTTTTGCCTCTTTGTGTGTGTATGTGTGTGTGTTTGTGGCTTGTGCCAAATCACTGACTTCTTTCTGAAGCCTCTTTGAAAAATTTATGAGATGTTGCACCATTGTGTTTGTGTGTGCACATCTTGATGTGTGAGTGTGTGTTTGTGTGTGTGTGAGTGTGCATACTTCAAAGAGTAAGTGTGCATGTTAACCTTTACTTTTCTGCTTTCTACCTGAAGCCCCAAACACTCACTGTGATGTGACTTGTAGCTTATTATTTGTTCATTAAATCTGCTATCAAACTGCCTTTTTTGAAGAACTAAAAGATAAAAAAAAATGTTCTATGAAGTGGAAAAAAGGAGCATTTTGTTGTTCAGGTCTGAAATATGTTTAGTAAACATTTGTTCTCCATAAATCTGAAACCTAATTGGTTTGGATGAACGCATACAAACTGTGTAAAACCTCCTTAACTGTATAGCAGTGCAAGAAATTCAAGCCAAATTTATTTATTTATTTATTCATTTATTATTAAGGGGGGGATTCTGACAATAAAAAAAAGTTTTTTCTTAACCACTTTCAAACCTTGTCCCTCAGCTACATTTACATGTCCAATATAAACTATAACCTGTGCTGAAGATCAAACATCTGCCGGTGAAGAATTAATTAAGACTCTGAAAGACAATATAAACAGAGGCAGAAAGAGAATAAGCAAAGGATTACATACACTGTGACCTGTGAGTGTGTCAAAAAAGGCGTCTTGTGAGAGCACTCCAGTTATCAGTGAGAGGGCTATGAGTGTGCTTCATTGAGGATTAGGTCTTTCAGAATCACTCGTCCACAGATCTCTGCCAGTATTCCCAGTGAGACTGATTATCTGGGCCTGTCACAGACACAGAGGATAATTACAAGGTCTCCCTTAGGTCACTGCTCTCTCCCTGCCCCACGATTGGAAATACACTGCTGAGCGAGATGTCAAAGATGACTGGGAGGGACCACAGGTAACTCTCTCACACCCGCATTCACAAAAAAAAACCAAAAAAAACAAACTACAGACAAACAATTTTTTTCTTACTCTGTGTCTCTTGTTGCTGCCGTTTTTGTCTGTCTTCATTTTCCTCACTACAATTCTCACATTTCTCTTCTTCCTCTCCTTATCTGCTATATCAGGTCTGCCTCGCTGTCTCAGACATGGTTTCAGGCTCAGTTAAGCTGTCTCCCCCCCTCTCCTTCTCTTTCACTCGCTCCCTTTCTATACACTGGCTCGCATTTTCCCTTTTTTCCCCCCCTCCACTTTTGTATCATAAATCCTGTGTCAGCACTACCTCTCCCCCTAGTGGCCTATTTATAAACTACACGGTGGAAACTCAGGACACACCAAACACAGCACAACCTCATCTTCCATGCAGGCCACAGAAGGGATCGCCATTTCTGTTGGTGGTCGACTGAGACATACAAAAGATGGGGAAGAGAAAAAAAACGAGCTGGGATAGAAACTCTACAAGGACAAAGTGACACTGGAAGAAATCTTAGACCTCCACATGTCCCAGAGCCCCTACAGGAACATAACACCAAAGCCCCTTTTCCTTCCAAAATAAAACAGCCTGCAGACTGAATCCTCTTAGAGGACTCAGTACAGTAATACCAAGTGTGTGTGTGCGTGTGTGTGTGTGTGTGTGTGTGTGTGTGTGTGTGTGTGTGTGTGTGAGTGTGCTGAAAAGAAAGACTAAACAATAAACTTTTCCACCTTTTCTGTCTGGGTTCGTTAATTGGGTGTTGCAACACGGCATGGCTAGATTTTTTTTAGTAACTGTATTCTTGGACCTGATTTTTTAAAAACTTTTGAAAGTTTAAATTTTTTAATTTAAGTTTCATATTTTCCAAGCTGCTGTTGCTGGTGACGACGAAAGAAGTGAAAGCAATGACATCACTGTTGTTTTGCTCAGCGCTGCACTGATAGTAGCTCTTTATAAATAAATGATAAGGCGCAGACTGAGCCAGGTTGGGTCACAGGGTGCTCTTGTTAGAATAGAATAGTTTGACCCAGTACGTCTAATTGTGTGAGAGAAATCTATAAAAAAAAAAAAAAAAACCCAAAACAGCAGCAAACCAAACAAGAGAAAACAAGGAAGAGAAAAAGAGCAATTGAGGGAAGGAGGAGAATTAAAAACAAATAAGACAAAGGACATCACAGTGCTTTATAGCTGTGCCATTTAGTTAAAAGAAAACACATCCTGCTCCATTTTGTCCTCTGTGACGAGCTCAGAGACATTAGCAGCATTTAGGATCACTTCAGAGCCAACCTTGTGCACCGTCCAGGACCCCACCCTCCCTTCACCCTCTCACTCTGCGTGTGGCTGCTTAATTATTGATGCTTATGTATTGCTGATTTTGGTCTTTGTGTTGTCCCCAGTGGATGCTCTAGTACGGCGGATGGAGGTATTTATCTAACTCAGAAAGTGGGGCTCTATTCCTCATCCTGTCCACACACCACCAGGCCATCCCAATGGATATGACCTCAGCACCGAGCCGACTTTCTTACACATGCAGGAAAATGTTTTCATTTACCACTGAAATTATTTACGAGACAGCGCTGAGGGTCTTCAGTCTGCAGTTATAACTGAGCCAGCAATGTAAGAAAACGGTATTAAAGTGGGCCATAATGTTGGAAATCTATGACAAAAACATCCAGTGCTGTTCTCAACTTGTAATTTGCACAGATAACTAAACATAAAATATTGAATCAGGCAATCAGATGATTGAACCAATTTCAAAATTTTGGTTTTAGATAAACAATGTTTCTTGAAATGTTTTTAAAATTCATAATTTAGCATAATTTATGAATTCTTTACAGTACACACAGTTGTTTTGTTCATTTTAGGTCATTATATGTACATTGTATGTAACATTGTGTCATATGATGTTGTCCACAATACAAATACAATGTGCGTGTGGAAATGTCAATTTATGCTCTTGTTCAGGGGAAATGCAATGGTGCCCTCTTGTGGTGAAAAGGCATCATTGCTGGTTTTTGTGATTTTAATAACTGTGTCACAAATGCTTACTGCATTACATATTAGTTCAGCACAATATACCACTAATAAAACTCCAGGAATACACATCAAAAACCTTCCTTTAAGATTTAACACCGTGTTCTCCAAGATTCTTTAAAGCTATTTCATCACCAACCAGAATTCATTAATCTTTTGTTAATTATTAATTGATGTAGTTGTGGCTCAGGAAATAAGTTATTCACTGATCATAGAGTTGGTGGTTCAGTCCACACCTCCTCCTCTTTTCTACATGTTGAAGTTTTCTCGGACAGAACATCGAACCTCAGATAGCTCTGAATGGTCAGCAGCAGCACCCTGCGTGGCAGCTTGTTGCCATCAGTGTAAGTGTGTGCATTAATGGGCGTATGAGCGGCAAAAACCTTTTAAAGTGCTTTGGATGAAAGCGCTATATAAATGCAGCCATTCGTCTTTTTTCCCCACGGCTTCTTCCATTTCCTTTGTGCATTGCATTGTGGGACAATAGTGTTCATTAACAGCCCACTCAAAAACTGATTGTATTCACTTTGCATTCTGTCTGCTTTGACTTTTCTTGTGTGTAGACACACTGACAATCTTTTTTTGTATTCCTTGTGCAGAATATTTTTCATGGTTTATACTTTCTATACTTTTTATGCAGGTAAAATGTTATTAAAATTTACATACAGTACTTAAATGTTTTATATTAAAAAAGAACAGATACCCGTTTAACCAGCAGCTTTGAAATGCTGGTTAACTGACCAGAGGGATGCAACAGTTTCATATTTTTTCTTGGGTGTTAACAAGGTTATTTTGTCACCTCTCATGATTTGTTTAAAAGTTTTGCAGCCTTGAGCAGCACTGTCATCGCTGCATGTTTAATGCATCCCTTTTACAGTTGTTATGAGAGGGGGAAAGAGCAAAGAACAACCTTTTTTTTGTCTTTTTTGTGTACTTGGATGTGAACACATTTATTTTTTCTGTTAATTTGGCCAATTTAATATAGGGCTCTAAGAAGACTCACTCTTTTGGAGACAGCCTCAAGTGGCCAATTGAGGAAATGCAGTTTTTTGTGCCTCAGGTTTTCACTCCCAGAGGTGTCCACTTAGTTTGAACACACGGCACTCAAAACTGAGTTGTAATGTGGATTAAGGACATAGCTTAAATCTATTAAAGTTGTAAAAACATAAATAACATGATGAATTCTGTTAAAGAAATAAGACAGTGACACATGTCATCAAAGGTGGAATTCAATTTCCCCTCTAAGTGTGTCAGAAATGAAAGTTTTGCTGCATCGACTCAGATAATGACATTATATTGGAGTCAGTATTCTTTAGTTTCCAATGTTCTGAGTACTTTCTTTGAAAAAAAAATAATACTCTGGCCATTTTCTCTCTCAGCCTTTCATTCTCAAATAGGAGTCAAGACCTATAGGGCTCCCACTGTCAGTCTCAGAGCTGTTCAATAGATCTTATCAAACAGATCTGGTTACACAAGCTGTAGCTCTAAGAAGGTGGAGGACCTCCAAAAACAATATTAGCAGTATTGACATCTTTAATGTGTGGCAAAGGTCTGATCCCAGTGGCCACCCCACTAATGGGGAAATATTGAGTGTTGCCAGAACAGAGGTTTTCTTCTAATCTGTCCATTATGTGCTTTGGACAACCACTTTCACCAGAGATGAATGAACGGAGATGGATGGGAGATAATGTGATCAATTTTGATAGAATAAAAGGGGTGATAACTCAAAGTCGGTCACACTCTCTGATGATTAGCTTTTGCCTTTCTGAAAGAATACTATTAAACCAAGATCTCTGAGCCATTTCCTCACTCAGTCTCTCTTTCTATGGTTTGCTGAGTAATCCAATCAATGCGGCCCTTTTTCGCCTTTCCCTATTTCATCCCTGACTTATTGCAACCCTTAAAATTCTTTTGTGTCACTAACTTTCCAACATTTTTTCTCTTGGACCTTACCGGCAATCATCCATTTTCCCCGCATTCCTCCAGCCACCAGTCCATTAGGTCTCCACCCTTTCACATCAAGAAGCCTGGAAGAAAGTAGGTCTAGTCATTAGGATGTAGGACAGCAAACCACCACTCTCCACTGTTTAAGCCTGTACACATAGCTTTGCACATTTGACTGGCAGGATGAGAGCGACAGAGAGGGAAATGGAGGGCTGAAATTGGGCGATTGAAGAAGACGCATCCTGTTCTCTGATGCATAACTAAGACAACACTGTGGGTCTGTAGTTTGGCAACGCTGAATGCTCTTCTTCAGCCCTGGGCTCTATCAGGGCGCCCTATCTCTCCTCCACATCCAGCCACGCTGGGTCCACACATCAGCCCAGCCAGCCAGCGGATGGCACTGTCGCTGGTGATAACACATTGCATTGTGTCTGAGTTTGGAACATGTCTGGCTTCAGTTTTTGTGCACCAACTTTAACTAAAGCTGCTGTTGAGTGGGAGGAGGTGTGCAAACTTTGTGGTTAAAAAAAGGAACTGTGGCTTTAAAAACACATTTGTCACTTAGGTGTAGTCTGACTTGATTTATTTTAAATATATCTTTTAAAATGTAGGGTTGCAATAAATAATTTTCAAATATATTCATTATAAAATGTTCTAACGTTGACACAAGCCTATCTCAGGTTCTTTACAATTTTTTTTGGTCCAATCATCAGCTTAACACTAAGAGATGTTCAATATACTGTGATTTAAAACACACAAAAGCAAATCTGTGCACAGGAGAAAGTGGAGACAGTGAAAGTTTAACCTCTTATGACTCAGTGTCACAGTGAATCAAAGTTTAATAATCGGTTATGACATCTTTGTGCCCGTATAAGTTTAATAACGGTCAAATAGTCACATATCTGTAGCAGCTTATTCACATTTCTTCTCTTTTGAACTTCTTCCTCTCCATCTCTTTTGCAAAAATTGTGACTGTTATGTTCCCTGTTCCTTTCTGACTTCTAAGAGACATGATTTTTTTTTTTTTTAATTCAGACTCATCAAAGCCTCTCTTGATTAGATTTTTAGCCCAAAATATATCTTAGGTTAAATACAAAATTTTGCCCCCTCTACACTGAAAGTACAGTTCTAATATACTTGAGGTTCCCTAATTGACTGATGTAAATCGCTGCCTTAAATCAATGAGCCACTGTCATGGGGACCAGTGGTTTTGATTGCTTACACAGATAGATGGCATTTACTCGAGTTATGTGCACAGCATTAATACTGTTTGAGACTGAATAATTGCACAAATTAACAGATTTTTCTCTCTGTTGATCACTAATTGACTAATCTATAGATTTAGGTGTTACTGTTTGGTTCACTGAAGCAGAAATAATGCTTTTTCAAATAAGTGTTCGTAATTATTATTGTTTTTACATTCACAGAATTTTTGCTTGTAAAAAATATATATTCTTTGTATTTTGTTTAGTTTTGGTGGGATTTTTTTGTGCTAATAATCAACCTACCATATGTCCTACGGTTGACCAACATTGTATTTTGTAATCACTTGCGGCAGGAGAGTATAAATGGCAGCTTTTGCTCTTGGTGTCGTATGGGAAAGCAATAAATGCCACAACTGGTGGACTGCATTTTAACTCAGCCTTTTGCCTTTTTTTTGTACATTTTGTTTGCTACAAGTCAAGCTGATTACTAATAAAAAACTTCCCAAACATTTGTGAAAAATGATCCAATTTCATGTTGCCCACCTTCAGTATACGCATAATGCTCCATGTGTAGTTTCATCAAAATATATCTATGATAAAAGAATGCAAAAACAAGGTGGATGGATAAAACTCATACACCGAACTCATTTTTGCAAAAGGCAACTTTGGTGTCTGACTCAAGCAATTTCTTGAAGCTTAAGGAGAAGACGGAATTTAAAATGAGTGCAGTCGTTTGAAGTGCCTTTGTTCTCTTGTCCTTCATTGTTAACCACTGTCATATTGTTCCGCATTTCCTCCCTACTGAGACACATGCTAAGGCCTTTCTACCCCTGTCTGTGACCTTTACAAATTTTGCCCTTTGCTGCTGCTTTGTGTAATCTGACCTTATTAAACTTTATTTTATACCATGTGTTCACAACTGAGAGTCAACTCCTCATCTGAACAACATGTCAGTGCCATTCTTCAAATGGAAACAAGCAGAGGCACAGGCGAGACTCATTAAAGTGAAATTCGAGTCCAGTTAAAGTGCACAGGGTGAGACACAATACAAGGAGAGAAACACAGAAAGAGGAAGAAGGTGAGAGAGATGAAGACAGAGACCAAGGGAGCAAAACCGAGTTGCAGGCTTTTGACTGAATTCCAGTACACAATGACTCATTACTCTACATCTGTGTGTCTGGCAGGGCAACGCATCTTTACGCCACAGCAGCTGCCCAGTGCAGTCTGGCCAACCTCCGGTACGCTTTACCGCCCTGCAGGGTGGAGATGCCATGCATAATCTCTCTGTTTGTCTTTCACTCTCTCTCTCTCTCTCTCTTTCTTTCTGCAAGGTTTTTATCTCCCTTTTCCCCACACATCATAAAAACGTAAAAACTGAGGTGTGAAATTAAGAGTGTGTGGAGGGCAAAGTGAGGAGTTATCACAGGGAAAATTTATGCATATGTTTTTGAGGCCATGCTAGCAGCACGACTCATACGGCAATGTCGGTCAGTCAGTCAGTCAGTCATCTGCCAGTTTGGTCCGTATTCAATTTCTTTGGACTGGATGGTTTTCCATTAAATTTTGCACATGCCCCAGAGGATGAACTCTAATAAACTTTGGTGATCCCCCGGCTTTACCTCTAACACCACAATCAACTTGACATTATAAGTTCAGAGTTAAATGACTCCACAGCAAATACCTGCATTAAAATTTGTTGAAGATATTCATGTTCCCCATAGCATTAATAACGATATCTTTGGTGAACCTCTGACCGTTTTTTTAAAGCCATCATCTAGTAAAAAAGTGCAATACTTTGGTTTAAGACCAAATAAATGCAAAATGAGCAACATTTCCTCAGCTGCACTTTGTGTTGAGTGCTTATCAGCAAATGTTTGCAGGCAAACAGCTAAACTTTAAATAAACATGCTTTTCATTAGCATCTAAATATCAACTAGTTAACATTTTCATTGTGAGAATATTAGAGTGCTAAACAGTCACAAGAACAGAGCTGCTAGCATAGCAGTACAGTCTTGGAAGTAGACTACAAGTACAAATACTTTAAATTAGGTAGAGTTACTCTTCTAATTAGTCGAAGTGAGTTCTAGTTAGTAATTAGTTGAAAATAACATCTACATAAAAAAAGGATAAATAAACAATGACATAAAAGACTCACTCACTCACAGAGCTACTAAAAAAAAACCAACTGATGCAAACAAATAAACAAAAAAGAACAATATTAAACAGTTTTCTGTTGTGGGCCACAATAATCTTTCCAGGAATTATCTTATGAACACTTTTGAGCACATAAAAGTAGAAGCTGAGGTTTTGAAAAGAGAGAAATGAAGATATTCACACTTGTTCATCCGTACTTGTACCTTTTCTTAAGGGTCTTGTTGAAAAAGATTTATTAAATTACACATAAAAGAAACCATTAGATGTCCCTCTTCCTCTGAAACCACCACATGTAGCTTTCAAGAAGGATCAAGGCAGAATTAACCAACTTCCTTCCTCATTACTTGAAGCAAAAATAGATCTACCAGTGTTGGATTGGTAATGACAACAGGGCGGGTAACGTTTTTCCCCCTTTATCCAATCATGGTCCTGGTGTCCTAGAGGATGGCTGACAGAAAGATAGATGACTCTTTTGAGGGTTTGATGGCTAATTCTATCAAGGATGTAGTCACTGTCTTCAAAATGCAATTAAAAATTCCAGCTAAAATTACTTACTGTGTCTTTTAAAATGCTCTGGCCCCCTTGGTGATCTCATACCAGCCTGCAAATCCATTTCAGTGGTTTTAAGACCCAGCTTGTTGAACATTTAGACCAAAATTTTTGCTGTGGAATTGATTTTATTTTAGGAAGAATTGCAATTTACTTCAAATTTAGCTTTGGTACTTTGTAGCATCATGAATATAAATGATTTATTAAAATGTTTGATCCACTAAATGCTAACACTTGGATACATAGATTAATGGGTTGTACAGTTTTGCTTATTAAAAGAACCTAGTCACTATACACAGAAACTAACAACTATGGCACTCCAATAAAGGAGACTGTCTAAGGAACATCCGGCTGTGGTTTTATTTTCTATAATCAATTGTGCCAAGTATAAACCTCATGTAGCCACTTCTTTGTTTAAATATTAAGAAAAACAAATGAGATGGATTGTACTTTGAGTAAATTGTTTTCCGCAAATTAAAATTACTCTCTTGTAAAATTAAAGATTTTGCCATTAAGCACAGTTCACTGCTGCGAGCCGCATTCAGTGTTGTGTGCCTGGCAGACCATATGGTTTAAGCTGGGGGTCTTATTAAAGCCAGCAAAACTGCTGGACTGTGGTTTATATTTTTCACTGTGAATAATGTGAATACTGTAAACTTCATCCATCTTAAAAAGAAGTTAGAATTTATATTCAACAACAACAACAATATATATATATTAAAAGACACATTTAACGCATGACTCTTGAATAAGGTCTGAATCTCATTTTTAAACTTAGTGATGTGAACTCAACAAAGACAGTTAACAACTTTTCAATTTCAACTAATGGTGCAGTTCTGGCAACCAGGATTGGTAGACTAGAGGCTCACAGGAGCAGCACAGTTGTTATACTTCAGACAGATGATGTGTGTTTAAATACATTTCTCAGCTGCTGTTTAGTTCATTTTCTCATCTGCCATTCCAAGAGACAAATATCTGACCTGAGGGTAAACCATGTAAAAATGCAGTATAAGTGCCTGGTGTAGGGTTCCACTCATTCCCATGGTGTTTCAAAATCACTTTTCTCTGAATACATGTGGTGCATTTTATTGATATTGAAAGACTTCATATATCATCTTTCATGCATAAGGATTAGAACTTTTTTTTTAAAGCAAATTTCCTAAAGTCCCTTATCCCTTAGTATTACAAGGAAATGTGATGTGATGAGTGTATAATTCATGTATCATTGTGTATTTTGGTCACAGACATGAAAAGCAATTGTAAGATGGAGGTATAAATGTGAGATTTATGCAAAATCAGTTACTATCACAGAAGGAAGAATGCAGCAGTAAATAATCAGAAATATTGATTAGTCCTGTTCGAGTCTGTTGCTGCAGACAACAAAGCAGGCTTTTGGTAATCTCAGGTCAGTTCAGACAAGCTGCTTTAACGCCCTCCCAAACTGCAGAGACTAAAGGGCCATTTAGAGATGAAGGAGTCTGTTGGTGGGTGGAACAAATGAGCACTGAAAGACCTTCATGCTGCACCCTGGGGTGTTGAAACTGATGCAAATATCACCAAAGAGGGGGTGGGAAATGTTATTGAGGATCAAATTTAGTTTTAGTGTTTGTCTCTACTGCATCCTCAGTGTCATCCAGGTTCAGATAACAGAAACTTTTCTTTCGTTTTTTTTCCCTTGAAGTTTGGTGGACACCCTGCTTGCCCCCTTCACTGTGCTGTCTCTTTGCCCAAAGAACAATATGTTGGCCACCAGTGATTGAAGTGATAGTTTTAAATAACAGCATCCTGGCACCTCCTGTACAATATGTTTTATTAGTCCTGTCTCAGCCTGTTGCTGTTATGCACCCCGAGGTACTTGTAGAATGGCACCATGTCCACCTCCTCACTGTGTATTTTGACAGGTGTCACTGATTTCCTGCTCAGTTAAGCCATTGTAAGTGACAACCTTCATTCCATGAGGACAAATTCTGTCTTGATGAGGAACCACTTCAAAGGTGACAACTGCCTGGGAGAATAAGTTGTCACTGGATTGTTTGAGGAACATAAGAGTGACAGCCCATATGTGGCAGTTGTTTCCGTTGCCATCTCAGCCCAAATGAACACTCGCAGCAGACGCTTGGCTGTGGATTTCTAAATTGTTTTCCACCACCATATAGCAAAAACACCAAATATAATAATAACTTGTGGAACACTGGTGTTACATCTTCCAGGCAAAGCTCCAGACATTCGGGGAATCCAGAGCAAGCTGCATTAAAACTTCTCGCTTGGTAAAAGCTTGTCTGCATAAGTAATGCTATTTTTAATATTAATTTTGCTTCTATATTTAATCTAATAAAATATACACAACAATCATTAAAAGCAGCTCTAAATTTTTCATGCATATATTTTATATTGGCAGCAGCACTCACAAAATAGGATGAAATGAAATAAAACCTTAAAGCCTTTTAAACCATAAAAATGTGAAGCATTTTTAGCTTCAGCTATCCAACGGGAGGTTGTAAAGAGGCTGGTGTCTGTCAGATGGTTGGACAGTTTGGTGCACATTAAAAATCAGTTGTCAAAGTCTTTTGGGTGTGCTTACACTTGTGATCATCATCACTTGTTTTGGACTGAACGACACAAACCCTGCCATGATTGCTCAAACCGAGTGGTTTGTTTGAACAGCAGAGGCTACGAGTTTAGCTCCGTAGAAGACTTTGTAGCACTGATGGCACAGGATGACTCCCGTGGGTTAAGTTAAGGCGGTATGAATCCTAAACAAATTAGGATTCTGTTTAGGATTCAACAGGATGCGACTGTGAACTGAACTGTGAAGCAGCCCTCATTTTGTTTTCCAACTTAAAGGTGCAATAATTGATTTTTTGGCAACTTGGGGGCAATGGGACAAGCTGTAAACATGTAAACCTGACATATTAACATCTAATAAAATGGCTATGGTAAACATTTTAGGAAACTGCTGCTTATTTACATTACCAATCATTTAGAAACACGCCCCGGATGACAGAATGTAAATACAACAGTCTCTCCACTTTCAGTTATGGTTTTGTCTCCTTAGAGCCCAGAGGGAAATATCTGGCTCTTTAGCTGCTAAATGTTCCACTATGTTTACCAGTTAGCCACCAACTTTGTCTCTCTGCCATTTGGTGCTGAGCAGGTAGTGTACAGTGGGTTTATTAAACACTTTTCAGAGAAAACAGCTGCCTGCTGCAGCTGGAAATGACTCTAATGAGAGCAGGGAGAAGGAACCACAACAGTGAAGTAGCAGACCATTAAAACAGAACAACAAGTTCAAAAGATTAAGCTTTTCAGTGTTGAAGGTAACCATTTGATTAGAGCAGCTTTAATTTGTTGATACTGCCACCACATTCAACATTCTGCTAGTTAACAGAAGCAACATAATTAACAGTAAGTTAAGTTCTTTTGAAAGTAAGTGTCAAGGCTAGATTAAGATTCATTAAATAACATGCTTAACTAGTTTCTTTTTTTAAATCAACAAATATTTGGTTTATTTATAATCAAGAATGAAAAAAGATTGTTTTAACACAAGTTCATAGTATTGATTCCTTTGGCAGTTCATTGATTACATGATTGATTTTAGTATTGAGAGATTTAAGGATAAATTTACAATGCAGTCTCCATGTGCATTACTGTACATTATAAGTAGTGGAGCTCCCCTGAATTGAATTCAGAAGTGGAAGTGGAAACAACAGGCACCGGTGGTTAGCTATGCAGTAACATAAAAAGACTACGTGTTAAGTACAGCAGTAAATTAGCATCAGGGGGGAAAGTTAATCAGTTGTTTTACAATGAGAGTGAATGCGCAAACCCAATTGTGTGTGTGTGTTAGTTAAAACAAAACATCACACAGTGCAGTGCACTGCTTATGCTGCCACACACATACAGATTATGTTTTCTCTTATTGCAGAGCCAACATGAATGTTAAGGGGTGCATTCATCTGTCTGCGTTTATAAGACAAACATGCTAAAAATAAATGTAATTTACATCTTGTAGAAGGATTTTATTCCTTTTATATTACAAAGGGAGATCAAAATAACAAGGCAATGGCAACGACAGCTTTGTTTGGATAAAAATGTAATGACAGCCAGTTTTTTACATAATGAATTCTAATTTATCCAATTTTGTGCTTTCTCATATCTTTGATTCAACCTTGATTTTAGAAAAGTTTGGACGCTGTATAAAAATAAAACCAGAGCAATCGGTTAAAATGGAATTGTGTTAACCAACAACAGTTTTATTAAGTGTCCCTGAGCCCATGTAGTGATGTCCTTTAAAGGCATAAGTGGCAACAAATGGTGAACTTCGCCCATTCGCCATGACTGAGTCTCTTAAGGATGCTCCTTTCATACCCATCATGGTTATTTCACCTCCTAAGGAACCTTTTTACACATGAAATCTTCCAAACTGCTGTGTTTTGAGCATTTCACAACTTTCCCACTTTCCTAAACTATAAAGTTGATTAAAGTAAATGGTTAAGATGCTTGTGCTGATTTTACTGTAACAACAGTATTTTTCAGTTCAAATTATTGCTATAAAATATATACAGAATCAAAGGTGCATCTGCAAACACCGACTCATTGTTAAGAGATGGAGATTAGCAGCCTGAGCTTTAATGCTTTGAAATGCTGATGACATTAAAGGTGTGGACCTCAAATATTTTGTGTCTGGACTTTGGAAACATCTGGACGAACAAAGAACGGACTGGAATGGACACAGGAGATGAAAACCAATGAATGCTCTACTGGCTCATTCAGAGAGTGAACAACTTGTTCTTGTCTATAGGTTTGCTGTGTTGAGTTTACTTTTCTAAAGTACACTGTTGTATTCAGATCAGTGTCATAATGACATCGTGTCATCGTGTCTGATTGTCTGTCAATTTATTTTTATTTGTTC
>JAQNCA010000001.1:8857751-8871790 GCA_029783725.1 Acanthurus tractus
ACAGTATTTTTCAGTTCAAATTATTGCTATAAAATATATACAGAATCAAAGGTGCATCTGCAAACACCGACTCATTGCTAAGAGATGGAGATTAGCAGCCTGAGCTTTAATGCTTTGAAATGCTGATGACATTGAAGGTGTGGACCTCAAATATTTTGTGTCTGGACTTTGGAAACATCTGAACGAACAAAGAACGGACTGGAATGGACACAGGAGATGAAAACCAATGAATTCTCTACTGGCTCATTCAGAGAGTGAACAACTTGTTCTTGTCTATAGGTTTGCTGAGTCGAGCTTACTTTTCTAAAGTACGCTGTTGTATTCAGATCAGTGTCATAATGACATCGTGTCATCGTGTCTGATTGTCTGTCAATTTATTTTTATTTGTTCAAGATGCATTATTATTAACTGGCTGTACGCACCATTTCACATAAGTAGTCGATCAGGTCACAGGGTAATTGATTTAAGGGTAATTCATTTTGTTTAGGTCGTTAATTCATTCGCTTGTTTCATGTGACTCCAATGGCTCTCACACGACTGCCATGTGACTTTAAAAACAACCACCACCATGTGCTAATAGACGAAATTAGATCCTTTTCACGAGAAAATGCATCACCACAACAATGTAAAAATACTTTGATATTTGGTAAAAATACCTTTTTTTTTATTACAGTTAAGCTAAAGCCTAATTTTCAGTGTTTTACTAAGAAATTACAAGGGTGAAGAAGCATCCTCATCATTTATGTATTTAACACACTGGCTTATCCAGTGAAGCTGACCCTCTGATCTCAGATACCTATTTATATATATTATTCATACGTTTTTAAACTTCAAACTTATCACAATGCACAGAAAATCAATACCATGTTTTAAAAACATAGTAAAAGAAGAATTTATTCATATTATTGTTTTGAAGCTTTACCAGAGAAGCTAATGGTTAACCACTTTCTCTCTACAATGTTACATTCTGTCTGGTGGTTTTAGTTATAAAAAATACATCATATTGTATAAACACATTTTAAATGTGTCACCCTGCTATACAGCATTTTCAAATAGATGTTAAGGAGTTGTAATATAAGGTGACATAGAATATAAATACTTAATTACTGAAGTTAATGTATTTAGTTACGTTGCATAACTGCCAAAAGTAATACAATGCTGTAAATGACCAACAGAGTTTTAAACATCTAAGACTCCCCGCTCAGGGATATAAACGTCTTTAACGAAGCATCTTAGATGAGTAGTAAAACATCTTTAATTTTACAAGCAAAACAGAGGGTAACATATTTTCAAATACACAGTATTTTAATTCATCAACTCAAAATTGCTGGTTTGGAGGAGTACTTACAATACATATCATGTTCTTGATCAAATGAAGATGTACCTCTAATTGTTCTTAAGCAGGGACAAAAATAAAAACACACTTTTTAATGCTGACATTTTACTGTTTACATTCCTTTACTTTCATAATCCTTAAGCACATCTTAACGAGACATGCTTATCATGTTAAAAAGAGGTGAGGTCACGTGAGAATACTAAACTCAAAGACAACATTCCCATCATCCGGGTTTAAAACCCGACCACAGTGCAAACACAGCTTCCATTCAGCCATAATCTACTTGTTGAAAATCTACACCAACATCCTTTTTTTATTCAGTAACTAAGATGATTGACAACCTCTTCCATAGCTACTGACAACATAAAAGCCAGCCTGCCAGTAAATCGGCCAACACTCTTAATTCCTTGAAAAAAACACAACAAACATCCCTCCACATTGCCCTTCTAAATGCCCGCCGTCCATCCCCCAGGATTTAAGCGGCCCTAATAACAAGCAAACCAAGGCCATGAGCCCCGCGATTATTCCATCCCTTAATTAGAATTCTCATTATTTACAGAGTGAAGGGAAAGACTCCGCAGTCACATTCACATCAAAGGCATCATCCGAAGGCAAAGATGATAATTAGATAGTCTAATCTGTTCTCTGAAGTGTCTGTTCCAAATCAACATTTCTGGAGTGTTTGTTTTCCTTCCCCCTCTGCCTTTGCTTTGCTAAGAGACTGATCAATTAAAAAAGATTCACTGGTGACTCATTTACATTCTGCCATATGCAGCTCTTTTTCTTCTGCTGCGTTCCAGCTGACGAATGTGATTTCTATGTATTTCTCTCAAAATATGTGTTTCATAAAAAGAGGCCCGAGAATTAATGAGCTTTAGTTGTGGTTTTTGAAGGAACTGATGAGTGCTTTTCAGGTACACACGTGCATGAAAGTTTTCCTAAAATTTGTCTCTTTGCTGCATTGTAGCCTTTCTCATCAGGATCAACAGATGGCACTGTTTCCCTGCTAAGTGAAATGCCACCCTCCCTCTCTCTCTCTCTCTCTCTCTTCCTTTTTTCCCCCTCTCTGTGTCTCTGACTCTTTGTCTGTCTCATTCCCCTTTTCCCATTTACTTAAGCAGAATGAGGGCACCGGAGAATCATTAAGTGTAACCGCTACCTGAGATTAGTGAGAGGGGCTCAAATGAAGTGTCACTAATATGAGGATTACAACAGCAAAGCCACCTGAAGTCCTCTCGGATCTGCTTCCAAACATGAGACAGAGACCGTGGTGGTGCATGACGTAGGGAAAGTATTCACACTTATATCTGCTGAGGAGATAACATTTGTTTCCTGTTTGCATCTGTGTATTACTCTACTGTAATAAGTGCAAATAAATGCCAAAGTGTCTTGTAATGAAATAAAAAGATAACAAAACCTCAAAGTAGTTACCTTTTTGTGATTTAATAAATATGCTAAGTGTAACACAATAACCTCCTGCATCTAAACCAACTTGTATTAAATCAGGATTTTGGTAACTTAACCTGTTCAAGCCAAATCTTACATGTTCCTATTTTATAGATAATTTTTTGTTGAGAATTTTAACAGCGGAAAAGAAGATAAGGACAGAAAAATATAATTTTGTACAACCATTTGCTGTATCCAGGTGTTTCACCACTGCACACCAGTGTTTGGAGTGGAGGTGGGAAGCTTGTGAGGGATGATTTCCTGGTTTTGTAATAAAGACTGTAACTGTATACAGCTGTGTGCAGACTTTAACCTCGGTGTGCTTTGCTATTCCTGTCCATCAGTGCATTTTTGCAGATTTTTTTTTTTTTTTTTTGGTTTAAGCCCACACAAAAGTACAAATTGTATATCACCTCCGCTGGGTTCCCGTGAGTACACACTGCCAGTAATATTAGATGGAAACCAGAAGCTCCATTGATGGGACCTGAACAAAGGCCTCTGTTAGAACACCTGGACTTTTTAAACAATATTGCATATTTTAAAACATAACAAACAGCACAGATTGTCACATCTTTCAGTTATAATTTGTAAAATGTTATTACTTTGTGTAAAACAACATTTTTAATGTGTCATCCAATGACCGGTGTCTATAATTCTGTACCTACAACAAACCTAAGTATGTTACTATTAAGGGGCTGTCATTTCTTTGTAATAATACTGATAATAACATTTGAAAAAGAGTCTGATACAAACACAGCAACCTGTCTGATTGTCAGGCTGCTCATATTCTGCCCTGTCAAACTTCTGTCAGCTTTCTCAGAACTCAACAAACCTTTTGGTAAATATTGTACATTGTTATCAAAAACTGATGATATAGTTACTGAAGTAACTTGGAAAGAAAGAAAAAACGATCCTTTATAAAAATTAAATGCCCCTACACTGTGAATCAAAAACACTACTGAAGGTGCTTAATGGTGGATCTGTTTCATGCGTTTATTTACCCTCCTATTGTGGAATTAGCTTCCCCTGCAGATCAACCACCTGTTTTGTATGTGTTCATGGACAGCCATCACTCAGACATTTCATTGGATCAATCTGTCACAGTGCTTTGCTAAGTCCTTAAAAAAATGTAGTGAAAAGAAACATGTGTTAGAACTAAAACTGAGTTCTTCTTATCCTTAAATCATGAGCTCTTGTCCTTGCTTCGCTGCGAGAGGGAATGCTTTAGTGAGATGATCAATAAGTGTAGGCTGCATCAGTTGGAGAGCACTAGAAAGAGTGAGATAGAGACTTGGAGATCTTCAAAAACTAACCGAAACAATGTTTTATTTGCAAAGGATATTAAAAGAGAATTTTTGATGGCTGCACTCACACAACATAGCACTGAGAGTCTGGATCCTCAGTTACCACAGTCCACATAACAGAGTGTCGAGGGCTGAGATTTGCTTTCAAGTAAATAAAGCTTTTCAGGCCCGAGATTTCATCAAAACAGAGAAACATTTCAGAATAATGATGCTGACTGTGGATTGGGATTTTGTCTTGTTTTTATTTTTTTTTTACATAATTTTTGCTGCATTTTGCCTTCATTAGATGGAACACAGAGGAGGGAGGCGGGATAGAGAAAGAAAATGTCACTATGGCGAGATTTTAGAGCAGGATGTTGTGGTTATGTTGTACGTACTGTAGCAATTTGAGCTACTGGTACACTCTCCTGTTCAGGAAACATCATGCTGTGAGAATTTTTTATACAGTATCTCTTGAGGTCAGGGTGAATTTCAGGTGTAAACCCCGACTATATACAACATACATGGATATATAGTATGAAAAAAACAACATCTCATTAGTTTCATGTTGAGATTTATTTATGTTGCTGCACATCGCTGAGAGAAATACTGCAGGATAGGCCTGCAAAGTTACCCCACACTGAGAAAGTCCAGGTTGCAGGCACCTCAGCAGGAATCACAGTCAACATGTATACTGAGTCTTTTCCCCATTTGCCTGCACAGGCGCCACAGTCCAAATATAATTTAGCACTGTCTATCTTCTTGTTCTTTCAATAGCACCTGTGCAATCTTTCCTAGGATAGAAAGTGTTCAAAGTGCTCATTGATTGGTTCTATCAAAGGGAATTGCTCATATCATGGACATAAATAATAGAGAGGTGTGCAATGAATGGCTGGGAGGAATTTGAACTTTTCCCTGTGTCCAATTAATGTTTTAGCTGACTTCAGCTAGGAGCAGGTTCACACAATCAAGATAACAAGGTGTTCAACTGGAAAGGGACACCTGCATCGCACAGGGGGAAGCAGTAACAATGGGCAATAGTCAAACAGCGTATGGATCTACTTCAGTGTATAACCATGATGCTGAACAATCAATAATATGATGGATTTCTATTAATGAGAAATGGAGTCAATCATCCACAGGGGGTGTAAAAGCAATAAGGTAAATAGATGTAATTTTCATTATCAGTGTGTGTTTTGACATTATTTTAAACGTATAATTAGATAACCTGAATACAACAACAGGGATTAGTTTTTTTTTCTACGGTCCAGTGTAGAAAGTGGAACACAGAACACTTCACGTCATTACAACCAGCTGTGAACACGAACAGCAGCAAGGCACATTTGCATAAAATACATAATTTACATAAGCCATTGTACTAGCTATTTACTTGAAGTCACACACAGTGCAATCTAACTTTAACCTACTTTTCTTCAAATACCCACAAGTTGCGGTGTGTTTTGTTTATTCTAAATTGCAGGCACATTAGAAAGGCTATGACAACATAACACACAAGTGCCATTATCCTAACTCTAATTGGGCAGTACGAGAATCTCAGCAGTTGGGCTACATTAGAGATACATCACGCTCATAAAATAAAAATTACATACCCCAAAAAAAAGGGAAAGCACAAACAAAACAGAAACTGCTGTTTTGCTCCTCACATGCAAACACTTTCATCCACATCTCTTGAATATACTCTTACCACTGACCACTTGGCTGGTACACTTAGTTAAGGTCTAGTGGTTCACTTTGACAGGTCATGTTTCCTTTTCTTTTTTTTTTGTGGCACCGCGCTAAGAAACTGTGAGGTATTTTTGACCGAGAACAGAATAGCCCCAGATGCCCTTTGACATTATTATAATAAAGATTTTAAATGTTAAAGGAGAGCAAAGAGTTTTAATATAACTGATACTGTCAGACAGAGCGAAGGGAATGAAATTCAACTCACATGAACCCCTAGTTTAAACTTAAAAGGTTTTTCCATAGAATGCATATGATTGTGAAGTTTCCTGTGGAGATCTAAACAATGATCTCTGTTTCTGGAGTTACAAAAGACTAGAAATATTATGGATAGACACCGTAATTCTTGTAAAAAAAGAAAAATAAATGTAACAATTCTGTGATTAAGGCAAAAGAGATGGACTAAATTAACTTCATGTTAAAAAAGGTTTACTGTAGTTTCCGATGGCCTTAAAAATTGCCCATCTTTTTTATGTCATCCTACTTTCACTACATTACACAGCTGTAATAATATTAACTTGATACATGGAAATATGCACTCATACACCTAACAAACATCAAATGTTCTTATATCCACTTGCATATATGGACATTACAAAGTCATGTCCAGTAAGTCCTACAAATCCTCATTTATGCATGGAAATGGCCATCTGGGTTTCATTTATTTATTTATTTATTTCCTAGGGAAATGCAAGTCTTATAAATTAGGTCTCAGGGGACACCAATCTTGCTTAGATATGGAAAGACATACACACACATGCAAATATACATATGCAGGTGGATTGCACATGTACCGTGATTAATGATTAATGATGCAATCTGAGTATGTGTTTCCCTTCAAGTTTTTCTGGATCCGTGTTTGGACAAACTCATAACCTTCGTGAATCAATATGTAATTGCTTATTGCCGCTGACAGGAAAAACAAACAGCGCTCAGATGAATAGATTAAAGTTAATGTTGACACTCTCCGCTTCAGTGTGATGATGTGTCTGTCGCATTTTCTCATATGCCGCACATGCAATTGCACCCTTAGTTCGAGGATAAAAAAAAAAAGTTCACGGAAGTAAGAAGTCAATGAGCCGAAATTAACCAGTGATCTGGAACACAGCATCAAATTTTAACAAAAGTTAAACAAAAATCAAAACAAAAAAAAGAGACAAAAATGGAAGAAAGACTGGTTCCAGCACTGTTTCCACATTTGCTAAACTTGCACATTGTTGTCAGGGGAACAAAGTGAATTTAGCTTATAATCCTCAAACTAGCGTGCCCCAATGTTTCAAATAGTGTCACTATTTAGCAGCGTGCATGCAAACAAGACAGATGTGAGGTTCAGATTCAACAAAAAGTATTAGTTTCTCAAAACTCTTTCCTCTGGCCCTCTGATACACCACATGTATTCAGCTTTCACAGGCAGGAATTGGTAGTAATTTATGGTTCATTACAGGAGCTTAAAAAAATGGGCGATTTTTACAGCTGTTTTTCTTTTGCCACCATTTTATGACTGCCGTGAAACATTAGAAAAAGCAGGCAGCTGTCACTTCGTCATGTAAGTCTGTGTAACAAGGTGCAGATCAATGTTCTCGTCAAACGGATGCCACGGTCTTATTACTGTTTCTCCCTTTTTTTTATCCCTCCATAGGCCACACACACGGCCGCGCTGTCAGCTAAACACATTTTGAAGGGTTGTAATATTTACTGCTGGAGACCTCTGGGAATATCTGCAGCTGTAGTTATCATTCTGACTGAATTTATAGTTGTGGTTGTCATTCTTTGTCTTACGATCATCTTATAGCCCTATAGCTATCATCCTAGGTCTAAAAGAGATGCTTAAGTATTGTTGAAACTGTGCAACATCTGTGAAAACGAATTCCCTGTGAGATGTGCTCCTCCATCTATAGTACCCATTTTCCATGACACAAAAGAGAGATGCTTAGCTTAGAAGTCAGTGTTTGACACATTCATCATGTGGCAAAGTGAAACAAAGTGTGATCACCGTAATCAGATTGTATCTCACTCACCCAGCGCACCTACATCATATCATTTTCTTCAGATGTACTTATGCATTTTATGGATATAGGCCAGAACATAGTCAACCTAATGTGCACTGCCTCAGAAGCTATGATACTTTACGAAGCTGCACTGAGAATTTATCTGTGAATGTTCCGTAGAAGTGTAACAAATCTTTGCTTTTCCATGTACGACAGCCTAAGGAGCACAATCATTATTTAAGACATTGCCTTAACTGACAAAGAATCTGTGGCTGCCCTGCGTATGATGGAAATCAGTTTTAGGAATGGGGATGATGGTGGGGTGCTGCCTGATGGAAAATAAATAAATAAATTCCAAGTTCATCATGCAAATTCATCCTCCCAACCGTGGCACATTCTTCAAACAGACACCTCCTCTGGAGAGAGGGAGACACAGTCTGATAAAGAGACAAATGAGCTAGTGATCTCCATACCAGCCTCTTTCCTTGTGTGCTCTGCTCCTCATGTGTGTGTGTGTGTGTATGTGTGTGAGCGAGGAAGTGACAGAGGGGCGGTGTGGGGATGGCAGGGTGGGAGCTCCAATGACCTTTGCAATGATGACAAGCATGTCCAGGAACAAGACTGTGCATGTGGGCTTTATTTATCTCAAGTGATTACTGATCACTGCTGTGTAAGAAGGCCGCTTCATAAAGGCTGCGGTTGTACCTCTTCAAGAACTTCCGCAGCTGTCACGTGTTACTGCAGCAGGAACCATAATTATGTAATTACACACTGATTATACATAATTATATGATGGCATTCTGCACAATAAAACCGATTCTGTTATTGTGTTCTTGCTGTCTGAAATCTGAAAATATCAACAACAAAAGATTTCTGTTCAGGCTTCATTTAATATCTGTTTTCATTTCTGATAAATATAGATTATTTTTAGAATAACTGGTTAATTGGTCGTTTGCCCTTCAACAGGCTGGACTTGTTGAACTGGATCTTAAAAAAACACATTTCACACAAGTGGAATAATCTGTAGACACATGTAAAATTAGACAAGATGATCAGTTTAGATCCTTTTTGATTGACATAGAGCAGTTTACATACCTGTGTTTTCTTTGATGTTGACCTTTGTGCATGTTAATTTCTTGGCAGTGTTTGCTGTATATAGCTCGTTTTTAATTTCATATGTGAACTCGAATCAGGGTGTCCAAAGGACACTTTAAATCGTCATTTTCATTTAGATAAAGGTCAAGGTGAAATCTTCAAAGTACTGATTTTGTCCATTGAAAATTCCAATTCAAAAATATTCTATATGAACCGATACAAAACTGAAAAATCGCTTTAAAAAACTGGAATCAGCAAATGCACATCATGACGTCTGGTCAGTCTCTCGATAAAGTTTCTACAGTACAGCTGTAGTACCACAAGCAATCACACAAATGGTCACTGAACACCAACAATCCCATGTCTAACATGTTTTCTCCTCTCCTCTCAGCAGATAATGTATTCAGATATTCCAACAAGGTGATAACAAAATTGCCTGACATTTCCAGATTTATTGCTGTATTTTCTTATTATCGCAAAAGAAATACACAGAGATTCTGTCCCATAAATCATAGCGAGAGAGAGAAACGCAGACACTATTGTGTTTAGCCCATTGCTACCATTTTTGGATTAGAAATAAATTGCTGGCTCATTTTCACAAATGGAAACGAAAAACCGCTGCTGGAGCCACAGCGTGACTTTCTCAAGAAAGTGTTTATCAATGGATGGATGGATTTCCTGAGCGTTGCTGCTACGCCAGGATCAATTCCGATTAGCTCTTACTGGTTTTGACAATGTACTTAGATGCTTCTGCATTTCATAATATTTGTTCACTCTCTTCACTCTCTCTGCATGTGCCCATGTTTGTTTTATATTTGTATTCACAGATGTCTTTGCAGAAAAGTACACTCTGATGTGATAAAAAAAAAAAGAGGATTAATGTGAACGTGTCATGACAACAAATCACGTACATTTGTGATTTATGATCCGGCCTTGCAATACAAAATTTCTACACATACAGTGGATGTTCAGCAAAGGAGTTTTCTCTTTTTTTTCCTAATCATAAAATACATTTGCACCCGTTCAGTATTAAATATGAATGGAACAGAAACTTACAATTTTTAATGAAATATAGAGATTCATTATTGAGATCATTATTAAAAAGGTTTATTTTAGATTATTCAACAAATAATACTCTAGCTGGTTTTATTAGGCAGTTCTGCAGCAGTGGTACAGACTTATTTTGCACAGAATAATGACGATAACATTCCTCGAGCAGAGGCCTTACACATGATTCACAAGGTGTCATTTTTGGTGTTAGAAAACAGATTTAGACTCGATTGGGCTGTGACCTTTCCCAACACTGTTGAGGGTAAAGGATCCGACACAGACTTTTTTAATATTTATGGGCTTTTTGATGCCACACAAGGTCAAAGCAGATGTTCTTCCTACACTTCCTAGATAGTTCTACCCTTTGAATCTGGGAAGATGTTTTTCTGTTTAGAAATCACTTTTTCATGCTCAAAGTCGGCACATCACTGGGAAGGGTACTGAAAAGGATTTTAGGCAGTTTACTTTCAACTCGGGGACAAGAGTGTTGGCCCTTAGTTTAGGATCTGCCTGCCTGCCTGGCTGCTCTGCTATCCACAGCTTCCATCTTACATTACCATTTCTGCAAGGTTAAAAGCTTTTGTGCTCTTTGGAACAAGCCCCCGGTGATAGACTGATGAACAGATTGGTTCAACATTAGTGGAAATTTTCTCACTTTCACTTTCCATTATTTATATTCAAACTGAAAACGTACAAGACACTGAGCACATGCAGGTGCCATAATATGTCCAGGGATAATTCCTCTGATTTGTACAGAATATAAATGCTGATACTTGGTGTTTTTTCACTTTACTGTGAAGACCGTAAAACTTAAGAGTCTTTAAAGTGATGTTTTACAGCCGCACATGAGATATCACAAGTTTTTAATTAATTACTTTAGTGATTTTTACACTAAACTCTAATAGATCACTACAAATTCTCATTAACACAACAGTTATTGCACATTCTTTGCAAGAAATTTAAAACTACTTGGACAACTTTCAGAGGAAAAGGAGCCTCAAGTGACATATTAGAAGTAGATTACAGCGAGGGCTTTGAACCATTCATGTTTGAACTGTTTAGGGTACTGTTACCTAGACTTGGGTGCTAGTACTTTTAATATTCTTTAATATTCTCTTGATACTAAAAAAATGTGTAGATTAAGTAAAAAGCAAATGTCACCAAATACAGCGCAACTTTGCCGTTGCTTTAAAGAAGGAATCTGCTCCTAGACCCAAGAGCCACTGAGGAGGCTATTTTTACTCTGCATACTTAACTTAACCTGAAAAACTGGTCTTGAATAAAGTTGTAAGATAAGTTGGACTGTATGAATTAACATCAGTTAGTGTCAAAAAGAGCAATAGTGATTAACTATGGAGGGCAATGATACGGCATTTTAGTGTCGCATGTTAGCAAGGAATTGTGAATGCAGTCAGTGACTCGTATAGGCTACGGCAAATAAAAATGCTAAATTTTAATCAATGTAATGGAAGAACTGCCAAGTTACTTGGAAATGTTAAAAAATTGACAGTGACTTACTTAAGGTCTTACTTGAGGTTCAGCCTCTATTGTGCAGGTTGCAGGCGTGTACATTTTAACTTCACTGTGGCTGTAGGTTGGGGACTCAACTTTCAGGCTATCAAACACTGTAAATTCTTCCGCTTTTTTAATGGATTTTGTGTTTGAACAGGTGTTTTCCTTCAGGTTAGACGTTTTGTCCTATTTAACTTTGCATTTTCCATCACAAATACTGCAGTGTGGAGTTTTCAAAGGTGTTGCGACTGCTTTCAGCTTGCCGCTGCCCTCACTGACTGTAACAAGCTGCTAGGTGGTCTTGCTCTCTCTCTCTTTCTCTCTAGTAACAAAATATGACGCAGATTAATAAAATGTTAATCGATACATCATGTTCCTGATGTAACATGGTTGGTACCATAAACAGTACAAAAGTTAATTCTTTTTCTTGTGGCTTTCATAATGTTTTTGGGCCATAATATTTAAAACCATCCAACAAATAGCAGGAGAAACACAGTGGTGGAGCTCAAATCTCACAGATGCCTCCGTATTCAAGGGGGAAGTTTGCACCGCCACTGCTCATAAAGCAGGAAAGCAGCAGAGGTCCGTAGTATAAGCTATAAAAATGAATCCGGTCTCATCATGGAGAAAGTCACAGCAGGACCAGGACCTCAGAGCATAGTGTGTTGACACAGTAATATTGCATATAAATAAACACCATAAACATATACAGTAATGTTAGACATAAAATAAACATTCACAGGTTGTCAAAAATAAGGCTTATTTATACAGCGACGCTACCTATTGAGCCAAGAAATTACCTGCAGGAGCAACTGAATGACTCCCTCAGCAAACATAAACCAGTAAAATTCATTTTCCTTCATTTCCTTAGTTTTTAGTTTTAAATGTATTCTGTCAAATAATGCTATGGCTCAGGGAGCGTTGTTGATAGCCTGTTGTGCAGTGAATAACATCATGGCAACCCAGAACAAAGGGAGCAGTTTTTAAAAATATATTTAATCTAGGATAACTTATTTTAGTTTTTTGACTATTTTCGGAGACACTCATATAATGCTCCGTCTGGATAGAAAACTTTAGTTGGAGGAGATACGATTGATTTACATATTGCTGGTGGTGCCTGTGTTTTGGCTGGAGCTATAAAAACTGACTTTATCAAAACTCCAATTCTTCATGTCCTGTCCTCATAAATCGTTTTTGTTTACTCAGGTTGTATCAAATTTTATAGCTGAAACAATTATATAAGTCAATCCACAAATCATCTGCAACAATTATTTTTTATTTGTAATCAATCATTTCAGTCATCTTACAAGCAAAAATAAATTACAATGCAAATATTATCTAACCCCAGTGTTTCTAATTTAAAAAATCTTCTTATCTTTGTCATTTATAATTGCAAACCAAATATGTAAAGTAATTGAACTTGACCACAATCACTGGCTGACCCCATTCTAGTTACATTATGTTTAAATACAACATATCAGCACAGAATGTGTAAATAAATGATTAAACAAACATAAGAAAAAGAAGAGTGCAGTTTAAAACATTTGGAGCGAACAAGTTTAAATACATAGTTAGTAAGTACTTTTTACTTGCAAGTATCTTCCTTAATAAATGTGGTTCCATCAGGCTAACCTGGTAAATTAATGCAATCACAAAACAACATTCATCCTCTGTATTGTACAGCAGCAGATATTACCTGTTCATCTTCCTGGCACTTCGCAGTGAGTCCAGACGGATAACTGTGTGTTCTTCATGTGGCTGCAGCGTTTGATCCTGCAGTGCAAACATGAACTCAGCTGTCCTGAATAACTGGGTTTGTCTGTGTTTTAAATTAATCTTCTTAACTCTCTTAATTAATGGTCTACTTCACTGAGTAAAATAAATAAAAACAAACAAACAAAAATATATGAACAAAAATCATCGGTCCTCTTTTCCACTTGAACTTAAAATGGTGCATTTGCTGAAATTCTCCCTTCCATTCGCAACAGCTAAGGGGATTTAGTGTGCCAAGGTCCGTATCAGATTTTGAGAAAGTTTAGTGGCCACAGGTCACTGCGTAATGGCAAGGTGCCATGGCAAAAGTTGAAGATAAGATACTCCATCTTTCACCCTCATTTAGCTGGAAGATATAGAAGTGCAGAAGCACCTCGAGCCAACAAGTAACTACGGGATACTGTGGACATCAAGCTGTCTGATCTCCAGAAAAACAATACAAAAATATGTAAGTGTTGTGCAAAAAATGAGTGAGAGAGAGAGAGAGAGAGAGAGAAATGCATTTTTTCCCTGAAAGGATTCAGTGAGGGCATGCTAACAACTTTCACTGTAACATAGAGAGCAGGGGAGCTGTGGATGGATGTGTATGCACATTCATCTCTGAAAATCGATTTTATTCTTTAAGAAAAACAGCCTCATTTTGGAAAATGTGCATGTTTGCTTTAATGCTGAGTGTTAGACAAGAGGATTGATACCACTCTCATGTCTTTATGATGAATTATAAAGCAACTGCCAGTAGCTACTTTGCTACATGTAGTTACTGTTTCAGGCCAATAAAACTCTGAACGTTTTTTTTTTTTTTTTTTTAATTTT
>JAQNCA010000001.1:8871890-8887108 GCA_029783725.1 Acanthurus tractus
CATTCATCTCTGAAAATCGATTTTATTCTTTCAGAAAAACAGCCTCATTTTGGAAAATGCGCATGTTTGCTTTAATGCTGAGTGTTAGACAAGATGATTGATACCACTCTCATGTCTTTATGATGAATTATAAAGCAACTGCCAGTAGCTACTTCGCTACATGTAGTTACTGTTTCAGGCCAATAAAACTCTGAACGTTTTTTGTTTTTTTTTTTAATTTGTACACATTGTACAAACAAAATATGCCACTCATTCTTCCATTCTCTATGCATCTTTTATGCTAAGCTAAACTAACATGAACTAGCTGCTGGGTCGACACATCATCTCTTTTGCTGTACTGATATTATATCATTATCAATTACTTTATCTGTTCATGGGGATAAATATTTGTTTTTTCGATACTGTCCTCAAAAAAAAGGACAAGAAAAGTAAATGCAGATTTCATTGAGTTTACATAACCAAAGTTCTTCAGAACAGAAAAAAAAGTAATAACAACCGCTCACTTGACCGATAAGTAAAAATGGTTTGCCGAAGACCTGCTGGTATCTCATTAACCAGACCAGAGGGGCTGGCTAATGTGTGAGAGAAAACAATTTCAGATTCCTTTTGTTTCTTTTGTTGGAGCCTCTAACCCTGCCTGCAGTGACATTTTCAAAAAGTTTTAAATCTGCACCTCTGCAGTACTTAAATTAAAGAACAGTCTTCTGCTTAATTCAAAGTTGAAATAATATTTTCATTTGCAATTCCAAGTAAGAATCAAAAACTTAAACATCAGACGGATACCGAGAAGAACTCTAAACCCAAATGTTTGAGGAACAAAATCTTGTTTTTCATGTAGAAAACTATAAAAATAATGAGAGTCAAGCAGAATGTATACTGTATCATATGCTGCTCCATGTGAAGGTCAAGCATTTCTGTGAGAGAGCAGCCCTGTCTGGAGAGATAAAGTCTAATTATTTTTGATTTATGCAGCCTTGCTTAGCAGCAAACATATACAAACTCAGTGGAAGAGAAACACAGCCTTTGTTTAAATTGTCAGGTTGCTGAAATGCCCAAGGAGTACAGTGTTCAAATGTAGGAAATTATTCAGGAATAGAAGTTACTAGGGTGTGCACGCCACAAGTAAAAAGGATTGAATATACTATCACAAATTGATGCCATGAAATGGTGTTAGAGCATTCATGCTTGGAGTCTTTCCTTTAAAATACAAATTGCTCGACCATTATTCAGATGATGGTTGATGTAACACAAGTTGAGAGGTATTTGTTTGTGTCTGAGAGCATTTTACAGTTTCCACCGCTTGTTTATAAGACATGACAGTCATTTATAAGTCTTGTTTTCTGGATTTATGTGTTATTGAAAGAAAACTGGCCTCATCTGCCTCTCGATGATATTCATTCTCTTGACTTTGCTTGTTTGACCGTGTGGTTTAAAACAATGGAATACTAAGGAAGTATCATTGCGGATAACAATTTCCATCATCAGTTCAGAGGCACTTATCGTAAATTTACCTTTCCTCCATCAGTTGCTGTCTGACAGTGTCTTTCTCTCTTTGCATCTAAAGTTTCTCTGACAATTTTTCTTTCGCCTCACGCTGTTTTCCCCACCCCCACCCCCACCACCTGAGAACTGCAGACATAATACATTTGTTTACTTTAAACAATAACAAAGAAAATTAAGTATTTAAAGCATCTAAATACCTCGAAATCATTGATGAGCCTGTATTCTAATAGTGAATAAAGTATTTAGACAAGATGTGTTGAAGTTGTCATCCATTAGTGATAAATAAAGCACACCAGACAACACGGTACTGATTAAACAGATAACTTCTAGCAAAGTTTGTAATTATCGTTTGTGACTTATGAAATGTTCCTAATTTGGAACTCTGAGCACTCAAGCAAACCGAGATGGACTGTAAAAATTCTGCCATAAACTCATTTGTTTACTCTGAAAGTCGTCTAAAATGTTTATTCAATCAAGTCAGTGTGTAATTAGAAAAATATCAGTCCTCTCAGAAACTTTGCCACACTACTTAAAGTCTGCCTCTTGGTTGCTGGACTATTTGCAATACAGCTAAATCAAGTTTTTGAGTTTTGTTGTGTTATGTTGTGAATTTGATACCAGATGTCCCAGCTGAAAAGCCTGTGAGGAGTCGAGGTCTCCATTCAAACTTTATTCACACTTATTAGTTGAGGGTTAGTGGTGGAGGTTTTAAAATATTAAGTATAATTTATGAAAGTTTCAAAAACTGCAGTTGAGAAGTCAGATCTGTTATGTGTTGCAATATTGAGAGACGCATTAACTGAAAATACTGAAAATAGAAATAATCGAGTAATTATGGAGCCATCAAACGTGACACAAACTATCCATTGTGGTATTCTTGATATCCACCATAAGTGCAATTTTACATGACAGAGAATATGAATTAAGTGTGTGAGAAACATGTCAAATGGAAATAATGTTTTCTGGCACCTTGTGTGACTATTAAAAAATTCAAGGAGATAAACAAATACTATTTTATTTGTCAAAGTGTCACCCCAGCAGTGTTTAAAGCACGCTTGGGGCATCCTGGCTCAGTGTACGACTGTGACGCTCTGAGGGAGAACATTCATTGTAAACAGCCTGAACTGTAGTGTAATGTTAATTGGGCTGTTTGACATGACACACTAGTTTCTTTCACTGCAACAACCCCACACTCTCGCTCCTCGTTGAGGCTGGCTCCCTGGAACTCCTTTGTGTTCGCTAAATGAAGTTAGGTCTCTGGGAAGAAGCCCAAGTGGTTGATCCAAGTTTGGCGTCCATGGCGAAATTGTACATCTGCTCATTCCGGTGGTCAAAAAAAGCAATGTTTAACTCAGGTGATGATGATAAATCGACGAAACTTGGAATACTCACACACAGAAGTTATTGCTCGTCTTTTCTTTTAACTCCCCCACAACTGTACTATCTCACAGCATTTCTTGCATAAGTGCTGTGTAATGCTCTGTGTTCTGCTCCTGCACAAAAGAAACCGTTTCTGGAGTTTCTGATCAGATCTCTTACAATATCAATAAATAACATTAATTTAACTAAAACTAATACACATCATTGTCCTTGCCAAATGTTCCTGCCTTCTTTTTTTGCTTTTATTTTATATTCTGTTGGTGAATGTGTAATTACCAGCTATCAGTGTCAATTTCTTTTTTAATTAATCTATCTGATGTAGCAATCACCTATTCAATGAAAACCAAAGTTCTCATTTAAATGCAACAGCTTGTACTGTATTTACAAAGCTGTGCGACCTTGCGTGCCTGTTGCTGTATAAGTTCCATTCATCCTTTGAAAACAATATTAAATTCTTGCACATGTCACAGTGCAAGATCAATCTTATCAAATTCTGAAGCATTATGACTAATGGCTAGATTGATTTAATAAGGAAGAAAAAAATGGAACCAAAAAGCTAGTTGTAGTCATTAGTCCCTGGGAAAAAAAAATATAATTACTTTAGAGATACATTAGAGGCAGAGTTTTAAGTCCTAGTGATGAAGTCTGGAGCTGCGTGAGACATAATTGATAAGCTGAAATAGTGTTACTGTGTCCTTGTTTCTAAAATAACTTCATTTTCAACAATACATCCATTTCCATAATGTCAGACTACATTCAAATCAGTGCCAAGGCAAATATGATGTAATCTATATTTCTTTAAGGCTACTGCTTATTTTCCAGTATATCCCCATTTATTTATGGATGAACATGACATGCACATGGTTCACATGGCAATACTGAAGAACTATCAGAGCTAGGTCTAATTTTTCTCAAAATATTCTTGTTTATCCATCACACTTGCTGCGATTAAGAATGTTTTAATAAACCAAAGAAAAAAAATAACAGGAATCTTTCATTTAGCATTCTTTACTGTATATGTTTATTAAGTATCTGTTAAAGTACTTCCAGCAAGCTGATTGTGACCGTCCTCCCTTGTATACAGAAAAAAAAAAAAAAAAAATCTATAAAGCGCTGGCAACATCTCAACCGAGCAGACCTGGAGTCTATTAAATGCAATGCTCTATTAAGTAATGCCATGAACCTTGATATAGACCCGCTAGAAGAACTCTGTAGTCCTCAACAATAATGGAAAGCCTGAATCAGCCCCCATCAATACAGTAAATACCTCAAACACACTGCCGTTACACTAAATCAGATTAAACCGAAAGATGAATGCTTAGCGCGGAAAAAAGACACACTCATAAAGAGGTAAATAGTCTCAATTTAAAATCCCAATGAGAAATATTTAATACCATGACTCCATAATAACACTCTCAAATTTACGATGAGAGGTAAATTGAAACATCTTGGGTGCTCAGATAGATGTACCAAACTCTGAAGTGTTTTCATAAAAGATAGACTTATTGTTATTTTTGTTTATTTGATCATGTTTGAATGGCAAAACATGTGGAAATAAAGGGGTAATGTTACTCTGAATTTCAAAGACATACGCAATTAGTCCTCTCCTTGTCATGAATCCGCCTGTAAACGCTTTGAAGAGGGAAACATTGTGCAGCTTGACAGGTTGTTTACAAAGGTAAAGGGTTTTTTTCAATATATATTTAATCTTTTATTGTATCAACAGAGAACATGTACATACCACAGTTTTTTTTAGTCTGTGCTTCAGGATTTTGACTGCAGAGAAAACAGCAGCAGACTGGCCACCAACTTTTTTTTTTTTTTTACAGTTTCAACAAAGCTTTAAAAACTAAATAAGTGGAATAATCAAGTTAAATAATCGATAATGCAAGACTGAGTCTTTTTTTAATTGGCCGTATGAACCCATTCGTTGAATTTACTCAGTAAATAATATGTTGCAAGTTATTTTCATCTCATTCTCTCCCATTTTTTTCTGTCCCCACTCTGATAAAGACACACAATGCCCCAACGATGTTCAGAAAATCCTGAGCCTGTTTTCATGCAGTGCTATTGTTATAAAGAGTTCAGTTTTAAAAGAAGTACATTATATATATATATATTGAACTGTATGCAAATAAAAATATGCTTTTATATCAGCATATTAAGAAAATACAATATTTGTTTTCAGCTCTGTTTATAGGAGACTGTGGGATAGTTAAAAGATCTTGGCTGTAGGATCTAAGGGGCCTAATAGCACTATAGGGTGCAAACAGTGTGGTGGTGTTTTGTAAGTAAATGCAAAGGCTTTAAACAGAAGTAATAAAACTTTAAATTTATTCAATATCTAAAGGGAAACTAGTGCAAAGAGGCAGAGATTGGGGTATTATGTTCTGTTTTGATGGTTTTAAGCTACCAGCAGTAAAAACTGTAGACAGAAAATATTTATCTGGCAAATTTTAAGACGTAATGAAATACAGTAGTCATTTCTGAGGATGTGGATATTAGTACAGCAATAACTGCTCTGGGTCAGATAGAGGTAAGAGGTGCAATTTTAGATTCTACACTGGAAAAGTTATAATAAAAAAACAAAACAAAATGTTTTTAAGAGTTTAAAGTACTATCAATTAACACACCTATTCACCTTGCATATAATTCTGATGTATAAAGACATGTGATCCAAGTGCTATAAGGTATTATAAAAAAAAAGGAATCAAAACCAAACACTGACATTTTTCAACTTCTGTGATGAGATGAACTTGTTTGCATCATAAACATTCATTTTCAGTCATGCTTAACAAACCTAATCAGCTGTAAAATGACTCAAACTGAATACTTCTTTTTAATTAAGTTCTGTACCTGATGGATGCATAAATAGGCAACTGTCAATGTTTGGCTGAAACTGTTTTGCTCTTTGGCTGCTAAATTATTCCCTGTTTTTATAGCTAATTGCAAAATTTGATCACTTGCAATTGGGTTGTGATTTTACAGTTTTTAAGAGCTTTTTAGTTGGTAAGAGCCTCATGCTGTGGCCAAAAATGACAAAATAAGAGTGCACGAAGTCAATTAAAACAATAAACTTTGGGTCAGTAAAGCCAAATCAAATCTTTTCATAGTCGCTTCTGTGAGTCATTGTTGATAAAAACATTATTGATTGTTGGCACTTAAAGCATAATTTGCATCAAAGTGAAAACTAATTCTGGCATCATCAGTAATTCTTCTGGGTGCCTCGACTGTTTTTGAGTCACTGGGATAAATCATCAGTAATCTACAGACATAAAAATCTGTCGTCTGAGATGAAAACAGTCTAACTGCCCAAAAGCTCAAGGAAACTTGTATCAACATTGTTTAAGACTGCATTGGAGGTCAGAGAAATATAATATTCATCAAGGATGAATAAATAACCTTCGTACCTTGATCTGCTGCACTGAGAGGGTCATTAGTTTGATAGCTGCAGCTGTAATTGTCATGAGATTCAAAGTGATTTTTATTAAAAATGTTTGTCTAACAAAAGAGAACTGATTAACATTTCCAAAAATGTCGAATAAAAAGGATAGTTTCCTAAATAATTTGCAACAGTGGTGTTGAGCCTTGCCTTCCTACGAGTTGCAAAGCCGTGGTTTGTTAATTACAAGGACCTGTGCCATGCCCTGGATATCTCGGTTTTTAATCCAAACTTTCCTATGGCTCTAAAAACATCCCAAAATATCCCCCTTCAGCTGTAGAAATAAAAAAAGAGCTCTGTAAAAGATTTATGATTTTTTTTTATTTGAAAATGTTGAAAGATAACAAACAAGTGTTTACACTTTCAGTTCATTTCGGAAGTGGGATGTTGCTAAAGGGCCCCAATCAGTAGCTTTTTTTCTCCCCATTCAACACTCACCACACAGATCTGAAAGGTGATAGAAATCACTGAAATGGAGAAAGCATATGAAATACTGCACATCTGTACAAGTTTAATATAGGAGCCTATATGATATTATGGTAATAAGCGCATATTAAGATGTCATGTGCTTGACATTGAGTTTTTCCAACTGGTGGTTACAGATGAAGACAGAAATAAAGGAAAGACGAGAGAGCAAAGGGGTGCAAAGTTGTAGCATGTTGTGCTATTGTATAGTGCATTTATAGGTCCCTAATTTCTCTTTCAGCGTGGGTGGGCACTTAACTGGATTTTCCAAGAAAGCCATATTTGGTTGTTTGTCTTCAGGGAAGTAAAGGCATTAATAGAACCCCTGACCTGCATGGATTTCTATCTCTTAATGAAATATATTGTTCACACAGTGGGGGACGCACTCAGAGTGAAGTGCCATACGCAAAAGGAGAGTGCACCCTTTGGCCAGAGCTAAACTTTTCTCCATTTAGAGAGCAGTATTTTATAAGTAACAGTTTTGCAAGACTAAAAAAAATTGTATTTATTCATTTTGTTGAAAAGTTTCTATGGGCTTGTGCATAATGGCAGGATTAAACCATGCTGTTAGTATATGGGTTGTGTACTTATGAGCCCAAATGAAATGGAAGAGGGAAGGTTTTAATAGTTTGCTTTGATATCTAGAAATGAATCAACAGGAACAGAAATTTCTAATTACTTTTTTTCATATTAACCTGAAATGTCAACTGAAGGTTTTTAGTGTGATGTACTGTAGCTTCATTCAGTTACATCCACTTAATGTTACTTTGCATCTGGTCGCAAAGGACCTTAAGCAAAATAACATTAGCGTTGGCAATAACCGTAAATCAATATAATGCTTGTTCTGATAAAGGATGAGTTGAGAGTTTCTACAGGATTTTTATGTCACTTACAGACACACTGTTACTGTCCTCTGCTGTCTATGATGCACATGCACATGCACATGTCCCCCAAAAACACACACAAACTTTTCACAGTGATTCACAAAAAACTCCAGAAAGCAAAATTACATGATGTTAGTAGCATCTGGAGTCTTAAAGGCATCAGTATAATAAAGAAAGTATAGTCTGTTTATTTACTTTTGATGGAACAAATGATATCAATGTTGATTTTTATAAAAAGAAAGCCTATTATTTATTTTTTTCTTAGGTAAAATATTTGTTGCTCTTTAAAGAAGCAAATGTATTACTTGATTAATCAGTGGAGAAGAGACCATGGCCATAGTATAATAGAATACTTGATTATCAAAATAATGATTTATCATATCTCCATTGCAAATACAACATCGACTGTCAGTGTTTTTCAGCAGTGAGCAGCACATCTGGCCATGTCTCATTATACACCATGCCAATATATTGTTGTTAAATTTAAAACACAGTGGAATTGCCAACAAATTTTAATATCAGTCACACATAGTTATTTTCTTCTCTATGCCTCTTCCACGATTATTTTACAAGCATTTTTCTTCTCAGTCCTGTTTTGGAAAAGCCTCTCTAAAACAGAATGCACCTGTACATGCATGTTTAGTCCTCAAAACTTAAACAACATTATCCTGTTTGTAAAGCACACTGTCCTCTGATTCATCAGTATCATTGAAATCTACGCAAGCAAAGTAAAACTTTTGTCCACCTCTATCACACTGCTGTGAGCCATTCGAGACTCCACACCTATTTTCTTTCATCATGTCACACTATATGATAAAATACCTGGTTATTATCCCCAATGCTCATTTTTGCTCCTGACACCCAACGTCCGTTATATTACTACACTGATATTATGTAGGCTGGAGGCCACACCAGGGAAATAGGAAGGTCACCTTGACTGATGTTTGAACAAAATAATAAATAAATAAAAATGGCTACTCCATGCTGTGTAAGATAATGGACTGCTACTGGGCTAATTTCATTCTTAAAATTCTAGTGCTATGGAGCAGCATGCTATTCTTTCAGTCATTTAGTTTAAAATTATGGTTCATAAATATTACATGTTTTTCACGTTATGTGGTCATTGTGGCATGCAAATTTCTGCTTGCCAACCCACATGCCTGTAGGAGTTGACTACACAGGAGACAGGATGCTGGAAGTGTACATGTAGATGTGTGGATGGCTGGTCAGATGTCAAAATAAATAGGCATACTTGAACCGATAAGACAGATCAAATGATTGAGTTGAAAGAGGAGTAATTCTTATGTGCTTTGAGCTGCTTTCCATTAAGAATGAAGCAGTCTCCCAGAGATTCTCTACCTTGAAACTTGCAAGAATAAAGTGCACAGTTTTCACAGAGTCTGCATAGTAAGAAAAAGAGAGAAAAATTTTTAAAAAAGCTCCACAGAACCATACCAATTACATAGCTTAGCGGTTGACTAGGTATGCCCCTGTGAAGTGGTGCTTTAAGATGATGCAATAACTGTCTTTTATTTCTTACACATGCCTACAGCCCCCATGGTAGTTGCAGAAACACAAAAGGACAGCTGCTCTCTCTCTATGTGTTGATCAGTCATAATGAAGTATTGCAACAGTCCGTCTCACCATGCAAAATGCCAGTCAGAGCAAACAGGGCACAGGCAGGGAGCAGAAACTCTCAAAAATGGATTCAAAATGGATTAATAAACTGCTAGACATGAAATTAAATAGAAGAGATGATAATCCTAAATACTGGAGGTTCCTCAGGATATTTCAGCGGGTCTGTTTTGCAGATCTAAATCCTGTTTTCTTTACTGCACTGTATAATGCTTTTGTCCACATCATTCTGATATTTTTGCAGTAATGCTCTCTTTTATGACAGCAAGGCTTGACATTGCAAAGAACAATTGTGTACCCTGCATAAATTTCCTGATTATCATTAGCAAACAGATGTGCACAAACCGATCAGACAGAAACTTCTCATTATTTTGATATCATATTAATAATTTAAGACCCCATATATGTTGCAATAATGTGTTTTTTTCCAACCAAAAACCCGCTTTGACACCTGATCCTTGTGTATCTTAACTTGAGTTGATACTGAGTGATGATCTGAAAACTAATTAGAAAAAAAAGTGTTTTTATTTGTTTGGTTTTTTTTACAGCTATGTTACCAGTTCTGTATGCTATGCCGTGTCTGTGCTTTAACTTAAACTGGTCTCTTGCTGTTTTGAGGATACTGGTTTGTGCAGTGTACAACATGGTAAGGTGCATACAGGCGATAGTTCTGGAAAGTGGCAGGTTTCTGTTTTTAATTATTAACTAAAACTGTATTTGACTGGTGCATAGACTAATGTACTCACCGATACACGATCCAGGTGGTTTTGGAGGCATCTCTGCAATCACAAAATCCTCTCTCTGACATGTTTGTGTCATGGGGATGAAATATACCAAACAAATACACGTAGCTGAAACAAGTGCAATCCAAATCAACAGCCCTGCGATAGACTCTATCTGCATGAAGGTTGCAATGTTCAGTTCCGCTCAAACTATTTTAGGGCGCTGTTAATTTAAATTTTATTGTCAATTTAAGAGAGCGCAAATCGTGGTGTGTGATAATTTATACCGACAGCCGTTTCTAATATGTTGTCTACCTTTATTGATTTGAGCTTTTAACTTATCATACAACGTGCAGATCAGCAGCAGGATGTTGAACAGCAATCAGTAACAAAGGAAATTTGACGGATTTAAGCTCACGATGGATGCATCAAACATCCACATTCCTGCTATCAGTTGTTTAGAAATGCATTGATTGCTTATCAAATTACCTACTTAAATGAATTAGTTTGTATGATTGCTCTACCGTCCCTGCAAAGCACTTTGTTACTTTGCTAAGAAAACAATCTGAACTAATAAAGACGGTTTTAATGGTTTTGCCTAAAGCACAAATTTAAAACAATGCAAGGACAAACAGAATCCTGACAATCCTCTATGCAGACTGCAATTACAATAACACAACGACTAATAGGTGCCTTGAAAACCATTAAATGTGAAATTGGAAATTGAAACCATGGCAGACCCTGTCCATAGTGCTGAGGGCCCCACAATAACCTGACTCTATAAGAATACATTGAAACAACAAAGTCAGTGGCTATAACACAAGTTACTGCATCTAGGAGAAAGGATGCATTATTTTACCCAATAAAAGCAATATAACCACATCAACTCAGAGGGAGAAACCTTATTTATACAGTCACATCTGAAAATTTAGCCATCAGGAGAGCCACATTGGAGCACGCGGAGAGGAGAGGAGGAGTGTGTTTGTTTTACCTACCAGGGATTGAGGACTTCATGGTGGCAAAGTGCTCAACAACCAGAATATATGATTCCTCGCTGGACTTAAGGTCTTCCTCCGCAGAGGATTCCATTGATATCTTAGCTAACCCTTCTGTCCACATTGGACTTCTTTCTCTGGGCGTAGGTCCAGTTTCAGGTTAGAGCCTTCTCATCACATCAAGCTCTATTTTTGGCAAACCATTTAGTGCAGAATTTCTCCTTTCATTGCTGCTAGCTGAAGAAAAAGATGGCTGCCAGCTGTGTGGAAAAAAAACAAAGACATAAATACTGAAGAGGTCTATTTGTGTAAATTAAAAGACAGAAATATTTATTGACATATAAAACTGAAACAACTTTAAAGCTTTTCAAAAAATACTGTGAAGCCATTTTTAAAGGTTGTGTCATCTTTTATAGTCTCTGAAAAAAGCATCCAACTTTAAAAATGTCCAGTGTGTCTTCTGTTTATGTCTTCATTTTTTCTGTTTTCTTTCTGATTTATCTTGTATAATGTAAATTTTTGTTATTTTATTGTTATTGCACTGATGTGAAAGGGAATGCATAATGCAAAATGAACAAGTGAATGCACTTCTTTTTCGATACTTCATGATGGCACTTCAAAGAGGCAATAATGAATCTGTATTTGAGAAGAATAACTCAGAGAGATCATAAAACATCACAAATACCGCACATTGCCACCAGAACACTTCTGGCATTTCTCACCTTGTAAATGTCAAGACCTTTAAACCTTAAATTAATACAAACACCTCCAGCTCACATAATTCAGCATAGTTGGCATAGTGCAGGCTGCTGTTGCCACAAGCCGGGGTTAACATAACAAAATAATACAAAATCTGACAATAAAATGGTACCATATATAGCTTGTGGAGTTTGACTTGGATTGCTGTGTGTTCAAGACGGTATACCACACGATGAGCACTGTAAGCAATGTGAACATTTTTTCAACATATGTCAATAACACGAAAAACTCTGCACTAATTAATAGAAGAGTAAAACTAGAATTTAGCTGCTATTTTTTCCCCAGAGGGACTCATAACAACAGATATGCTGGAATAATGACGCAGACAAACGATAACAAAACCCAATTCTGTCACACAATACAAATGCAGTTTGTCCTTGTCATCTTTTTTTGACCAAACGGTTGTGAAAAATGTTGAGGAATTCAGGACACTGATGACACCTGCTACACAGCACCTCATCATTTGTCACACGACAGAATGACTTGACGTTAGATGTCTTAAAGAAACAGGCTTTGCAGACTTAAAACATGCATCTGGAGAGTTTCAATATGAGTAAATGAGATGATTTTTTAATTAAAATTCAATAGCAATATCTTTTATATTTACATCTCCATTTAATTAAGCAATTTAATTCATTATAAGTCGTGTTAAGCAGACAGGTTTAAATAAGGGAGTTATTCACGTTCAATTGCATAAAATTTAGTTATTTAACTTTTATGTGAGTTATTGTGTATTTATGCATACATAATATGTAAATGGTGTTGCTAATATCTGCTCCTGATGATGAAACAAAGGATGTGTAAACCAATGGGAAATAGGAATTAAAATTTATCGTGATTTGCTTTCCCTTTTGTAAAGACACAAGTGAAAAACAAAAAAACAAACAAACCCTGTTTTGTGGTTCCCATTTCATTCTGCAGGACTGTGGCCAACAGTTCATTGCTGAGTGTCCAGAGAAATGTCAGAATGCCGACAGGTTGTTATCATCAGTGCCCTTATCTTCCCCTTGCAGATGCACCGGCACAACGAAAGCAACCTGCACATCCCTCTGGTCAAGGTTTTATGGCCCACTGCAGTTGCCAGCTAACTCTGTCAGGTAATCAACCTAAGACACATAAGAGCAACATTTAACATATTCACAAGCAAATTAAAAATAATAAAAGCATTGTTTTGTTTAAAAGGTAGACTCACAATGTTACATCATGCTGACATTTCACGCAGAATTTTAGTGCCTAAAAGTTATAGTAACATATGAGAAGACAGTGATTTGGATCTAGAGCAGAACTATGAATTTGAAAGGAATCATTAAATGATCATAAAGATACTTTAAGTTGAACCTACCCAAATTTTCATTGTGTTTAGGCTCTGTGCCTTGAGCAAAAAGCTTACATCAGCATGCTCACATGCTTAGAATATTAACAGGCTGATGTTTAGCAAGCATATTATTTGTCATGTTCACCATTTTAAATAATTAGCATGCAAACATTTGCTTAATAGAACTTAAAGTTGAGGTAGAAGAGTCAATTTTCCAGGTGTGTGGTTATAAAGCAAAGACAGAGATAAAAATGGATTTAATTTTGGTCCTTGATGAAAAGTTACAAGTTCACTAAAGTTAATAAAATTCTTTCAGAGGAGGCGTGAATGTCTGAACACCGTCTGCACTTCTGGGATGAATCCACAGACCTCACTATGGACCTTACGGTGTTTTCACAGAACACAGTACTAACTATTGAAATGCTGTTTTTAATGAGACATACTAATGTTATTGAATAATTATTTTAAATGTAATTTTCTTTTAACCATTTAATTAAGAGATGAACATCGGAAAACCTGGTAAACCACAACTCCCCGCATGGCCAGACTTTCAGTGTAGATTTATGAAAGTCTTCCTTGTAATATGGCTGAACCAACATTTTCACCTTTATTATTTGTAATATTTCCAAACATCAGTCTAATTTTACAAAGCAAGAAGGAAATGCAAATTTTGCGAAGAGAGTTAAAAGAAATGTAAAGAACTTGCAGCAAAGCGCCGGGTTAAGGGACTCCACTTACATTTTAAGCATCCAAATCAAAGCATCATCATTTGTAAAAGAGATCAAGCAATGTTTCTGCATTAAAATTTAATTTTAACTTAATACAGGAAATGATGGGGCCCTTTTTTCTTCTAAAGGTTTGTTTAATCTTCACACACATGCTCAAAAAAATCTCTTTGATCCTCTTCTCCCCTTTAATCAGGGTACATGCTCTCATGCCCCCTCCCTTTTCTGTCTCTCATTCAGACTTGTTCCTCCTCAACCCGTCTGTCTCCTTGTACTGGTTTCATTTCTGTTGACAAAGCATTACAGAGCCCCCATGTCTTGTCTTGCCTAATTGGTCCACATGGACTAATTTAGCATCTAATTACCAGGCTAGTTTTCATGCTTCTGAATTTTCAGGGTCGTGTTTTGCCTTTAGATAACTTTCCTCCCTCTCAAGGCTATGTAGTTGCTCACATTTCAATGAACCATACGAATAATTGTCTATTGTAATAGGTATAAATAAAATTAGAAATACAGTAATCAAAGCATTAGTTTTTTAGCTGACCTTGTTACAGTATGGTTAGATAACATATCAAAGCAATGACACAACTCTTATTCAAAAAGAATCGAGATTTGGTGTAAAACGTAGGAAAAAAAACAGAATGCAATCATTTGCAAACAAACCGTGTTTGCCATCAATGAATTTAAGTGTTCCCGAGCCCTGTAGCGATATCCTGTATAAAATCATGTTTTTCATAAAGCGGTGAACTTGGCCCGTCCTTGCTTTCCAAAGACTGAGCCTTACAGGATGCCTCTTTAACATAATACTATAACTTCTGACCAATGAACCTGTTAACCTGTGGAAAGTTTCAAAACAGGATTTTTTTTTAATTCCACAACTTTCATTCATTCCAGTGTGTTTGAAATATGTTGTTGGCATCAAATTAAGAATGAATTCATTAGTGAATCGATTAATTTAAAGGTAAACACAAGAAACTTGTGCTACAGAAAATGGACCAGACTCAGTGAATAACTCCCTAAGCTTAACAACTGTCTTGCACCCTGTCCTTTATAACCTAGACATAAATATACTTACAATAAATCAATATCATCTTAGGTGCAGACTCTAAGAGATATAAATTGTCAGATGACCAGTTAGTGTGTATATTTCAACCGCTTCTCTTTCCTCAGTATACACTTAGGTCCCGTTCATGCAGGCTCTAAGAAGCTATCATTTAAGCACAAGAATTCTAAAGCTGGATCAGTACCCAATGAAGAACCTCCTAAGTCCTATGACTACTATTACTTTAACTATACAGACCAATGAGCAGTGATAACTAACATGTCTTTGGGGTCATCAGGTGGGAACCTCCTTTCACTAGTGTTTCGTCTAGTTGGTCCCACGACACCTCCA
>JAQNCA010000001.1:8890153-8905058 GCA_029783725.1 Acanthurus tractus
CACACCACAACAATTTTCTCCTTTATCTTGCCTATGCTACCACAAACAACACTATCATCAACTAGGACAAAACACACTCGCAGTTTCAGCAAACGAAAAATCACCTAGCCAATTCAAGACAATGCAACTCACAATAAAACTCACCCAAACAGTCAAAGACACACTACAAACCAATTCAAACCAATACAAACAAACAATACAGGCCAACTTACCTGACCGCATGGTCTCAAAGAGGCTCACACAGGCCACACCCTCCACTTAAAAACACTTCCTCATCCTGGATTTCTTCCTTGCTTCTTTTAAGAGTCTGTCCATCCTAAGTGCTCCCCCTGCTGGGCACCCAGCTGCCATTATTTCTTCTTATCCAAATCCACTGACTGGATCTTACTGCCTCATCTGACATTTCCTTTACAAATTTCCTCACACTCTGTCCACTTCCTCCTAACTCCCTTAACAAAGACACAACAGATCTCGCTACAAAGCAAAATATTGTTTTTAATTTAGCATATGTCAAATAACACCCAAACAAACAAACAAACTAAAAAATTGGCAATTAATCACATTCTGACTTATTTTTTACATAGCATCTCAACTGTTTGAAATCTGGGTCATATAGAACAGATTAATGTATATAAACGTGAAAGTTGAATTTAATTAGCAAATACACAAAAAAATTAAGAATTAAAGGAAGATGAACAGGACGCGTGAACCCTAGCCTTAGCCTGATTGCATCTTGTGTATTGTCTGATATCTTTTATTCTTGAATTGCTAATAGTTTTTAAAGGAAAACAACATGTTGTTCTCTTTGCTGCTCTATTATGTTTGTTGTCAGAGTTTAGCTCAGCTTAATTTAGGCTTGCAGGCATGGCAGAAATAGCTGGCCTGTGTAGGCAAATCTTTCTTGTGAACTTCACTTCAGGAAATGATTTATTTCAGTGATCTCTTGTTGATCCTATCCGTCTATCTCTCCGTTTTATTTATTTTTTTGATTTTATAGATATGTTTCTAACTTGTATAAGATCAGTACTTGTGTTGAACTGGTCTCACAACAATTTTAGGTAGAAGTTAAAACATCTACAAAATGTTTTTAATTTAGAGCATTTTATTTTAGCAGATCAGTTGATAAGGAAACATAAGTGTCAAAAGAAAAGAAAATGCTCACAAAACAGGTTTGAAAGATAAAAAAGAGATCTTGAAATGAAGATGTTCAAGCCCTATTTTTTATGTCAGTAAGCTATATAAGGTTATACAATTACTTTCCCTCAAGGGAACCAGAAAATACTTGTTTCACAGCTACACATGAGAGCCAAAAGCCAAAACACAAAACACGAGTTTTGAAACAAACTCATGAGTATGAAACAAATTCATCACCTGACAATCAGAAGGAAAAGAGGTGCAACATGAATAGTGTGTTACATTTTGTTGATAATTATGCAGCTGAAAATATATTTTTCATTGTGACGACTCAAACTGTCTGTGAGATTCAAAACAGGTGCTAAGTGTTGTCAAAAATGTTCTCAAGCATCTATTTTCCATAAAAAATCAGATGCTCAGTCCTGTGACTTGCATGTAGTGGCTGTACATGAGAGGCAGAGAGTCGGGTTAGTAGAAAACTGGGTCAGTACAAGAAGAGTAAAAGATCAGATTAATTGTCAAAATTGAAAGCGGCTGTATTTGGAAAATACATGTATGTGTATGTAATGTCCGTGACGTACTGACCTGTAAGTCCATCAAAGTGTCTCTTGCTTCCATTGGGTGACTTTAATTTAATAGTTTGTTATGCTTTATGTTCTGCTCATATAATTGTGTCATCTGGAATTAAAATCTCAAACAGTGCTCAGTTTCAATTTAGACTTTTAATGACGGCCATATCATTATACAGCCAAACAGGCTTATACTTTATGTGGGTTTTTAAGATTTCAGCACCATAGTAACTTCACTTTCACCTTTATAGCACCTACAGTCATTTTGGTGTGAGAGAACGAAAAAGATTAAAAGTGCCGGGGAAATGTGAGTGTGGGTGGCAGCGGTGTACTGGATATTTGGAGAAGTGGAAGCAACCAAGACTGACAACGCCAGCATTCTGAGACTTATCCACCCTGGGGAGCATTTTTCGAAAAGCATCAGCTATGTGTGAGTAAAACACTGGTCTAGTGTGGACGTGGCCTGAGGCTTGAGTGTATATTGCTAACTACAGCTAGATCGAGAACAGCAATAATGTTGTTATTGGCACTTGTTCTTATTACTTGTGGCCATGTTTTTCTGCTGAAGATGTCTTTCTTGAAAATGATGCAGTGGTACACTTTGTTTTGGCCATCAAAAAAAAAAAACATTAAACACAACACATTTTATACCTTTGAACTGTTTTTGGACTTGACAATTTCTTCTGCATTGCGAACTACATAATTTTCAAAGAAAATAGAAAATACTCTGAGAACCGGTTAACTCTGTGGTCATGCCAGCCTTTGGCCTATGGACTTTACATCTGTGAAGCTCACACTTATATGGGAGGTCCCATGAGGAGAGACATTTCAAAAGATGCACAAGTTCAATAAACTGACACCGGAGGCAAAAAGTATTTCTGTGTTTTTTAGCTATGAGCACAAATGACCTTTTGTGTGGTCCAGCATAGCAAGATAATCCATTATTTTCATGTTTATTCATTGCACAAGTATTTCATATGCCTGTGCTATTATGTGTGCATTTAGTTGTATGATAAAAAAAAAAAAAAAAAAATATTATGACCAAGTCAGTCGAATGGTGGCACGGTTTTTTTAGTTCAACAATTGCTGTGTAATAGATTATAAAGTGCTTTATTAGCCCAATGCATAATTGGATCTCCCTTGCTCAACAGACAATTTACATTCCCTGGTTAAATTATAGGCCACATGCTAGTCTATAGATATGCAGCTTTATTAAACTGTGTAAGGCAGCAACTGCAGTATCCTGTACAAGTTGAATTATGCTTTAATAGGTTGACGTAGTGGTGTGACTGTACAAAAATTGAGAAGAGCCATTTTTGCAATTCATTTACTATTTTGGATTTTATGCTGTTATCCCAAGATTATAAATTACTTTAAAAAAGTATTTTCTTCTTTGTCATCAACACTGAGACTAGAGAAACCAGTGTTGCACGCAGAGAGCAGTTGCTTTTATTTTTTTCCCCATTTTTCTTGTAAGTTCTCTTAAGCTCTGCTGGATGGATGTGGAGATTGGTCCATTATCTACAAATATTAAACTCAGAGGCTTGAAGCTGTGCCGTGTTGTCTTGCCTGTGTTCTTGAAAGATTGTTATACTAAAAGGTATGTTGTCTTGAGTCTCAGTCCTGTGTCCTTCAGTCCTTTTCACAGCATGATGCTACAGCTTCCCTTTCGATTGTATGAGTCTAGAGAGGAACCGTTTTCCCTGGAAGAGCATTCTCTCAAGCTTTCTGATAAAGTTGAAGGTGAAATCCATCTTATTTTCTGATGTAGAGAACTGTTTTGACCACCCCAAAGTCCAAAACACACACACACACAAGCACACGCACAGACACACTTAATCCCATTTTTTACCATCAAATTTAGATAAGGCAGTAAACATGTTGCTTGACTGATGCGCTGATATATTCATGGCAGCTCCACTCGATGTTTTCTACAGTAACCATGTCTGAGTTTGTACAAAGTTGACTTTGATTATGGCACAAGAGGTTGTGGCATTACATCCTGTTTCCTCATAAATAGCTAGCACTACATCAGTACAGGCATTGCCATGGTAACCGTGTGGCGAGGACATCAAGACACCGCAGTAATTTATCAAATTTTCCGAGCACACCAGTCATGGTATTGGAGTGTCAGCTGCTGAGTACTTGAACACAGCGAAAACAGGAAGTACTCAATATACGTTTTAAGAGTGGTTCATCAAGCATTATCTGCAGGGTCCAGGTCTGTGAAACCAAAGTGCAAGATCTCAAAATAACCATGACATGGTTTTTGTTTTTTCATCTTGCATTATCCTCAATGTGGTTTCTCCACAAAACAATTCCCCGGTTAACTTGTTAACCATTTTTCTTACGAAGTGTATTTATGGCTTCACATGTCATTCTCAGGGTTTCACATCACAAGTATGTTGGATTTTGCCTGGTTTACCTGATAACAAGTACAAACTGGAAGAGCACCATTCAAAAACAAAGGAATTTTACAAATTTTGTATGTGTGTTTTGCAGAAAATACAGGACAAAAAAGGCAAAAGAATAATGTAAAGAAATAAATTCTGAGCAAAAAAATAAAATGAAACAGAAGATAAAAATAAGCTAAAATATAATAAGACAGATCAAACAGTTGAATTAATATTACAGTGCAGAGGAAGATGATTAAAAGGCCCCAAGTTTAACTTTATGAATTATTTGAATGGAGCAGCGGACAAGAAATCCATCTTGGCTCTGGACCATCCAGTGCTTTATAAACCAACAGTATTATTTTCAAAATAAATTCACTGACAAAAAAGGGCCAGTGTAAAGTTCTGAGAACTGTAGTATTATTGACAAAGAGTGTCACGTCTGTTTTGTCTTTATTTAACTGGAGGAGATTTCGGCCCATCCAATCAGTGAATTATTGAACGCACTAATGGAATCCTCATCACCTCACAATATAGCTATATCAGTCTCTGTGCCATCTGCATTATTATGGTCAGATACTTTGCTGTTTGTTATAATCTGTGCTTTACCTGAAGCATGTAGGTGTTTAATAAAAAAGGCCAGAGAATCAGGTTGATGTCTTCAAACTTTGTTTTGTGTTCAAAGATTTTTTGATGATCATTTAATACAAATATAAATGGTTTAGCACTTTGCCGTTCAGTCTACAGTCTGTCTGTGAAATATTATGGTTTAAAATGTCAGACTCAGCAATGAAATCCAATAACACCTAGACAGAAAGGTTTCCACTGTCTGTGTTTAAATGAATAGCTCTTTTTTTTTTTTAAGTTCAGTTGGTTTGTATGTGGTAATGTTCAGTATAATACCTGCTATACAGAAGTCAGAACACTCAGATTTCGCAGAAACAAGGAGCAGAATCAGCACAAAGCAAGTGTAAAGTTCTGCTATACACAGCAGCAATGTACTAATTATTAATGAGTACCTCATAAAACCCCACTTCAAAAAATCCTGACAATCTTTTAAAGTTGATGTCATCCAAAACTTTAACAAGCTGCTGCAGTGAGATCAAGATCCTGACTGAAAAACATCAAAACAGTTGTTTAGAGCCACAGGGTTGTTAAACTGTTGAAAACAGCCTTTTCATTGAGGCTGATATGAACCTGTAATTGTTCATTAGTGAGTTGTCTAGATTATGCTTTCTTAAGAGCCTCTTAATAACTGCAGTTTTTCGAGGCCTGTGGGAAATAGCCTGAGAGCACAGAAGTGTTTTTCAGACGATCTGATGCCATGCAACTAAATAAAAATAAAAAAGTCTTTAGATACAATATTGAGGCAGCAGATTTAAGACAATTTCTTACAAGGTTTAAGAGCTGATAGGAGTACATTGTGTCCTGCTAATTGTATTGATTTTGAAGACAGTAAACTGGTATGGAAGGACTGACAGTTTGTTTTCACTTTCTGAATTTTTCCAGTAAAGTATGAGGCAAATTCATTGCATGTATAATAAATAAAAATTCAGGAGATACCGACACAGGATGGTTTGTCAGACTGTCAGCACCGGCAAATTTTGCATGTGCATATTTCTTTTTTTTGACAGTTGATGTCAGAAAAAAGAAGGACTGCTTTTTACTTCAAAATCATAAATGTAAATTCACTTTTGTTAGATGTGTTGCAGCCTTTTAGCACTCTGTTGTAACCAGCATGGCATTTCTCCATGGTGTTTATTTTTTTTCCAGCTTCACCTTAGTGGAGGGAATGCCATCAATAACATTTGTAATTTCAGAACTGAAATTATCCACGAGATCATTGACTGAGACCCAATCAAGTGCGGGTGTGGAAGAGGAGCCTGAATGAATAATTCACCAGCGGTTTCACTGATAGACTGTTTTCTGATTAACTCTGATTGAACATCTGTGTGCATCTCAAAGAAAACAGAAGAATAATCAGAAAGAGCAGCATCAGTCGCTACAACCTTAAAAATGTTGGGGAGAGTGCAACTTATTGTGTGTGTGTGTGGGCTCTGCTGAGTCAGTCCATAAACAGGGAAAAGCACAGTTTTTCTCAGTGCTGCAGTCCTGAGGGCCGTCAGCATGGACGTTAAAATCACTGGAACTGCAGAGTCACACTTAATGCAGATGACAGAAAGCAGTCCGGCAAAGTCATTGTAAAAGTTCACACTGTATTTAGGTGGACTGTGGGTGTTTAAGAATGCAGCCAGAATTTAAGCAGAGAGCACCATCACCACAATAAAAAAAAAAGACGAAAATTTCCCAGAAGACATCTGCTTGCACTGGATAGAATGAATATAAAATTCAATATTCTTATGTGCATACGGGAGAGTTTCTGTGTGCGCTGTGCCAGGAAGATTTGCAAGGTGTTGTGTGAGCGGAGATGCAGTGGGGCAGCTTCCTGGCATATATGGATATCGCAGCTGGCGCTGTAATCTCTGATCTTAATTTGTTAGCGGTATCTCTAAGAAGGGTGGTGGGTGGAGGGGGAGGGGGTAGAAAAAGGCAAACACTTAGTGACCTCCCTGACCTTATCAGCAGGAGAAAGGCGTTCTTTTTTCATCTTTGTTTGTTCATTAAGGGGGGTGTTACAGAATCTCCTTGTGTTTTTTTTTTTTTTTTTTTTAGGGGGGTGGGGGCAAAGGACGTGAGAGTGACTCTGGGTTGAATATAATGCCAGTGTTAATCAGCGCCTCCATTTTATCAGTGAATCCCAAATGGGGTGAGGCAGGGTAGGAAGAAGGAATTAGCGGACTGATCCATGCGCTGCTTGTCAACATGCTGACATTGAGGCTGTGATGTTTTGTGTCCGTGGCACTGACGCTGCTGTGTTGTCAGGGTGAATCATTTTAGGGCCTGTCTGATGGATGTTGCAGATTAAACCAGAAATGATCCATCAGGCCTTTAACTTCAAATCTGCTTAGGTGGAGGCCATCCGCCCTCAGAAGATGCCCGCATCCCCCAGAACAGATTGAAGTTATCAATGCAGTTGATCCCTTTCAGGCTGCAGGTTTTGTTGAGCCATCTGTCGAGTCCTGAGAGTCTGATGAACCTGTCGATGCCTCTGTTGACCGCTCTCGGTGGTCCACTAATAAAAAACTGGGCTCCAAGTTTGTTCAGACAAACAGTTCATGATATCCCGCTTTAGCACCTCTCTGCTTTCTGTGAGAGTCATTTGCCCACACTATAACTTAAACTTTTCTCACTGCATATGTGTGAGATTTCAGCGTCTTCCACCAAAGCTGTAGTTTAAATCATCTCTCTGGGCGGGTTTTTTTATTCATATCACACCATTATTTCATCAAACTTTCACATTTTTCTTTCGAGACGGACTTTTTATAATACTGCCATGTCCAAACTTAGCAGTAGTCATCTCCATTTTTTGTATCACTGAGATTTATTATTAATTCAATTTTTTTGAAGTTGGAAGGTTGGGGTTGACTGTGGTCTACATCTCTCCTCACCTTTGACTGTCCACCGCCGTATCCTGCACTTAACTTCAGGTTTAGCATCAAGATTTTTCAAGCAGCTGCCAGTTCCATATACAGCACAGGACTTCATTGCACTTTAGTTTTAGTGAGACTTGTGAATTTTATGGTGCCATTTATTTCAATCTTTTCATGGTTGAATTCTGATGAACTAACTCAGTGGCAGAAGACACTGCCTCAAGATTTCCTTGAGTGCTAATACCCAGTCTTCTGTGACAAATTACAGCAGTCTATGCACGTCATTGATTCTTTTAAGCAGTGAGGCGTAGTGCAGGCCAAGACTCAATTCTGTCAGTATTCACTGGGACTTTGAGGACTACTTTACTGACTAAGTTACTGTTAAGTTTTGTCAACACTGTAAGCATCAGAAGGCAATATAAAGTAGATAATTATGATTCAGAGCTGACATAAGTTATCCTATAATTACTTAATTAATTACCTACTTAAAATTCAGTTCTTGTAAATGTAAAGAAAAGGAAAAAGTAAAACAAAGACAACAAGCAAGAAGAGCGTCTGTAAAGCATAATGTATAAATCTCAATATTTATCTTTGTTTTTTTTAATCTAAATATATACTGGTTTACCAGTACTCTTCATTATCTTGGATAGAAAAGGTTAAAAAATACGTAACATGACAGAAAAATTTGGGCCACAGCTGCTGCAGACCCTTTTCTGAACATCCCTGTCTGCCACAGAGTTAATAGCTGAAGGTCATAATGTTCCAGTGCCAGGAGGATTCTTACATCAGAAAATATCAAGTGTGCCATTTAACACTTTTGCAGTCAGAGCAAAGTTGTTCTTTTATTTATTTGAATATTGTTGTGTGAGCTGTGCAGATTTGGGGAAAATCTCTTTCTATTTATCTATTTTTTTCTTGCTCAGTATTTCAAGCAGATGCCTCTAGTTCTGCTAAACTTAATAAACATCTCTTGTGTATTTTCAGTCGCAAACTGAAGAGGAGTGAATTTTTATTAATTTTATTGGCGAGGTTATGCTGTAAAACCACATTCGTTGAACAGACCAATTTTGTGTAAACACATTTGAAACATTTTTTGAAGTAAAAAGTATTGTGGCAGCAAGAATGATAAAGAATTTTAATAAATTATTTGAGACTAAGATGTGAGACCATAATTACCTTTATTCAGTTTCATTGATTAGAATGGCTTTCAGCCTCACTCTCTCTCTAAATGGAATATAGGAAGTCAATACTCAGTAAAATGTTAATCTAGTCTAAAGGTACAAAGGCACGATTATGTTTTCTCTGCATGAACTTGGGAACAATGGTGATGGGTAGATGTAAAATAGGAAGTATTCTGCACAGACGGTGTCTGGCATGCCCTCAGACACTGTCTGATTCAATATTAGTTTAACTGCTCCCCACATACAATTAATTAATTAGAGTATTAAATGCACCCATGGGTGCACTCAGCCAATATGGAAACGAGCTAAACTTGCTTCTCTCTATGAATTTGAGATAAGAGGAGAAATAAAGGAGAAAAGATGTCTGTTTTTATGTAGTTCACGTCAGTATTCACACACATACCCTTGAGTTTAATTCTTCATAGGATTTTAGTGAAGTGCTTGAATTCAATTGGTGCACTGATGCATTTGCAGAATTTATGTTGTGTTGTGACTTTGAAAGTGTGCTAGTTATTGTTTCTTTAATCAAACCAACAGGATAAAATGGACAAAGCATACTTTAAAACTATATGCAAAAGTCAAACACTGAACTTTGCATAAAGATGTCAAAAGATTGTTCAGTGTCTTTTTGACAATGAAAAAATGTCTCTGGAAATCTGGGTTTGCCATTGGGTTGCTTGTTTTATAGCCTGCATTTTATTGCATTTTTTTAGCATCTCTGGAACAGCAATTAGGAAGTATTCTACACAAGCATGATATTTCCACCACAACCGCACAGAAAATAATACACAGGAAGCATGACTAAAACTGCCATGCACTTTTTTTGACAGTTAATTAAAGAAGGACCTGAGGAAGGTGCATGGAAAGTGATGCAAGATGGCAGATGTGACTCCAATAATAATAAGAAATTAAAATCAGGCAAAGAAGACTAATAGCCTGAACATTATTTTTTTCATACAAAAGCTGTGATTTACAAATCGTAACCAAAACTGTAATTGAAATTGTTTATGGATGCCTGAACCTACACTTAGCTTATTAGTTTATTTATTTATTAACTTGGAACAGTTGACACATAAGCTTCACATTATTCATTTGCACACAAGATTTGCATCCTTGTTATGTTAAATTACAAAATAAACCCCAAAAGCACACAAAAAACAATGTGTTTTCTGCAGGCGTGTGTAATTGTATTTAATCCCCTATGTAACCAGACGTGATCTTTTACTCTATAAATGACAAACTTATTACTTTTTAGGGTAATTGTAATATAAGAATGTTTTTTTACTCTTGGAATACACATGACTTCTTTTCCATTTTCTTCTTTTTTTCCCCCTATCGCTCCCAGCCATCTTATCATTGTTATGCCTGCATACACTGCTTACATGGTGTTGTCAGGCACCCAAATATTCACTTAAACACATCTGTCTATACAGCCTCTGTCAACCGCACACACACACACACGCACACATTTTTAAATTGCTGACATGCTTGTATATATCATGTTTTTTTCATTTTTTTGGTCTCAGAAACACATTTAAGCCTGTTTGTTGAAAGCCCACAACTCGAATTTTGACTCGGTGACTGTGAGTGATGTGATGTGGAAAATTGTATTGAAAAAATATACTTGAAGGTTCAATAGAAAACTATGAATCTTGTCATTGCTGTTTGGGTAAACTAAGCAGAACTTCAAAACATCTGCTTGTTCATCTTTCGATTCCACGGCATCAAACACAATTATGATTGTCATCATAATTAGACAGGCAGATATAAACATGTCTGATAATACAACAACGCCTGAAATGAGCTGATTAACTTCTTCAACACACACTGTTTACTTAACTATATAGCTTGAATAATAAGGCTATACAGCACCCATACTTAGACAACAGCAAAACAAACTGTACATGTGTGCAGATAAATCCTTGTTTTATTCAAAGGTGCATTATTTCATTGTTTTTCATTCTTAAAATTGCCCAAGTACATATATTTTCTGCACATGTAAAATTTTTGCAAAGGCGGCTTCTCTCCTTTCCAAACAAAATGACCTAGTTAAGCTAAATAACAACCCCTGGGAGAGGAGATAACATGGATACCCGTAATACTGATAGAAAATATACCAAACATTGATGTAACATTAGCGGTGTAGTTATTTTAAGCCTTTTTTCTGAGGATGATGTAATTTTCATAAGTAGAGCCAGGAGAGGTGAATAACTGCCTGCAGACATTAGAGTCATCAGGTGTCTGTGTGTGATTGAACTGCCTTTAAAGTCAGACAGATCACGGACTGCTGTGAATTGTGTCTGAAATTTGACCTAATTTCGAAAAAAGGTCTACAAAGAGAAACATGCTCTGCTCGAATTTCCAAAGAGAGAGCACTTCAGTTCATCCAGGAACAAAATAAATGATGGTTGATGAGAGTATCACAGAAAAGTCGAATACAAGTTAGTCGTTATTTAAGTATACAATTATTATTATTGGTGGATGTTTGTGTAGATAGCAAACACACATTTTTACAGCATAAATTAATCATATAAGCATTAGAAATAGCTGCTTAAATCCAAAACCACAGACTTGTCCTGAGTGTTTTACCCATGTCTGTTAGCTACAAAACAATGCCTTATTCAGTTTAACACACATGCACACAACTTAATGTGTTATTTTACAGAGGTAAATTAAATCCTTTTAGAGAAACCTTGGACATGTGTTGCTGTCAGTTTCATTAATTGCCAGTCATTTTCACTTTCACTAGTAATGTTGGCTAAGAAAACCGGCACACAGACTCCACAGATGAGCACATGAAGTCACATTTGTTGGTTTGGTTTTGTTTTGTTTCTGTTGTAGTTTTATGTTTGTGATTAGCTTTCCCGCATCCTATGCTGTATTTATCACCTGAAGAGCAGGTTTTGACAGGTGGATGCTGCCTGCAAAACAGTCTACCAGCTCAAATGATTTACTCCTATTTTTTTATGTTGTAGGAAAGGGTCACAGGCTGTGAGTCAAATCTTTATTTTTAAGCTTCAATTGTTACTAGTGATTCTCTTTGTGTTCATTTTTAGTTTGTTTTTAATGCAAAACAATACTCAAATAATATGGTACATGATTACATAGTTTGATTATTAACCCCCAAGCTAAAAGGCATCATGTTATTGCTGAGAATAGATAACAATAATTAGTCACCAGGAAAAGAATGGCTGCAACAAGACCCCAAGTCACATTCTGTTTAACTTAACACTCTGTTTAACTTAATATTTAACTTTATATCAAAGCAAATGAAAATCAAATACAGAATGGACCTGCTAAAGATGAATTTGACTGCGGCAAGATACTGTATAATCATACATATAAAACCTGTACAGCGCAGAGCAGCAGTGATTTGATAAAAATCTAATTACAGTTCTATAAGATTTACTCAAATATCCTTCTGCATAATGATGTAAGATTAGATCAGGCACTAAACAAACATATTCACAGCTTCCCAAGGGCACCACGCAATCTGTTCCAGAGCTGTAATGATGAGGTGGAGGAAGACACAGAAAAACACAAGGCTGCAGTTTACAATTTAAAATACTGATGAATTACAGGTCAACAACCTCGCAGCACTTGTATGGGCGGACACACTGAGGGTAGGACAGGAGAATGGGCAGGGGCAGTTGTGCTGTAGACCATAATCTGTGCTTACCAGTGCAGCTCTCTGTGGCGGGCAGCAAATAAATCTGCCAAGCAGCAGCAGATTCATAAAATCCCTCAGGTGGCTCTGTTCATTTATCTACATTTGCCAGGGCTTCCAGCTGCCAAAAGCAGGTGGCATGCTTTGGCTTGGAAATTGACTGTTCCTGAGATGTAGAGCTCTTTAAAGGGGTGGGAGAACAGACAGGGAGAGGCTGGTGGGGGTTTGAAAAGGTGGCAGTGGGGTATGGGTGACAAGGTCACAGGGTGAAGGGTATCAAGTGTGCAGCGGTTCCATATAGTAGACTTGTAAGACTCCACATCAAAATTGTCTCATTGGAAAGATAAATTGAAATGAAAATGCCCTCATTTCTAATTTCCTCCCCTCAAAAATTCAATTTCTAGAATGGTGGCACTCCCAGGGAGGGAAAGTCGGTGCCTGCAAAGGGGGCTGGGGGGGCTGGGCACACCACGAGATAAGAAATTATAGATGGAAATAATCTGGGGATCTATTTCCTCTACTCCCCTCCCTGGCCTGCTGCAAAAATGATGTGGTGAAGAGGGAAATTAAAAGTCACCATGATGCACCTCATTGCAGCTAGCACTTGTTTGGGACCGAGGTGCTGCTTGGGATTGCACTTGAGGCCCCAAACAGCTGCTAGCCAGGACACACTTGGTGCTTGATTCATTTTGATGCACTGCTAACCTGGAAGTGCAGTCAGATTTTGTACTTTGCATTCCTGCACCCAACCGAATAACTACATCTAGCTTTTGGACACAGTGAACAAACAAATGCATAAAGGATTTTTTAAATAACTATTAATCATAATTTTATGTAAATATCTTCATGTTTAATTACTCTTGTTATTTCACCCAAGTGTTAATTTAAAGACCGAACAATTGTCCTTTTATCAGGTGAGGTTGAATATTTAAAGGGCTGTTCCTGCAGAAATGTACAGCTTGCAGATGCTAGCAAAAAGTTTTAGGAGTAAGTTTTCGAGAGTACTTAAGGGTATAATGCTGCTTCTGACTCCTGAGTGAAGGCAGCACTGTGTCAGAGTCTTTGAGGATCTCCATCACCAGCATCACAAAGCCTTAGATGAGATGAAAGTACATGTCGAGGATTATTACCAGTGACAAAAACTGTGTCTACAGCTATGACACAGAGAGCAAACAATAGTCTTTGCAGTGGAGTCAGTGCTGTAATGTTGAGATATTTCACTGGATGAGTGAAAACTTTGGCCTGCTGGTGGCTTTAGACGGCATGTCGGGGATAATCAAAGTAATTAGGAATCATCCTCTGATTACTGTGAATGTGTGTACTAAATTTGAACCAAAAGACTGACAGACATTACCATCCCTAGAGTCAAGGCACTGGCATGGTTAATAATAATAATAATCCTGTGTTCACGGTATGGTGACTTCTCATAGAGAAATTATGTTACTTTGAAAGGGACATCATGTCAGGCATCTGATTTGGAGCTTTTTAATTGGGCACTTTAGCCTGTTTCAGGATGATCCCATGTATTTGACAAGTTTAAGATCACTTTTACAACAGTCTTTCTACATTAGAGTGCAGTCAGACGTCTCGGTAATGACACGGCCTGTGATGCATAAACATCTACATAGTCTTCTCTCTCCATCTTTTTTCCATTTAATTGCATCTCCATTTAAATTCAACTGTGGCTCTATTTTGCTTTCACTCGCTTTGAAATAGAATGGGGTACAAGGCAGAATGAAATAAGCATAGGCAAACATGGGTATGAGTTTTCAAACAGCTCCGCTCACTATTATTTTTTTTCTAAATAGCTTTAAGATTGACATGAATAACTTTGATGTTTTTCTCAGCCTGCTCTCAGGGAAATGATGGAAATACATACAACACATAAGGAGAAGCGTCAATCAAAGCCATTCACACTTTTGTACATACAGTATAGCATCATCAAATCATCAAAAAATTAAGGAAATTCATAATCTTCTCTTTCACATATGAATGTGTTCAATGGCTCAATACCTATTGAGGCCTAAAAATATGTCTAATCTTGCTTTCTTTTGCAGTGAAGTAGCACATCACCATCTGCCTAACATGTCCCTGGATATCTGTGGTGCTTGATGGTCTCTCCCAACATTGAAGGCATTATGCAGGAAACCACTGTGATTGCACATCATTAGGGGCGGTGCAATGCTGCTGACTATATTATTTAAGAGCAGGTCAGGGCTAAGTAACAAGGAGAAAAGTGCAGAAGTGGCAGATTTCTTCCTATGCATGTGGTCAAGTCCTGCCGCATCACATCATGCCCACTTTGAGACTGCTGCTTTTTTTTTTTTGATGGAAAAAAAATGCCTTTAAAGCAGTATCATCACTTCAGCAGAAAGGAGGTTTTGAAAATATTTCCAAAAATATCACAGGAACTCCTTACTTTAAAAAAAAAAGAAAGAAATATAAGAGTTTGAGTATTCAGTGATAATTG
>JAQNCA010000001.1:8922956-8951174 GCA_029783725.1 Acanthurus tractus
AGTTCAATGCTACGACATGTGTTACATCCACCTGCTCCTTCATCGAGGCAGAGTGGTGATCGAAGGTGGGAGGGGCTGCTGAAGGAGTGGGGCTGGTTAACAGCTAATGAATCGAGGAATAAGCTTAATACAAAGCGACAGAAACAGAGGACAAAGAGGCAGAAATCGTTACAGGACTTTTCAGATTTGATGCTGTGAGTGTGTACATCGTGTTTCTCAAGTTTGCTTCACAATCTGCAAACTTAGAGCCGTGATCTGCTGTTGGAAACAAGTATTTTACAAATGTGTGAAACCCATTTTGCAAACTTGTGAAATTATTTGTGAACAAATGCATGTAAAGAGGGAGGAACATTTGTTCATTATTTTGGTAAATTACTGGAAACACTTCATGTTGGCAGTATCCTACTAAGGTTGGAAATTTCTTGCAAGTACAAAGTACTTTTGCTGTCTGGGTTGACTGGAGGCCCACCAAAACTGGGCCTACCCACTCCTCACGAAGCCCAGCACAAGTGATGTCCTGTTGCTCATTTACCCCAGTCAATAATCAAGCTTCAATATATCCACTTTTATAGTTACTGTTTTGGTTTTTTTTCATGGTGAATCCTGCAGTCTAATAAACGGAATGTTAATCGTCTTTGCTCCAACTCTGCAGGAATAGCTGACTGCAAACAATAAAAGTGGACACAGACAACCTAAAACCACCACATTCACTGCACATCAGAGGTTTAGAGGAGTGAATTATTCGTGGTTCTTCTCAATAATCAATAATTTACAAAAAAATTCTGAACACAAGCACTGATAATTGCTTTGCAGGAGGCTGTCTGTGTGTCTCCACCAGAGATGCTTTCACTGACATGTGCAATCACACAGGCCTACAGTATTTAGATAATGATGGCATGAAAGCCGCTCTGAATTAAATGACAGATATTTAGTTAAGATGCAGTCCACGAATATGTTGTAATGATTTAATATATGAGACTTTAATACATCATGGCCTCTCATGAATTATGAAGTAATTACCTGCCCTCAGCTAAGTGATTAGAGTCGAGTGGTGAACTGGGACAGTGCACTTTTTGCATTACTCACAAGTCGTGCAGGAAGTTTTGCAGATTTTTCTTAGTAAAACAACAGAGTAGAAGTACTCAATAATCTTTTTTTTAACCATAACAAATATTTGCCAAAACAGTGACTAATTTTGCAGAAAAGCTCATTTTAGACAATAAAGCAATAAAAGACAGTTTTATATTATCATGCATTAATGTATTCATTGCACTACTGCTGTTATTCTGCTGTTGAAAATGATGAGGGTAATTTAATATATTTGACACATATAAAGTAAACTACAAGTACCTTAAGATTATATTTAAGTACAGTAAAGTACATGCACTTACTTATTTTCCACCACTGGTATTATGTGGTTTTAATCTAAATTAATAAGAATCTTTTTAGGTGGCAGGTTTGACTGGGCAGTCTGCCCAGGTAAGGCCTATGTATTGGAAACACTGATCTGGCATGCACAAGCTGTTTGGGTAGAATCCAAGGCACCTCACAAACTCACTCTTCATGCCTTCCCTCAGCTGCTGTGAGAGCCACATCCAAAGTGTTTCTCCAAACACAACCAGGCAGAGCTGGGGCTGTGATGTCGATCATGTAGAAGAGCAAAAACTGCCCCAACCTAAAGAATAATCCTGTTAATCCCCCTTCTGATGCTGTAATAATGTGGCACACTTGAAGCAAAAAGGCATTCAAATTCCTAAGGATTGTAATTCTCTATATATGATCAACAGTGTCTCCTAAACAGTGTGTTTATGTACCACTAATTTGCAGCAGCATAATCATACTTAGAATTCCCTCCTTCATCTGCTTACTACAAATAAACCCAAATGTATCCCTGTAAGGCTGGATATCACTGCAGTCTTCAACCTGTTGTGTACCGGCAAGATGAGAAGGGGATGTTTGTCTGCTCAATATTGCAGCAGACCACTCAGCCACAACACGGATCTGTGTGCAAACACTTTTGTAATAAGAAATTTGTGTCTAAGTATACCTCTGCCTTTTCCAACAACAGTCTAATTTCATGGTGTGTCGTGTTTGTTCTTGCAAGATGTTTGACCCCTTATGGAACAATTCAAATTTAATTTGTGGCAGAGAGATCCAAAACACCACAAACACAGAGTCAGGAAGTTAAGCCTTCCATACATGGACGATGACTGTGGGGGCACAGGGGCGTGATTTGTCAGAAAAGCAGTTTATTTATTAGGGGATTTGTGCTGATTTGCACACAAATTTAAACAACTAAGAGGTTTTTATCCTTTGACTAAACCTAATACAATGAAGTGTTTTTTTAATAACAGTATTTGGTCCTCCAGTTTTAATACACTATTTATTTGGAATCTAATAATAACTTGGCTTTTTAATAGTAGAGCATGTGCTGTATTTAATCGCCTCGTTTTCCATGCTTACATGTCCCAGAATGAAGCATTAACACAAGCTTTAACAGCTGAATGACTTGGCTTTCACCAGTGTTTTTCCCAAAATATCGTAAATGGAATGAGTGATGTCTAAGATATAAAACTGCATGTGTGCAATAAACCAACAAATAATGCAGTGACCTTTAGGCCCTTGGGCCACTGACTGTAATCTGGACAACACCAGCACTCAGTGGTATTATCCATTATATAAGGTTACACTGTGAAACCTTATACTTCCTGTATGGTGTTAAAATCAAAACAGTGTACTTTAAAGTAAAATAAACCCAACAGAGTGTAAAGCATTTATTCTTACAATCACGGTTAGAATTTCTTGAAACCTGTTGTGAAGAAAAAAGGAAAGGGCGGAAGGGAAAAGGGAATCAGGGGAATGTTTAGCCCCCCATTATTGCTGGCAGTCAGGATTATTTCACTGACCTCTTCATGCTGTATAGAAACTGTCATTAACGTGCCCTAGGTGATTACATTGTGATTGGATGGTGCAAAAACACATAAAATCCAGTTGAAAATGCTCCTGTGAGCCATTTGAGACCTGATTACCTAAGCAACTCCTGGAAGTTCATAATAACACAGAAAATGACCTCAAAAATGACTGAACAGGTAAATCAACACCTGACCTACAACAAAAATATATATATTATCAGCTTAACAAAGATCTTATTTATTATGGTACATTTGTCATTTGTAATACTCTGTGTTTAAGGAAACACACACCAAACTCTGACTTCACAATCAAGACAAGAGTCAGGTCTCTAAAAAGGCAGTCACTTCATTCATTTCACTAAAAGAAAAAGTTTAAAGAAAATGAATCTTCAAATTTTTTAATATTTAATTCACAGTGGAAAAAACTGCCAAAAAATGACTAATTTCAGCTTCTCAGATGTGAGGATGTCTTGACTATTGCGTCCCATATAGAAGACTGACTGTTTGTAACGACGAAGAGGGGATTTAAAGAAACTATTTTGGGTTTTAAGGGATTTTAATTTGCATTTTATACTATTGTCTTTAATTGTATAAACAAAACAGTTAATTTTGTAAATAATCCTTAGTTGCAGTCCTTCCAAATTGACACTCTTTAGCCACAGTTCTCCTGCCTGTATTGCACATCTGGCGTGTGTTACAGGCATCAAATGCACTTCAAATTCTCCAGATGTTGCCTCTGTTCTCTGTGCATAGGAATATGAGGGATGAACAACTATGAGGAGAATACCCCCGAGGTGGAGGGCAGTGTCATCTGCCAAGTTCACCCTTGCTCATGTGGTTCCTACCTCCAGCTGAGCACCAACGCTTCAGCACAAAAGGATCCACTGAATTCTCATTCTGTTTTATCAAGAGGAAGATGCCCTCTGCTCTCTTTACACTGTCACACTGTAATATCTGTTTTATAACTCTTGCCCCTCAAATAAAGCATCTTTGGAACAACATATTTCATGAGCTTTGCGACTATCTTCGTCTGTCATATCTGCCTTCTGATCTGGAGGAAAAAATGACTGGATATACAGAGGAAATCGGACTCTGAAAAAATGTAAATTATAGTCACCAATTTTCCACTATTTTTACCAAGAACATTACAGCATTCATGGAACACATGTACTTGAGTGTTAGATGTGATTGTAGAATACAAAGCTAAAGGCTTACCATCAAAATGTCTCATAGTACAATCAGGAAAAACACAACTACCCAGAGTTCCTCTGATTTGAGGTCGCATGCATTATTTACAATAATTGACTTTCTGACGAGTCACAATGAAAGACAGCCGAACAGGCCAGAGTAATCAGTTCCTTGTCGAGGTGAGTGAATGGTTTTAACAGTTTTGTCAGGAACACTAATGTCATTTATTGCGGATTATTTGGCTGTGACAAAGTTGGCAGCGGACACGTAAACAGGAAGTGAGCCATATCAGTGCTGCAAGACTCCAATCATGATCAGATTTGCTCAGTCGACAACTAGACAGGTCCTCAGTGCACCTGTTCTCAGTGTTCTCTACTTGATAGGCCTCTACCTGCCCCCTGCTATTGCAGCTTGCATCAATACTTCCTGTTTAATGTGTCTAACAGACTGGGGATATGCGGGTCAATTGAGGCAGACTTAAAACTTCCTGAAGCAGACTTTAAACTCCTGTAGAAAGCTATGGCTTTGACATTTGGCTTGGGATGCTTCTGCCAAAGAGAAAAAAATAAAATCAGGTTGCATCAAAAGTTATAAGATGAAATCCAATGAATATGTCTTGACTGCAAGAGCGAGATTGTGCACTACAAAAAAAAACAAGTCAAGTGTTTCTATACTCTGTAACATAACTGTTGTTACGAAGAGCATCTGTGTGTTAGAAAATGATTCCTTGCCTCATGTGATAGCATAATTTATAGGGGACACGTGTTGGTTAGTGCACAGCTTGGCAAAATGAGCCACATGTCCCGACTTTGTGCTGTTAAGTCCTTACACTCAGTAGAAATCCGAGCAAACTGGGATTGCCTCTGATTAAACCTACAGAACACAGTAATTACCAATACAATTATGTAAAGCATCTTTTAAGGAGTGGGATGGAAACAAACACCCTGTGAGACACATTTATTCTCACTGAATGCTACACACTACATCAGGGGAAAAAAAAAAAAAAAGAAACACACACCCACCAACTCTTTCCACCATCTCTGCTTTCCTTCATCACTTTTAATTGACAGTATGCATTTTTTTTAGTGCAAGATTTCATTACAGAGTTAGCATCATAACAACTATTGCATTGTATGCAACACTTGTTTGTGCATGGCAAGAAATACTCTCCTTTATCTCTTTGGGCCAACTGAAATGGGAACATATTGATTCCCTCTTCCACAAAGTGGCTTTATGCCTGTATATCAGAAATACTCTGCATCTTTACTGGCCTTGAAAATTGTGGAGCTGTGTTCCCGATTATGACACAACAGGGTACAGCTTTCTAAATTTATCTAATGGGCTTACAACAAAAAGACCTCTTTAAACTAACTGTAAAAGCATCATGGTGAAGCTATGATGTATCTCCCTCTTTCTCTTTCTCTTTCTCCCTCTCTCTCTCTCTCTCTCTTGCTAAGCAGAAACTAGAATAGTGACACATTTGCTATAAAACAACATAGCAATATAATAAAAATGTAATAAAAAGTTTGCAAAACATTAAGTTTACATGATGAAATGACAAATGTACCATTTAGAACTTAACTTAGACAACTTGATGAAATTAAGCAAACAAGCAAGAGACGTCCTTGAAAACCTTGACCACTCCAACCCAAAACTAAACTTTTTCCATGTAAAAAAATACCTGCTTTCCAGTATAAACTAATATGCTAAAAAAAAACAGTGAGACAGAGGATGTTGTGAGATACTGTGAGATTTTTTTTTTTTATATTTCAAGATGCTGTTGTTTTTTTCAAGTTGGCCTCCCTCAGCTCTTGTCTTTATTTCTCTTCACAATAAGAAAGCATTTGGAAAAAGAACTAATCAATCATATTTTTCTACTTCTGTAGGGCTACAAATGTGTTAACTATTTATGAGATTGAGGAAAATATCAGACAGCCGGATGATCCTTCATTTTTACTTGAATTGACAAAGCTATTACATTTTTATCACTTGTTTGTCTGCACTTGCATGGATTGAAATAGCCAAACCTTATAAAGAAATGCAGGTTGGAGAGACACTCCTGCAGACTCATGGAAAACCAGCAGACTGGCATCCAGCAGAAAGAACAGATCATGTAATTCTCCACTCATGAGTTTATCATGGATGTTTCATGGTAAGAACCCAATTCATTAGTCAACCGTGGTGGTTGCATTTTGCTGATGTTGGTATGTGTAAACCAAAGATGGTAATAGACAATCTGATCCTCAATTAGTGGGGAGAGGAAACTCATTAAGAAACAATTACAGTCACACATTCCTGTGAATCCCCACAGAGCAGTCTTGCCGGCTGCCCATGCCCACAGAAAAAAAATCTGGAGAGGAAGAAAATAAAATTTCATCCCTCCACACCTGTGATTCCTCTTCCAGACGTCTCCACCAGCTGCAACCCCTTTAAAGCCTGGAGGTAATACTTAAATTTAAGTATCTATTATGGATAAAATAGCAAATGATTCTCTGTTAAAGGTACCTTGTTTAGCCTGCTGCCACTGTAACCCAGACATCGATATGAGGTGTAAAACGGATGGATGAATGATACTCAGTGCTCTTTTCTCAAAAAAAAAAAAGAAAGGAGCATGATCAGATCTAATGGGGTCACTAGTACTGAAAATATTGTTTGTGGTGTTGCTAACCTTCACACATGTGGCTTTCTGTGTCAGCTGTTACAGAACAAATGGTGAGTAAAATGTAGCTACATGAAAAAGAGATACAATATACCTGAAAAAAGTCCTTAAAAAATGGACTTTTAGCATTTGCAGCAATCATTAAAAATATATCAAACAAAGTCTTACAACTGACTACAATAGGGGGGAATTCCAGTACTTTTAAGCCTGGGGCTATTTTAACATGTCTTGGGTAAAATTGTACAAATTACCTGAACAGATTGCCTCAGGTGGGACTTGTAACATGGCTCCAATGGCTAAAATATACTCCTTCGGGGCAACTATGACCCTCTACCAAAACTGCTTGTATGCCACTCTCAGGCTGCAATTGTTAGATTCTGAGTGTTTGACAACATATTTGAGTGTATCTCTGCAGAAATGAACCTTGTCAGTGAAAATTGTTTGTTTGTTTGTTTGTTTTTTCTAGAAACACGAGTCTTGCTCCGAAATCTGGGACATGTCTTGGTTGGATTTCCAGTTTAACAAAAATAAATAAGGCCTACATTAAAATACAGCAGAATTCCTCTAAGCTGGCCTTGGAGATCAGGAATACTTCTATTTCACCGGCAATCTTAAGGGAAAAGAATTAAATTATATGAACCTCCTGTATGACAAGACTATAAAGTAGACTTTCAGAGCCTTTGATGTAGTCAGTCATGTGGTGTTGTTTGCTGTATTCACCATGCAAACATGATTATTGGCAGTTCCAGCATCAGGCATAACACCTGAAATGTAGCCACAGGGAAGAGTGACATTTTCTATTCTGCTTCTCATTTGCTAAACATAAATTGTATGTTGTCATCTGATAATACCTTATCACTCTGGGCAACGATTTGAATGCTAAAAGCTTGTGTTGCCTGGAAAATGATGTGTTGAGTCACCCTGGCAATTCCTCAAAAAAGTAAATTACTGCATGAGCACGCAGCAAGAAGCCGAAAAATCCCAGCCATTTTCTGTACCTTAAACTGAATTACCCAACAAGGTGAATATGTGTGTGGTCATGCAGATTTTTTAAAGTTATGTTTGTCATTTATAATTTAATAATACATTTCTTAAAACTGTACCTTATAAATGTTTCCAGTATTTATAAGTTTAATGTAAGTGTAATATTTTTATACAGAGAGTGAGTAAAGCTAAGTTGCACATAAGAGATGGCAGCAGCAAGTTTTACCTCTGAGAGATGGAGACTGTGCTCACTATATTTACTTCTGAGCTCTGGGTGAATGGAGTTTGTAATATAGTGGAAGAAATAAGCATCAGTAACTAAAGCTGCCACACACACAATTTTATCTTCAACTTAGATCTTTTAGAACTACTATCACACCAGTTGAATTTATCACTTCAAAAATATTTACATATTAGAAATTGGTAAAGGACATCTATGTGAATACAGTATTATGTACAAAGGAAACTGAAGGTCGTGGATGTTAATGAATCTCATTCACTTAAGATGAAGAAACACTTTCCTCTCTACCTGTACTTGTTTCTTTATTTCCCATCAGTGATTAAGTCAAACATTTTTATAATTACATAACCCTGACCCCTTTTCTATGGGACTACCACTTTCTGTTATAGAGCAACAATTAACACTTTTAAGTAGGTATACTTTTATATAGAAGGGTAGCTGTGACTGCACACTTACACAGAGGTCTTGGTCTTTTGGTAGTGTAAATCTGTGTAATTCAGCAGAGAGGTCTTTCTTTTCTTTCTTTCTGTATCCTTGCTGGATGCAATTAAATGCATTCGGTGGAAAGCTCAGTTCTTTACATTTGTTCATTCTTAACAAGACTGCAAAAGAGGCTTGAGCTCCTACTGTAACTCATGGTCTGAGTATTTTTCTTCCTAACAGGTCCTGCTTTCCCTTTATCCTCTGACAGCTATCTTCTGAGTAGACAAACACAGACAGCAATAGACAAACACACACAGTAATATGGCAACAGCATTACGTTTGATTGAACACACAACTTTAAAGCCAAAAAATGTTGAAAATAAGTCAAATAGATGACAAAGATAAGTATGCAGAGTAATACTAATGACAACAAATCTAATTTCTCGCCTTACAATATTCAAATTATAATATTTAAACCGGTGACTTCAAGTTATTGTAAAGTTCCATATTCATTCTACTAAGCCTTGGTTACATACTGTATGTAGATGCTTTGAGGAAAAGTTCATATGCACTGCTTATGAGGAGGAAAACTAGGCATTATCAGTGAAATAATGCATTTCTAATTGGAATGTGTTGGCTCAGGGAATGGCCTTAGCATTGCACACGGCTTTGAGCCTATGTGAATAATATCTAAGAAGGATTTAAACAGATGTTCGGCAGATGAAAACAAGCCTCAGCTGCCTTTTATCTGAATCGATGTTACATTTTTATGCAGCAGAGAATCAGCAAAGTAGTTCTGTAACTTGTGAAATTGACTAATTAGCCATATCCTTTTAATAAATGTGAAGCTGCTTGACTAATTCATGACAAAACCTGCTATGTCGAAGTCTGACCTTTAGGATGACACAGTGGAGTCTCAGTATATAGGTAGCCATTTTCCTGCCATGGTTCCTTTTGTCACGGTCTGCTTTCGCCACTAAAGTCATGATTATGTGCAGAAATGTGTGAGTTAAATGTGCAGTGCACTTACTGGTTGATATCTTTTTGAAAAGATACGGTCACAAAGTAGCTGCACGTCCAGCACTATATAAAATCATTATAACTCACACTTTACTGGAGCCTCTTTTAAAAATCTCACAGCCTGATAAAAGACACCTCTCCAGTAATTGTATCTGTCTCTTAGTAAAGAATCTTATGGACACCAACAATCAGTGTCTTCAAAGCTGTGACCCATGGGCTATGCATTCATATGTGTCAGTTAGTTTCCATGCCCAAACTGAGAATAGAGGCAAAAAGAAAAAAAGAAAAGGGGATACTGTGAAAAGGAATCAGTCAATCAGGAGCACCTGAGACAAACATGTCTTTTAAGGCTCTGTTGAACAGAGATGAGCTAAGATGAACTCTAAGCACATGAACATATTTCCTGTCAAAAATATACAACTCTTTTTGACAGGATCTGAGAAAGTACTGGAGTTGAAGTGCATGTCAAGTATCTCATAACTTGCTTTTGCTCGCACAAGGTCAAATCACCATGTGCACTGAGTATAAAAGGATCTCGCTCAACTTTCTTTGACCAGGATCCATTTCAGCAACTGCAGGCGAGCTACTGGTTTTCACATCAGTAAGAAAAGAGAATAGAAGGGAATGTTTGACCTTTTTCAGTGCACAGTCTGGAAAGTGATATGTGACTCCGTGTGCCAGGGAGAAGAAATGAGGAGAGAAGGAATGCAAAAAAAAGAAGAAGAAAGCAAATTACAGACAGGGCTGAGGTATGAAGACAGTAGAAGCAATTCTTATAAGCTTAATCTTGTACTTTTGCCGTTGTGAGACCCTAATCCACCAAGGATATCTTTTTTGATCAACACCGTGCCAATCAGCGTTCAAAGGATTATTGTAAATGGCATTATTCCTCTTAAATGCCAACCGCCAAGCAGTAGGAAATGCTCGGTGCATGCAAAATGTCTTTTAAAAAGATACTGTAATTATTAGGAAATCCAAGGAGTCACTGTTGCCCATGCAGTTGCCATATGTTGAATCAAAAAAATTTACTTTCAGCAAGCGTTTGCATTTTAAGTCATAAGCTGTAAAGTTCTGTCCTTGAACACATCAAAGCACCTTGTTACAACCTTTTTAATGATAAAACACCAGTTCCTGAGGGGAATTCAAAGTTTTGATTTTGCTGAGATCCCTTTCAAAGGAAGTGAAAAACATTTCCTATCCAAATTTTCACTCCCATGTAGCTAAACTTTTAAGTTGGAGATGCCTGATTAGAAGCTCTGATTAGTATTCAGGGTCCACAGCATGTGTGATGCCAATTATCCACTGGGTCATTACCACTCTTGAGAGAAGTCGCACTGGCAAAAAGGGTTTTAAGGGAAAATGCCTACATTTTTATCAACAGTTGTAGTGACTCTTATTTAGTATTGATAAGGAAAAATGAACTACTCAGTGGGATTAACAATAGTGAGCTGAACCATAAAACTGAGAAAAGGCTTATCGTCTTATGTGAGCAGGTGAAGAGAAACAAGCTAAGTTAGGCTAAGTAAACAGTAGTTTTTGTAAGAGAGTTTTGATCCAGAGTAAAACAGCTCATTTTATTTTTGCACATATCCAATTCTGAACGCTAACACGTGCTCAGCTGGCAGGCATTACAATATCGCAAGCAGCAGGATTCAGCTCATGTGATAATAGCTGCACTGATGTTTTTTTTTTTTTCCTGTTTAAGTCAGCTGATTGCAGAGGCTGAGGTTCTTCTGAAGTTCTTCTGGCTGAATTACTTTGAATTTTTCAAACATGCATGTGCAGCGGAAAGAGGCAGCCGCGAAATCCAAACAGCTCTCACACTCTTAAATAAATATTTGTAACACAGAAAAGCTTTTCTCACTTGCACAGTCCAGGTCATGACAGAAAAACAATCACAACTCTATTAACGCACAACTACACAGCAGATTTTAAGCAACAAACTTTTTGGAAATTTAATCTTTTGAACTTGACCAGAACTTGTCTTTGAAAGAACTCTAATAAAGCTATAAACAATCGTTTTTACTCATTACCCATTGTTGTTATTTAAACATCATCTTCCAGCAGTAAAAATGTACTCTCTGAGACCTTATTTTTTAACACAAACTCACCTGAAATAAAAGCATAAATGAATAACTCCCAATGGTAAAAAACTGTTGTTAATGTTTTTATTATAGGAGACTGTCTGCATCCACAGGTTCCTCCACACTGGCTTCACTTTCAGCCACATTGCTGCTTCCTGGCTCATTATCAACACTAAAGTTGCGACACTGTTTAAATTTTCCATCACCAGCTCCTCAGACCTTGTTTAAGTTTGAAAATACATAAATTACCTGTTTGACCTTGTACTTTAATGGATACGGAAGATAAACATATCTGTTTCTTGTATTATTCATGAAGTGAATTCAACAGCATGAACAAGTCAATAAGTCAGTGAGAGAATCAAACCAAGGTGAAAAGTGTGATTGACTGCACCTGGTATATAGGGAATCATAAGGCCTTAGGTTCGGACCCTTCCCTTAGGCTCTCTCTTGGATGTGAGATTGTAGGAGGGACACCACCAGACTTAGAGCATATATTAGCATGCTACATTATTCATCACTTGTCAGGAACTTGACTGGCAGAAACATTAGCAGCAGCCAGTTCAAAACAGACTAAATAAGGAGATAACAAACCTGAGAGACTGGGTAAATTTGAAATTAGGAGCTGCGCAGTTGCAGCATTTGCTCATTCTAGCCGCCTCTGATGGCTGAATCAAGGTCATGGGACACATAATCACAACCGAAACCAGTAATAATGATAAAGACTCTTGCGTTTGTGGAGTTCAACTTATCTTTAAGGGTGACAATAATAAGATTTATACCAACACTTGACCGTAATACATCTGTGGAAGTTTAATATGGCAGTGATCAATACTTCTGCTTTTGACAATTACTTTATAAGATGAGGGGATTTCAGGCTTCTGAGATGTGCTTTTATGTTTAATGTTCTCAGTCACTGTGCAGTCGTCCCCGTGCTAACACACACAGAAACCTCAGAGACCTGGCAACGAAGGAAAATTCTATTAAATCCTAAAATAATTCTTGTTTTGCAGAAAAACCCAAGACACACACACTCTCTCTCTCTCTCTCTCTCTCTCTCTCTCGCTGTCTCTCTCTCTCAGCGAGCAAGGAAAAGTAAGAGACGAGTTCCTTATGACTTCAGCTGGCAAGCAGAGCAAGAAAGTGTTTTACCACTGTAGACAGTTATGTTGTCACTTTTTCCTTCGCGTCACGGTGTCAGACTTTAAACTGAAGTGACAGATCACTCCTTTACTGTAGCTGCTCTCTCCAAGCGAAGGACATTGATGGCTGGATCCAGAGGCAGAAAAGGTCAGGCCACCAGGTTAGTTGCGCTAATGGACTGCTGACCAGGCAATAAGCCAGCCTCTCAGGAGACATTTGCAGCCTAGTTCTCACCTTAACGGTGTGAGTTCAGTGTCCTTTGCATCACTCTCGACACCAGTTGCCAACACCCGAGCTTATTCTCACTTAGGCCGTCTCTGTATTCACACTCTGCTTCTTACTGAGTCGCTCATTAAGTCATTTATTTTGTGGTCACTCCTCGAAGAGCGTGAACCGAAAGTCTTGGTTCAAAAAATGTGTCCTTGGTTGTTTGTCTGAAGCTGTGAAGCATGCGGCACAATTCTGGCATTTGTGTAAAGGCACCTCAAGATGGCAGTGTTCACCATGCCAGACTGCTCAGGCTTTTGAGCTCAACAGCTTGCCTCTCTAGGCAGCAGCAGCACGGGGAGAAAGCCGTGGATGAAATTGAGGGTTATCAACTGCATTGAAATTAAGTAATGATTGGATAACAGTTGGTAAGCCATTAAATGATGGCTGAATCGGTATGGAAGAGACTGATTTCGATCTGATTAAATCTGTTTTTTTTTTTTTTTTTTGGTTCTAGTTTGCTTGTGTCACTTCTGATGTGGCATTTAAGGGCTCATACTTCACTTCGGCTATGCAGTTCAGTCTTCTCTTGTTGCTCTGAAACTTGTCAAGTAAGATCATCTGCGGTTAAAGACACACATCACAGCCTCCTCAGATCATCACAGCTCCAGCACGAGGCACTAAACTTTAAAAAAAAAAAAGAGAGAGAGAGAGAGAGATGCAATTGATCCATTACGCAAAAAGCTCGCACCACATGCTGCTCTATAGCTTTGATGACAGTGATAACTGTCAAGGTTATTGGCTGCGGGGCTCCAAATGTGGCGGACAGAGCGTGAATGTGCACCCCGTGCAAACATGCTTAGACAACGGCTTCTCTGTCTGGATTGCAATTATTAGTGACATTCACACAGGGCTTGTATTGTATATACCCGTGTTTATTCCTAGCAACTGATATCCATCGGAAACCGCTGCAGTGCATCCTTTTTCATGTGCTTCAGTCTTTTGGCTTTTTTTTTTATGTCCACCCCAATTACTGCAGCCTACCTGACAACAGCCTAACAGGTTGGCTTATACGTTTGATGCGTCCCTTTAGAGCCAATGACTGCTATCTGCCTTTATATAATCATCCACAGTGTAAAAAAGCTAGAGGACACATACTGTTTTTTTTTTTTGTTTTTTTTTTGCTACATTATCACTAGCAGCTTCATCATCATCATCGTCGTCGTCATCATCTCCCCCCCTCCAGCCTCGGGGTTTTGGTTAAGCGTCTCTGCAGCCTGCAGCATCTTCACGGAGCATCTCACCGCGGACAACCCTCCGGTCTACGTTAAGTGACGTGACTCCGGGCCAATCCCGTTGCCGCTCGGCTTGTCGACGCCACTGAAAGAGAGGGGCGGTGTCCAATGACGAGGGTCGGCGGGGTGGGGGGGGCGTCGGTGTGGTGTACTTCACCACCGCTCCTATGGGTTTACACAGAGTTAGTGCAGGATATTCTGCTCCGGGAGTGAGTGAGTGCAAGGATAAACGGCACATACACGCTGCGCATCGGTGTCACACTGAACAGCCTTTATATTGAGGTTGGCATATTCAACTGGGAGCGACTCTGAGATTTCTCTCTTTTTTTTGTGCATTAATCCCTTTATGATTTTTCTTTTTTTTGACCTTATGACTACGTCGGCTGATTATTGATGATGCTCCGTGAACTTGAATCATGACGGGACACCAGTGTCTTCTCTTGCGTTCACCCTGTCGGCACCTTCACCTTAACAGGTAGCTGGAGGGGAGAGAGACAGAGAGAGAGAGAGAGAGAGAAAAAAGAAAAAAAAAGAAAAGCGCCGGTTTTTCTCGGGACGTGTACGGGAGATGAGATTTGATTTTTTTTGGGGGGAGCCGGTTCTTATGGAAAACACCACAAACCACTGACCACCTGGCTGTGTCTGCTGGAGAGCGACGCTGATCATCGCAATCACCGCAGGTCGCACAATTAGATCCTGTCCATTCCTGAAGTTAAATGGGGGAAACGTAACTGCGACATATGCAGCCTCTAATTTACCCCAGTTTGTGCGACCAGCTGCTTTTCACCAAAACCTGTTTTAGAGTCTGATTACTCTAGCGGGGCAATTTTTTGTTCCTCTTTAATTTTTTTATTTTATTTTATTTTTTTCTGGACCCAAAGCTTGATCTGACTGAGAAGGATATCTTTACCCGAATAAGCTCGCGGGCACACTGGATGAGAAGACTATGAGCTGACACACTCCAGTTTTTCACCAGCGCTGTAACGGATTTGGGTATGTACGATAAGAATAGGTCTCAGTTGCCCACAAAGAATTCAAAAATCTGTCTGGGCTTATGTTGTAGGCTTCATTCGTGCGTATTCATTCATTTAGGAGCCCACACACAGCTCTGTAATTCTGAAAATTAATAAGTCTGTTTAAATATGTAAGGAAGTTTTGTCACCAAGGGGGTTTAAGACGTCGGGAATTCTTATTGACCATGAAATGTGGAGGATTTTTTTTTTTTTTTAAAAAGGGAGCAACAGACATGAATGGCTGCATAAACGTTTGCTGCAGTGTTTTGCTGATTTTTCCCCTCATATGAATTGTTGATTAAGGGCTTTTTGGGGAGATTTAATAGTGATTTTTTTGAAAAAGGAAGGTGGACAAAACAGCTGAATTTTAAGAGACTAGTTGTTTGTTAAAATCATGTAATTCTTTTGCATGGGAAAGTGATTTCACTGAGGAGAAACTCTGTCATGTGTTTATAGGTTTGAAAGTGGAAGATTCCTGCCATCACATGCAGGGGAGTCACTGCCTGTGACAACGCTGCATAGAAAGAAACCCTCTGAGTTGTGAAGGCTGGAAACACATTTACACTGTCATGGATCTAAAAGACTATTACCTGTTGGGCGCCCTGCTTGCCTGCATATGGCTAGATCCTTCAATAGCCCAAGAGCTAATCTACCCCATCAGAGAGGAGTTGCAAGAAAATGTCCTCATTGGAAACATACCAAAGGACCTAAACATTTCCCATACAAATGCTGCCACTGGAGCAAGTGCTAATCTGGTGTATCGGCTCGTCTCCAAAGCGGGAGATAACCCGCTGGTCCGCGTTCTGAGCAGCACTGGGGAGATATTCACAACATCAAACCGAATCGACAGGGAGAAGTTGTGCCCCGGTCCCTCCTTTGAGGACAGCGAGTGCTCCTTTGAAATTGAAGTGGTCATTCTGCCTAATGATTATTTCAGGCTGATTAAGATTAAAATAATTGTGAAAGACACGAATGATAACGCTCCCATGTTCCCGTCCCCTGTGATCAACATCTCCATCCCCGAGAACACGCTCATTAACAGCCGCTTTGCCATTCCTTCTGCCACTGACCCAGACACTGGCCCCAACAGTGTTCACAAATATGAGCTGATCAACGGGCAAAGTGCCTTCGGCTTAGACATAGTAGAAACGCCTGAGGGGGAGAAGTGGCCCCAGCTCATTGTGCAGCAGAATTTGGACAGAGAGCAGAAGGATACATATGTGATGAAGATAAAAGTGGAGGATGGTGGCAGTCCACAGAAATCCAGCACTGCCATTCTTCAGGTTACAGTAACAGATGTCAATGACAACAGACCGGTGTTCAAAGAGGGTCAGATAGAGGTGCATATACCAGAGAACTCCCCTATTGGCACGTCTGTTGTGCAGCTTCAGGCCACAGATGCAGACATAGGGGCAAATGCAGAGATACGCTATGTATTTGGGACACAGGTATCTCCTGCTACAAAAAGACTATTTGCATTGAATACAACATCCGGCCTAATTACAGTGCAGAGGCCTTTGGACAGAGAAGAGACTGCCATTCATAAGCTTTCTGTTTTAGCCAGTGACGGCAGCTCTAGTCCTGCCAGAGCTACTGTTACTATAAATGTGACTGATGTTAATGACAATCCACCGAACATAGACCTGAGATATATAATCAGTCCCATTAATGGCACTGTTTTTCTCTCAGAGAAGGATCCCATCAATACCAAGATAGCTCTTATCACAGTGTCAGACAAAGACACTGACATAAATGGCAAGGTCATTTGTTTCATAGAGAAAGATGTGCCCTTTCATCTCAAAGCTGTGTATGATAACCAGTATCTGTTAGAGACATCTGCGCTGCTTGACTACGAAGGGACGAAGGAATACAACTTTAAAATTGTAGCCTCAGACTCTGGAAAACCAAGCTTGAATCAGACTGCCTTGGTGAGAGTGAGGCTGGAGGATGAGAATGACAACCCGCCGATTTTCACTCAGCCAGTTATCGAGCTGGCTGTTATGGAAAACAACAAACGCGACTTGTTCCTCACTACTCTTAGCGCCACTGATGAGGACAGTGGGAAAAACGCCGAGATTGTTTATCAGCTGGGACCAAATGCATCATTCTTCGATCTTGACCGCAAAACAGGGGTCCTGACGGCATCCAGGGTCTTCGACCGGGAGGATCAGGATAGGTTTCTCTTCACTGTGACGGCAAGAGATAATGGGACACCCCCACTGCAAACGCAAGCGGCTGTCATTGTAACTGTGCTGGATGAAAATGATAACAACCCTAAGTTCACACATAACCACTTTCAGTTCTTTGTGTCTGAGAACCTTCCCAAGTACAGCACTGTTGGAGTGATAACTGTGACAGATTCAGATGCTGGAGAAAATGCTGCTGTTTCTCTTTCCATACTGAATGACAATGAGAACTTTATCCTGGATCCTTACTCTGGGGTGATAAAATCTAATGTGTCATTTGATAGGGAGCAACAGAGCTCCTACACTTTTGATGTCAGGGCTGTGGACAGTGGCAGGCCTCCGTGCTCCTCAGCTGCCAAGGTGACCATCAATGTCATTGATGTGAACGACAACACCCCTATCGTCATCTACCCCCCCTCCAACACATCTTTCAAGCTTGTCCCTCTCTCTTCTATCCCTGGATCTGTGGTAGCAGAGGTGTTCGCTGTGGACGGTGATACGGGGATGAACGCAGAATTGAAATACACCATTGTGAGTGGGAACAACAAAGGTCTGTTCAGAATTGACCCTGTCACAGGAAATATTACTCTGGAGGAGAAACCAGCAGTGACTGACATAGGCTTACACAGATTAGTGGTCAATATCAGTGACCTGGGATATCCTAAATCTCTCCACACTCTGGTGCTGGTATTTCTGTATGTCAATGACACTGTGGGCAACTCGACGCTCATCTATGATCTCATCCGACGCACAATGGAGACCCCAATTGACCGAAATATCGGTGAAAGCAGTGAAACTTATCAAAGTGGTGATTATTTAACAATAATGATAGCCTTTGTTACCGGCGCCTTGGTGGTGATTATTGTCATTTTTGTCACCGTGCTGCTACGCTGCCGCCACGCTTCCAGGTTCAAAGCTGCGCAGAGGAAAAAACAGGGGGCTGAGTGGATGTCACCCAACACAGAGAACAAGCAGAACAAGAAGAAAAAGCGCAAGAAAAGGAAATCCCCCAAAAGCTCCTTGCTCAACTTTGTCACCATCGAGGGGAACAAACCTGACGATCCTGCCCACGAGCCAATCAATGGAACCATCAGCCTTCCCACCGAGCTGGAGGAGCAAGGGATTGGACGCTTTGATTGGAATGCCACACCTACAACAACCTTCAAACCTAGCAGCCCAGACCTGGCCCGGCACTACAAGTCCGCCTCACCGCAATCGGCCTTCCACCTCAAGGCCGACACGCCGGTCTCCGTTAAGAAGCATCACGTGATTCAGGAGCTCCCGTTGGATAACACCTTTGTAGGGGGCTGTGACACCCTTTCCAAGAGGTCCTCCACGAGCTCCGACCACTTCAGTGCCTCAGAGTGCAGTTCCCAAGGAGGGTTCAAGACGAAGGGGCCCATGCACACCAGACAGCAGGTAAAAGAGCACTTTTACTGGTCTATAAGTACTGCCTATAACTGCCCGGTTCCACAGTGCTAAAGTGCCAGTCTAGATTAGAGACTCACTTCTAAGTTACTGTGAAGCAACAGAAAAGAGTACAGGCAGCATACTGCTTCAGCAAGTTCACTGCTTCTCAAACTTAAAAAAAAAAGAAGGAAAGAAAGAAAAAAAAGAACAAGTAACTTGAACAACTGCTTACTAATGGAGTTGAATATGGACTTAACAATCACATGCATACTTTCGGGGGAATAATTATAGACTGATGTTTTGTCATTATTATCTATTTAATTCATATTTAACAAAAATGCAAGCGGGTGAGTGAATGCCTTGCCTTACTTTGTCTATTCAGCACCCAGGTTAGATCACTGGTAAAAATGTACCAACATAACATTAATTGTGACTCAATGTTCTTTGTGAAAGAAACATTTTTTTCTTGCCTATCTACTCAGATTACTGTCATGACAGATAAATGCTGCACACATCCTCCAAAAAACTTAGCTGGCTTTTCACCTCTCTCCTCATAAAACTCTGAGTGTATTCATGTTTTTTGTTTGTTTCTTTGTTTTTGGTGTGTATTGTAATATCACAAAAGACCTTTTCAACACCTGCTGCAGCAACAACAGTCAATAATTAGTCTGCTATGGTGGTATTGTGAATGTCACTGTAGGCTTTGCCACATCATCTAAGCTTGAATTAAATGCCTCCTCTCAAAGCACACTAGCGAACTGAGTGAAGCTTGTCTGGAACTTGATACACATCCAATTCAAAAAGGATTAGCCAATAATGAGCCTCAAATTTCAACGTAATCCATGCTGCTTTTTATCAAAGCCTTATTAATTTTTCTGCTAATAAAGCAGCACTACACAACGCACAGTTCTAATCTAATGGAACACACGTGGACAAATACGGGGAGCAGCAGAGAAGTGGGAAGAGAAAAAGTGTAGAGGAAGACAGGGAGGCAAAGGGAGAGTGTTGTCAGTGGGTCAGGCTCGACGGGTGGTGGTACTGAACCTTTAGGTGGCAGTCTTGCGCTGCATGGCACAGCTTGGCTCTATGCCAACCTGCATTGGACTTATAAATGCAAGGGAGGAGAGGGAAGGAGTGAACCTGTGTTGGTGTTCTTAGTGAAATACTCTCGCCTAATGATGTAGAGGCTGCACGGGGAAGATTGATAATGGCAGTTAGAGATGTGAGTGATAAGATCTATCCGGAAGAGAGAGTGGAATTACAGGGGTGACACCGTGCGACTCCTATCGATGCATACCTTTGGGTCACTGCTTCTGGGGTTGCATTTAATGTGCTTCTGTGTGAGGGGTAGCAGTCAAAAGAGGCATTCAGTTTGGCGTCATTTGCCAGGCGCCGTTAGCGCGTGAGTGTGCGTGCATGTGTGTGTGTGTGTGTGTGTGTGTGTGTGTGTGTGCACGTGGTCCATGATGTGTATGTGAGACGGATGAGACAAGGCAATGAAATGGGTGCTGGTGATGGTGTGGTGGGGGGGTATTAAATCCTAGGGGAGGACACACGAGCAACGACACTGTACTGTAAGCACAACTTCATTGATTCACTCAGTCATCCCACAGTTCCATACGAGATTTATTGGAATCAATAATTCTGACAAATGGTTCAAAGACGCACACAAACAGAGCCAGTGTGTTCTATAGAGTGCCATCGATAATATAAATAATGCACTGTTTCGTGTACTTTCGCTCACACATGTTCATCTGAAGTGTTCTTTTCAATCTTTCAATCAATAGTTTTCCATGTACATGTGTGTGGCATAAATGCAATCCTAATAGAAATTTACGGCTGAAACTGATCTCACATTATGGTTCAATCTAATAATACTTATTTTTACTCCTGAATGACTAAAAGCAGCTCAGTTCAGTCTCATCAGTCCAGCCGACGTCTTTCTGCACTGTTGCCAGTTTCTGGAACCGAAACACAAGACATAAGCATCACATCCCTCATATTTGTGTCATAAAAACCACAAAATCATAAACAAATCTGTGTTTAATAAAATAATAATTCATTTAATAAACAATCTTATTTAGATCCAGACAAAACCCACTGCCATAAAAAGTCCAGGCCAAGTGTGCTGAGTTTAGCAATACTTGTGGATTACTAAAATAAATATGCACTGATATATTTGACTTCACACAAGGGTATACTTTCTTATCTCAGTTTCCTTATTATTAGACGAAAAGTAATTTTCTACCTTTTTGCTAATACCTATCTTTGGAGATTTATAATGAAGACTCTTAAGGCGTATCTGCTTTTCAATCCTAATTATTCCAAAACATCTCACTGATAAGGATTCCACTTCAGATTTGAGGTTAAATGGCAGTTATTGATTGTGGTTAAAATGATTAGACTGCGGCGACGGTCCTACTGGATAAAGCAGGTTATGTCATCAGTTACATTCAGATTTTGATAGGCTTGTATTAAATGAAACAGAAAGAAGATTAGCTGCAATAAAAATGAAAAGAAAAAAGTAAAAGCCAAAAAAATAAAAATTACATTCGAGTAATCTTTAACAGACCAGTTCTTCCAAAAGGTAATATCACTGGATTATCATATCATATTTCCTGCAGAAAAGGACCGCTTTGGATAAAGATAAGAACGGCATTAATAAAGACTTCTTGTTCATGCATGGATTATAAAAATAAGTCAAAATAATTTGAAGTTATTACCAGTTATTTTTACAATTCCACACCATGATTTGAAGCAGTAGATTAAAAATGAGTTCTGCAAGGTGCTGAATTTTTATACCACGTAATGCATCACAAGGGTAAGTGATAGAGTGATGATACACTGTTGCCTTTTGAGTAAAAACCCCTCATCAATCACCCATTTTGGCCTGAAGTTGATATAAAATAAGCAATTAAATGAAAGAGGACATTTACTACAAAGAAATGTTTAAAGCTGAGGGGAATAGCTTTTAAAATTGACCTTCCCTCGAAGATTTGAAAAGCCATTTTGTTTCGGTCCTCAAGAGTCAATCCTGTGCAACATCAGCAGCAATCAGTATATATGGAATCTGAAGGGAAATGGCTAAACATGTAGAGCAAAGCATAAAGGTTTCAGTGTTGTCTTCCCTCTTAGAGAAATTAGAATGTAGGGAATGGCAAGGCGGACATCTAAAGCAGTGTCATTAAAGACAAATGACTAGTGGAATCAGCTTTATAGACACCCCAAACTTGGCTGATAGCAATAGGAGTAATCCTATCCATGCCTTTCTTTTCCCTCCACTTATTATTTACCCTCCAGGGACCTACATTAGTGTAAACAACACTGAGGGAAAAAAAGCATGAAAACACTGTCCTAGTTTCACAAGGCAACACAAGCATCTAAGAAACCAAGTATAATCTTAGTCGTTTCACCATCAATCTTACACACTCTCTTTCTTTCGCTCGTCTCGGAGACATAGATGCAGCTCTGTAACATAGCATGAGCCCAGTGGCTACGTGTTAACTATGTACTGCGCATCAGATCCCAAGGCTCATGTTATGGACACATTAACATGATTTTACTGAGGGTGCAGAGTTCAAAATCACCGTGATGGTGTATGAAACATCATGATTAACAATTAAGTCACACGTTTTAAATTCTCACACTTCACAAATAACCTTAAATGAATCCAGTTCGAGTTAATGTGAAAATAAAACTGGCATGTTGGCGAGCTGATGCACATTTATATGTATTCATATGTATTCATGTTTACAGATACACAGGATACATTCCCTTCTCCTTTGCTTTGTAATTATTATATACATTACATGCAAGGATGCATGATTATAAGCCTTATATTTTTCACTATGTAGCCTGAACACCTCCCGCAGAAAGGCTTAATTGCTGTGGGTTAAAAGTGTTTTTCTTGCGTGGTGGAAAAGATGCAAGCACTGAAAGGAAGTGACTTACAGTTCTTATCCCACACGGCTCTGATGTGTATATCTGCAGCATAAATCCCACCTTAGCTCTGGGGAAACCATATAACAGCCCCCTTTTATGCAGCTTCACTGTAGCTACAACACATATAGAACAACTAACAACATATGCATGTTTGGTTGACTTATCAGCATAATTCTGGAGACTTTTGTTTTCAGTTTCATCCAGTTTTTTTGTCGACATCCGAATCACATACCATTTTCCTTATTGATGGGACTTCTGCAATAAAACAGACTAGTATAACAGTATCAGTCACAAGAAATGAGCCCATTATATATTATAGAAGATGTAGAACTGAGTATAAAGTACAGGATGAAAGAAAAGGCGTGCAAGGAGAAACAGGGAATCTTTTATAGAATATTCCTGGTGTTGTCAGTACATTTAATGAATGGACAATCTATGCAAACAGGAGTTTGTACAGACCATTGTAATTATGGAGCCTTGGGGGAGTCGTCCTTCTTGTGCAGGTTCATTTGCCACATTAATAAGGGGATTAGTAGTACGTACGGGGGCTGATGGCAACAGGAGAAGTTTGAGAAGATTAATGAACTATGACAATGTTGCACCTGAGGGGAAAAGTCTGTTGCAATATCTTCTGGGTTGTGCTGACACAGAGTTTGGCGGTATGAAAGAGGAAGATGGAGGGAGGCCAGTGATTGTTACCGACTGTGATCATACATCCTTCTCATCAGCTATCCTGTCATTTCTCCAGGATACTGTGTTCTCTTATACTATACATGTCTATGGTACTTTTGACTGAAGAAGTTCCAGTGGATATACGACCTCATTTTGAGGACACAAACTTGAAAAATCTCATTGTTTCTGTCTATATGAATACATACGAAAACCAGATATAAAACTTTAAAGACATGAATTAACCAAATCTTTGAACAAATTCTCTGTTATCTTGTGCAGTTGGGCTTCTTGTTGCCAACATCAGTTTAATGATGAAGCAAACAACCAGAAGAATAACATGTACTGCTTTCTTTTATTCACGTAAATGTAGCAGGTACTCAAAAGAAAAGTAGCTATCAGGAGATCGTAAGCCAATAAGTCTGTGAGTGAAGTTTTTATCAAAGCTGTAAATCATCAGTGGAGGATTTGCGGGGCTCTTTATGCAGACAACTTTCTTTTCTTTAAAAAAAAAAACAAAAAAACCCTTGTCCTTTGTGTCTAGGTGGGTAAAAGGAAATGAAATGGATTGTGGGCTATACTAAGGTAGTGGGTGTGAGTACTTCGAGAGTAGATTATTGCCCCAAGGGGGATCCAGTTTTGTCTGCACAAAACAACAAAATAAATCAAAGCTCCCTGTTGGTACACTGGCTGAACTGTGGAGTTCATTTATATGTTTTTATTTTCTGCTGTTAAAAGAAATAAAGTGCTACTGATTTTTAATATATTTATATATATATATATATTTCTTTTATTTATAGCCCTTTTTTTCCTTTTTTTCTCTCTTTGTTGTCAATAACTGTTAGGGACAGGATTGCTGAAACACAGATGATGGCAAATTACCAGGAATTAAATTTGATTTTCTTGTGAACATTTTGTTAATTTCTGTTATTTTTTGTTATTTATTTATTTTTTCACCATTTTCATACTTGTGCTAAGATACATTTTCTTGTCACTACACTGTTTTATTCGGTAAATCAGACATACAGCACAAATTTGATCATGAAAAAATGTCCTCATATATCAAAAGGTCTTACATGTGTGTTTGTGTGTGTTTGAGTGTGTGTGTACATGTGTGTTTTTCTTTTTTTTTTGTTGGTTTGTTTGTTGTTTGTCCATCATTTTTGGCTGGCAACCCATTCATTTCAAATTCATCATTTATTTCTGCAATTTCTCAAAGCAAATTGATTGATGATCAATCTTCAGGGGGTTTGCTTTGTGAAGTTTAATGTTTTGCATGCACAAAAGCCAAAGTCATTGCAGCCTTTGTGGGACTGTCATTACTTAATTCATCTCCGAGTTTTCACTAATCCACAAAACACATTTTCCATTTTTCTAAGGCAATCAATCAAGTTGACATACTAGCTTCATGTTTTTTCAAACACTGCATGATGAGAAAAAGACAAACTGCAGCTTAAAACACTTACAGTATCAACATCTTAACTGAATTCTCTCAAGTTTACCCTAAATATACGAGTAGAGGGTGGAAGAAAATGTTTCTTGACTACTTGCTTGTCTACGAAAAAAAAAATGATATAAAAAGATGAAGTTATGATGCTTCTTCATTGTTTGAATGCCCCCCCTCCCACCCCAACAAACCATCTCTCCCTTCCACCCCTCACTTGACTCCTCCACCCACTCCTTATCCTCCCTGTCTCCAGCCCACACCTTTCACCCATGTTTTATCAGGGTCAATGCCGTTACATGCAATGTTAAATCACCAAGGGTGTGTTCACCTTTGTGTTCTGATCATTTGTGACAGACGAGGGTGCTTTGTGTTCAGCATGTAGCCCCCCCCCCCCACACAATTTCTTCCTGTTACCAACCCCGCTCCCTTTATCATCGGGAGGGAGATTGGGGAGTGTAACACGTGGGCAAAGTGGTGCTGTATGTCCTGACATGACAAACCCAGAGGGAGACGCATCCTTGTCATTGGGCTGTTGTGTCAAGTGACACACAGGCCGCTGCTCTGTCACTAGACTGTGCCAGTGTCTAGACTAATAGTTGTGATAATGGCATTGCCAACCAAAAAAAAAGGAAAAAAAAACGGAAAAAAAAAAACAACCCCTCAAGCAAAGAGCCACACTTGACTTGAAATGTGACTGCAATTGACTGCTCTGCCACCAGGCCCCATAGCTCACAAAGACTCTGTAACCCTCATCAATGTAAATCTTTCTTGTATATATGAGATGTTTCATGTAAATTGAACTCCTGGTAATCTTGCCTAATGTGCTGTGCTAAACAATAATGGACTTGTTTTTATTTTTTATCGTTTCTTTTCTTATTTATTTGCCCTGCCCCCTTCTTTTTTCTTTTTCTTTTTTTTTTCATTGCTGGGTATACATTAAATACATCTGAAATAAAACTCTGCCAAGTCTTCAGTACACTGCAACTCCTATTCTGTTTTTAAAAGCTTTATTTGAACAGTGCTATTCTATCTTTATAATTTCGTAATAAATGTTTCAAAGAGATCATTTCCTTCTTGTTTTTAATTCATCAGTCTGCTCTCCTTTTGTGATGATGTGATAAGACAGTGTGTATAAACTAGATTATGTTTCGGTCAAACTGGCTTGTTTGAACCGGTTCTAATCAGTAACTTTCTCTGAACAAGTGCTGCAACTGATTATAATATCAGCTTGTGTATTTTAAGAAGCAAACACATTTTCTGGTTTGAGTGAATCTAATGTGTAAAATGAGGCAAACAAAGTCAGTGACACACAACCAGAATATAACCCAGAGGATGGATGGGAAGAAACTCTTCTAGCAGATATATGAGACTGTCATTTTTAACAACTGATAAAAAAAGAGGAAATATATGAATATTTAATTACATTAACAAGCATTTTCACAAGTACTCACAAAATCCTCCTGCTTTAGTTTGGGACTAAAATATACAGTGTGAATATGATCTGACGTTTCCGTTAGCTAAATAAAGATAATTGGCTAACATAGCTTCAAAGAACATAGAAAAGTCTTTCATGATTTTAAACTCTAAGTAAGAAGAAACAGAAAAAGAAAAAAAAATCTTTATGGTAGTGCATTAAGTCCCAAAGTGCTCCTTTCCTGCACATTTTTGTTGTGTCTTCACCCTCACACGCTTAATCCAATTAGGCTTTAAGTCTGATTGGTGGAGCAGTGGAAGCAGGTTTAACTCAACAGCTCTTAATTACATCAGGTGTGAAAAACACATAGAGCTTAAACTGCAAATTAACAGCAAAAACCTGCACCGTAAAATTGGAATGACACTCTTGTTTCTACATTAATAACAGGAATTTCTTAACCCACACCATAATCACCCTCATCATCATCACCCACGAGCACCACATGAACAGTAACCCACTCAAAATGTATTGTATAGTGTGGGTGTCTATTAAACATTAAGGAAAAGAATCACAGTTGTTTTTTTCTTTTTTTTTGCAAGTGCTGACCTTTTTACAGTTACACTTTCATTTCTTAATCTCCAGCTACCTTTGGGTTTAAGAAGTATAGATGTGTCACCTCTTAGCTGGTCTTTGCAGGAAGAGAGAGGCAGGGGAGTGTGGATCTCAAAGTGCCACGCCAACACATCTATGGAAAGTAGGCCTAACTCAGCTTAATCTGTCCAGTGCATTTTAAAGCCAGAAGCAGAGCTTACTCTTCATTTGAGTGAGGGAGAAAAAAAAAAAAACGGGATAAATAAATAAATAAAGGCTTTTAAAGTTTGACCTCATCTTTGCGGTCACTTTCAAAAAGCTGTGTGCACTTTTTGACTGGAATTTGTAACCTGACTTCTGACCTAAAGTATAATCATAGCGCCTGTCCTTTTCAAACAGGAGGAGAGAAGGCACTGCTAGTATTGCTTTCCAGAACATTTTATCAGAATATGTAGTCTGTGTCTCCCAATCTCATGTGGCCAGATTTCCAAATGGTGTGGAATCCATGTGGGATGGGTAGACGTTAGATAACAAGGATCTTTGAAAATGCTTTGCTATCTTTGAATTTGGCGAAATCACTGTGGCAGGTTTACTTTACTTCGCTCTCGCACTGACTACATTTGCAGGCAGGCAATGTTAGATATGTTCTCAGATGTGATCTTTGTAGTCTGGTGAGTAGAAAGCACAGGAACAGTCAGACTCTTTTTTCCTGCACAAAGCATTCCTTCAATTAAAATACCAGTGGTAAAATGCAACATGTAAGTTTTGACAGTGAGGAAGCAATTAGCAGACAGCACATGAGACAAGCACACTATTTCAACTGAACCACTCCAACAACTAGATTAAATCCTGTGTATATATATATGTTACACAGAGAGTCTGTGTGTGCAGAGTATACAGTACAACATGCATACACAAGGTTGTTTAAGTACATATATAAGCCCATGTGTAAAGTTTGTTCTGTTATACTTATCCGTCATCATGAAATTGAGTGCATGTGACAGAGCATGAGATCCACTCCAACAATTAGTCACTCAGAAATGAGGTCACACGGCTTTTAACCTTGTTTGGACAGAAATCAGACGAATTCTGTCCTTGGTTTTTCACCAGCCATGTCCTCAAAGCAGCCCTTGTTTCATTATGCACAGCCTTTAAGCATTACTAAGCCAATAAAGGCGATTGACTGACCATCAATAGATGCTCAAACAATGGATTAACTTGCAGTGCTTGAGGAAGTATTGAGATACTTAAATTGAGTAAAAGTAGAAATTCATCAAGATATAAATACTCAGTTTTAAGTGCACAATTTAATTATTATCACTAAGGTTTATCACCTAGTATCATAAAAGCAATAATTCCTCTGGTGTTAAATGATTACTTTTTAAAAAATGTA
>JAQNCA010000001.1:8974318-8998774 GCA_029783725.1 Acanthurus tractus
GAAAAAAAAATGCCTCTGGAGCCTCATAATGAGTGAACAGTCATTTTCATTCTGACCTTTTCCTGCTTAACTGTCATGGTGTGACTTTCTTCCACACTGTCAAAGATACCTTCCTGCAGTATTTTAAATGTCATTTGTTCTAATGTCAAATTGTCATTCTGATAGAGCACTGTTGAAATTTAAATAATTCTGTAATGAGCATCAAGCATAAACTGGAATATATGAGCCTTTTTGTTGGATAAAGCTGCTGTTAAGAATATACATAAATAAGAAGAAAAATAAAGAAAAGGAAAATCTCCCATGTAACACTAAACTCATGTTAAAGATAATTTTTATACATACTTTTCAACCTGTTTAACATGTAGTGTTATCTTATTGAGACAGCAGTCCTGTAAATAATTTGAACTCTGTCCCTCTGTCTTAAGAAGCAGCTTTGATTTCAGTAAACTGTTAACGTTTAAGATCAATATGAGTCACTCACTATCTCCTCTTACAGTGCATTGTGGTAGAAAAAGATGTAGGAGTTGGAAGCATGACAGTCGTCAAAGTTTAAATGCTCTTGAAATAAGAGCTGCTTTTTGTTTGATGGATGACGATCGGCTGTCTAACCATTTAGAGATGCCCATTGTTCTGGCATAGTCATGCTTTTATTTTTGAGTTTCGTTGTAACAAAAGCAAATAGCTCAACTTCTGTGGCATCAAACTGCAGGTTTAATATTCTCTGGCAAAGTATACACCATGCCAGTTTAGAATTAGTTAAAAAAAAAGGCACAATAACAAACTCCTGTATGGCATGATGATATATTGGGCTCTTGCACCTAGAGAGACAGTGTGACTCTGGTTTGGCTCACACTGTCATAGGACAACTTCTGCTGCAATTGTGACTCTGCACCTGGCCATCTATGTGACAATACACAGACTTGGCATCTCCTCACCTCCCTGTATTGTCCTTATTTTGCAAAGCGCTCATAAAAACAAGATCCAATTACTGAGCCAACAGATGCAGACATCAAGTACTATGTGTAAATGCAAGGGCATGATCAGATTGTTCATTGTCCGTATAGCATATCCAGATGCACATTACACTTTTATAGTAGGTGTAAATAAAGTCATAGTCCATTCAGCCCCTCAGTCAGCTATGCAGTCAGTCAACACTTGTGCATGCTGAGTGTAAGCAAGAGCACTGAGGCAAACAAAGCCAGGGACGCATGAATAAATTTTGTTTTGTCATCATGTAACGGTAGGTTGACCAACAAGCTAATCTCCCCAAAACTCAGTGTAGTCCATTAAGCAAAGCCTTTTATCCATGACTAGCAAGGCTTGCCTAATAAAATAAATAAATAAATGCAAACACATAGACACATAGTGACTGGTTTGCTTATGCTTGACTGCGTTCCTTTGAGGCATGCATACATACAATGAAGAGAAATGTGCGGGAAAAACTCCAGTGAAAAACATGAATATCAAAGCGATGATGATTTCTTGTAAGATTGCATTCAAACAACTTATCATTTTTATATGTCTGTGTGTCCTCTTTGATCTCTTTCCCTACTATCCCTGTCACTTCAGCTAGTGAATATGGCAGCCTCGATGCATATACAGTAAATAGGACTTGTATGTTAACGGCCAAACATATACAGTTAGATATTAAAAACAAATATTACACTATGGGGACTTGATATCCATTAATTTAAGGTGTTATTCAAAGTGTAAGAATGATGCAAAAACATATACCTGAATGGACCCAATATAAAACAATGTATCATTGTTTCTTTGAGACAACCCCTTGCTCCTCACGCGCACACACATGCGCACTCACACACAGTTTTAAAAATATGCTACCATGCATTTCTCCTGTTTGTCTTTATGCAGCATTTGCATGCGTTATTGACAGTCCAAAAAAAAAAAGAAAAAAAAAAGTTGACTTTTTACTGAAGACAACCACTGATCTAATTTAAGGACATGAGGTATTTTCCATCTCATTATCACAGCTGTTACTGCAGCTGTAAGACGAGAAAAAAGCCTTTCATTGCTTGACAGTTTTAAACAAAAGGAATCATTCAGTAGTACAACATCATAGGTGATGCTGATTACAACTGATAGGACTGAAACTGTCTGTATATACCTAGAAATCACACTCTGGACCTCTGCCAAAGCATGAAGGTGATAGGTGGTGAGTGTGCTCCACTCTATTTTCTCATAATACTGAATGTATTTTATTCTAATGTGACTCAAAACCTACATCTGGATGAGTACTTGGCTTTGCCATCAATGAAGCATTTGATGGCAGACTATGATAAAAGGATATAAGCAGATGCATATGATAAGGATGACACAGGAGGTGGAATATCAGCTGCAAAAGGTTTAAATTCTTTATTATTTACATTCAAGAGGGTGTGAATCCTTTGTTTCTGCCACTTTTGTAGGTAAACATTTTTTTCCCTTTTTTTTTAATTTTGAGGCAATTATCTTTTAAAAAATTGGGCAACTAAATTCCAGTTCATTTCCCTTTACATATTTCATCTACATGCTTGCAGATTTAACTGAGATAGAAATATGAAATGATTAGACTGAACTTTTTAGAACAGTAATGACTTGACAAATCAGAAAATAACAAATTTTTCAGAAAAAAGATGAGACTCTTTGCTTTTTCAAATCCTAATCATGGCTCATATGGTCCTCCTAGTGAACCAATTTAGGGTGGACTACACTGCAGTATAAAAAGTGTTCAGTAGATAAATAAAAAAAATATTAGCAAGCAGAAACAGTGTTGTGAGTGAGTGTGAATGGGAGCAGAATTTTCGCAGACACAAACGGGAGAGTATTTTTACTGAGGTAAATATGGAACAAAACAATCACTGACTTTAAATTTGACAAAAAAAGAAAAGAAAAGGAAAATATATCCTTGACTATGTCATATTCTTGTACAAAACATATATAGCACTGATATTATACTCAAAATTTACCTCATCTAACCTACCCTGGTCCAAAGCACATGCACGTCAAAAACAGGAGTAATTGAATTTGTAATGCATGACTACCAGACTAGACATAACGCATGAACGTTTAAATTATTGGAACTAGAATAAATTTTTCAAATGTAAAAAATGATTCATGTGTATCTATAGTACATGAAATATTATAATATGTGGGTTTGCCAGCAAAATATTGTTTAATCTTAGATCCTAATAAGGAAATATTAACCAACAGCAGAGAAGAAGCTGGTAGGACAGGTAATTTGGGATGTAGGTTGCGATGCTGACAAAGAAATTACATCCGTGGCTCCTCTTGGCAGAAGCAGCAGCACAACAGCTCTCTGGCTTGCATATTGTGGTATTTCCATTTGATTGACAGGTGTGTCATAGCCAGAGACACACTGGGCAGACCCCCAACTGCCGTTGCATTTCCTGTCAGTGTGGTTGGTTTGATGCCGTCTACATGGATTGTCTGGCCAACATGGAGAACATGGTGAATTAGAGAAGTTGACATGGTAAATCAGTGGAGTTGGCTGTGCAGTGCACTGCTGTGAGCCATGCTTTGTATCACCACAGAGGCAGGGTTTCAAGCTATGAGTCATGCTTATCAACCAGCAGATGCCGGCGAAGGTGTGCATGTGTGAGTGTGTTTGTGTTTTTGGCTTTCTAAGTGTCTCCTGTTAAGAGTTCTCAAAGATCAAAAGCAAAGCATTGGGCAAAATACTGTGAATCAACAGCCAAAACAAAGCAAGGTCCAACTGTCATCACTCAGATTTTATTTTGAATATGATTTTATTCTACAACTTTATGTATAATTCACAAGAAAACATGAAAGCTACATTGAATTGTTTCACCTCTTACTGACTAGTAATCACATTTTCTTTGTTTAATTTTGTTGCTTTATCAGATTTGAGAAAACTTTATACCTTGACACGGTTACAAAGGAAATGCCAAGTTAAAGGATTATTGCAATGTGCGGAAATCAAAGAGTCATTCAGATGTTTACCTGTTCTAATGCTTATCTAAAACAGTGTGTCACACTTTATAAACAGATCATTTTTTGAATGTAAGAACTAATTTTCAGTGCAACCAGAGCTGTTAATTAAAAGCAATGTTGCAAAAAACAAAATGTAAAAACTAAGAAGCTTAAAAAGAAAATAGTCAATATAAAAACAATTTCTCGGGGGGGGGGGGCTCACATGGACCATGTTACATGTACATCATGGAGAAAATTTAAGGGAATTTGTCACATCCCACCTCATCAAAAATTGCTGGAGGTATTGATTTTGTAAAATCTTTTGCCACTTCAAAATTTGAAATTGGTTGAGATGACACATGTATGGTTGAATCATAAGACATTAGGGTCTTTTTTTTTGACAGTCCCATCAACTGCTGCACAAGATAAGATGTGAAAGAAGGCAGATATGAGTGAACATCTTTTTAAATTGCTTCAGTCACCTGTAGTTCAGTGCCCTCCAGATACGTTTTGGGTACCATGGATACTGTGTGTGGAGACTAATAGCATTATGGCAGGGAGGAAATAGAGATATGCTGTAGGGTGTGTACGTGTGTGCATGAGCAGACAGGAAGAAAGATAGTAACCCACATTCTTGGAAAGAGATAGAAAGGTGCAGTGACACAGCAGACAAAGAGTTATCAGGGAAGAGAGAAAACTGCAGTGCTCTGATTAAGCCCGTCACACTGTGCTACGACCAGGCAGAATACAGACATCCACGCTTGGCCATCTCTCAGTGGTCAGAGAAGCTCACTCCCTCTCTGACCTCCCTATAGCCAGGAACTCTAATCACTGTAAAACCGATTCATTAAAATCTGCTGTTAGTGAGAGGACACACACGCGGGTGAGCAAATGGACCACAGCCAATTATGTCATTCCCTGCCAGTTAGAAAGAGATTTAGGCATTAAGTATCTCTAAGGAGGGAGACAGTGATCACTACAGCAGATTTGCACATTATTATAGGGTTTGGAAGTATGTGTATGTGTGAATGCAATATGTAGAGTATGATGAAGGTCGACTCTCTGGCTTGCACACACTCGAGCATAGTAAAACTGCTTGAAAAAGAGCTGTAACGCTTGCTAGAAAAGAAAAAGAAAGAAAATAAAAAGTAAGTATAACAAATTAATTTTTTTACCGCATAAAAGGCTCCATGCTTAAGCATGCGAAAACACAAAGTTCACAGAGGTTAAAGCATAAGTGTAGATGGTTTTTTTTTTTCTTATAGTAACTCTGGAGAAAAGGGTTGGTAATACAAACAATAATCACACCTGACATCCTAAAATTCTAAATGTAGTTTTGATGCTGCAAGTGGTTTTCTGTTCGCATTGCTGCTGAAGTAATATCCCCACGGAAAATGCTGTCTATTTGCTGTGTTTGATTCCTCGCTGTGATAAGACAGGCAAAGGACTAAATTAGAGGCCTGTGGGCAGATTCAAGCCCCTTGAGAGACCAAGGAGCAATAATAATAAGAACCTGATCTAGTTGTGAGTTCCAGGTTGGTTCCAGTGAAATTGTTGTTTAACATTTCAGACCTTAAGGAGAGCCTGCGAACAATCTGATAACGCACGAGACACATCAGTTTACTTGTCATGAGGAGTTCGGCTCAGCCTGTGAAAACAGTTTCTTAATGTCCTCTGAGGCTTTCGAAAGACTTAGATAATAACCCTGATGATGTCACAGTGATGCTATCAGGGTTATCTCAGACTGGGCTTGAGACTTTACCAGAGAGCCTGTGTTTCAAACTGAGGTGTTTGGACTAAATTCGAGGCCAGTCTGAAAGATGTTGTCCAGATGTCTTCAGGGACATTCATGAATCCTCTTTTTGGAACTTGACTCATTAACAGGAACTAAAACAGCCTTTGTCACATAGATTTTGAAATTTTTTTTGCCTTGTTTGTCCTACATGGATAAAAGTTTTCATTCAGTGTTAATCACAAAAAAGATCCTGTCTATCCTTGAGGTGTAACAAAGGTGTTAAGTGCATTTTGTTCATGTAAAACACTTAGAAACGATAATTTTTTGTTTGTGAAAACCAGCATTGTTAAATCCATTCACAGGCTTGCAGTCTCACTCTTCCCCTTTTTTGTCGGTGTGCTGCAAGATGTCTTGTCATACTGGCACATCTAGATCAGTGGAATATGGTGACACCTTTGATAGGACTGTGTACAGACATATGTCACAGTAAAACTGCTTCATAGCGGTATTACAGGTCTACAGATGTTTTGCATCTGCACTTTAAAGTCTGGTTAAATCTCTGCTTCGTTCCTCTCCTCTCTGTTTGTGCAGGTGTTAATTCAGTAATTGAGTGAAAACCAAAACACCCACACAAAAACCCTTGAGAGGAAGTGATCTTCATCTGGTCTCAAACAAGCTCTGTGGCGCTTTGTTTTTGTTGGAAACATGATCCAACCTTGGTCTGAAATGACTATTGAGGGTACTCCACAAGGTCGAGTTAGGCTGTAAAAAAAGCACTTCTTTAGTTAAACATGTTGACTGTTTACATGTCATTGTACATACTTAATACAAGCTCCTCAGTCCTGCTCAATAAAGTGATCTCAGTCTGTACATAGTAATATTGTGTTTTTGAGGTATTTCCTCAAGTGCACACAGTGTTGTGAGGGCATAAATTTTGCCTGGCATATTGCCTGGATAATCACCATGGTTATGAGCAGAGCAATGGTTCTTTCACAGAAGTGTGCACTGGTCCAGAACACATGACCTTTATTCCTGTATTTACTTTCTTGCTCCTGGACCAGAAACATCTGCATTTTAATTTGCTAGGATTTTAGGACTCTGTGAAAAGAGTCCTAACTAAGGCAGGAACATTGTGAGCAAACAAATTATAGGTGTGGAAAAAGAAAAAAAAGAACAAAAGGGAATCTTTAATGAAGATGAAACTCTTAATTGTTGGACTGCAGTGGGGTTTTATCATTCTGAAGATTACCTTTTGGCAAATGGTATCGTAGCCATGAGGCAGACAAGCATTTTCACTGTGGACTCTTTCATGAATCTGTCCTTTTGTTTATACTCGTGACATGCACAACTGTTGTAAGATACAGATTTCCCACCGCTGTTAGGACCCTTTCAGACTTGGTCCTCTTAGATTTAGATCCGCAGGTATTTCACAGGTAAGGCTGGGTACAATTTTATAGACTTTATAGGTCTGAAAAACTTTTACAGCTTGTCTCTGCGTTGTGTCTATTCTTCTCCTTTTAATTCTTATGTGATGAATTTTAAAAAATATCAAGAACACATTTGATTGCTCACGGGTGCTTCATGTTCTACTTCACATTACTGACTTGTTAGAAAAAAAAAAAGAGATAATACAACGAAGAACAATTAGAAGATTGGCAGCTTTTCTATGCTACATTTCCCTGTGCTCCAGGGTTGGATTTCATGGATAATATGCTAGATCGCACAAAGAAAACTGCTTTATTGCACATAACAGAAGGAGAGCCAAAGACCTGCAGCTTTTAAAATTTATTGTAATAGCTAATGGTGGAACAAGTGAAAGGTTGATGGCAAAATCACATCCAACATTTCATCTAACAGCTCCTTTAAAGTCCAGCTGAACTTAATTTCTTCCCAGTGGCCTCAAAAACTTGGATGTGTGATTTCTTTCACTTTTATTTTCTCTTGTTACCTTGGGGGCATAAGAAATTGGTCTAAAGTGTGACGCGGAATCAATACCGCAATATCAAGTGAACCTCTGTAAAACATCCAGCTGTATTTTCTCTGACTAGCAGTTCTTGGTGGAGCTGAAAGGATATAAAACATTTAAAAGAAAGCTGTGGACACAATTTAAGGATGAGTTGTACCCCAAAAGTTATTAATGCATAAACAAATTCAAAACGCACAAACACTGACTCTGCCACTGGCTAGTGTTTATGAGCTTCATAAATGTACTCCTGACACACCAGCAAGCTTTTCAGTTTTAGCTTAAGCAAAAACAGACTGCATCTTTCTTTACACCGCAAATCGAACTTTTAACCCTAACTGTAATGACACTGCGCTCAGCACGGCTCACCTACTAAATCTTTTCTTTCATGCTTTTTCTCGCAACCTGTACAACCCTTGATCCCCAAAATCCTGCAGGTTTACCTAAGCTGTAAACCTTGGTTACACTGACAGGAACCATTTACTTAACTGCCTTTAGCTTGTCTGCGAGCTACTCCAGCCTCGAGATAATCTTTCTGGACCATTAGCTTTGCTGTCACACTTGACTTCACATAATTTCCTGATATTAGAGACTGACTAGACCTAATAACTTATGATCTTTGTGTATAATTATTGGTGGATTACTGTATGTGTCCCAACTGTTGACTCATTTGAATCTGCTAAAATATCATTTCATATTGCATTGTGATGTATCAGTGACTGGTTTTGGCCCAAGGTTGATCCGTTCAGGTTCACTGATTATTTAAATATTCATGAGGAGAAGGTTCACTGCAACCCACAGATGATGCTGGCAGATGCTGCTTTGATACAAGAAAATGTTTTAATTACAGTAGATTAGGTATGGAGAATAGTTAACAAAGTATTTAAATGTGTTGTGTTAAAATAGTGTTGAATTTCACCTTCCACCGCACATCATCTACTGCTTAGTCCTTGTTCAGTATCTACTTCAATATTTCTGCTATGGTGACATTTTTTTAATGTCACTGCTTAAATCTGCATCGAAATGAATAATAGTGAAGTCATAATTAATCACATATAGATGCTGCTGTTAGGGCAATGTGATCATGCACCTGCAAAAAAATGTTAAAACAGCTAAAATTTACCTTTTAATTCAGGGTTATTTTAACAAATACTGTTTTTCGTGATGAGATCTTTTCATTAAATGTGTCTGAAATTGATGTATATCTCCACTTAAATGTTGATATATTTAAGCAATCCAGTATGCAGTGACATTGAAATTATGCATCAATTTGATCAGAAATTCCTAGATTGATAAACAGTCAGGATCATGGAACAACACAGTTAACAAACCAGCATTTTCTAACATAAGATGATGCAGGTTGGATCAAATTAAATCTCACCCCATTAAGTGAATGAACATAGCTATCAAGTAATGCATGCAACCTGGGTAATGGGGTGAAATAAACCTCAGTGTAACTTACCTTAAAATGAATGTAAACGTGTCCACTGTCTGTTTAGCTGCTCCCTGTTTCCTTTGCAAGCATCCTCCCATTCACTGGTTTTATATTCATCTTATATCATTTTCAGATATATTAACACTGCGTAGAAGGGAATGTGTTTGATTAAAAATGTATGATACGAAATACAGATTTAGCCAGTCTTTTGAACATTCTTGAACACAACACAGCTCAAATGTTAGCTCTAATTTAGCCCACAGAGAGAGAGAATAATATTGATTGTTCTGTTTCTTTTTTTGTGGAAAAAAGGATACTTTAGGCTAAATTTTGCACTCAGAGACCTAATGTACAGCTCTTTACACAGTATATTTGCACACAAACCATCTTTAAAACCAACTGTAAGGGTCTCTTACAATATGCCAAGTCTCAACTTCAGATTCTGTAGATTTTGACTCAGATTAAAAAGGAAGGCTTCTCTTTTCAAATGACTTACTGTAATCACAATGCTTTGTCTCTCTAAAGACTGCACCTGTAGCTGAACATAGTTACATCAGCATGAATAATGAACCCCTGAGTGCCTCATTTGAATGCAAAACAATGGGGCATGATCTCAGGCTGTAAGAATGCATACACATGCACAAACACACACAAAAACACACAAACAGATATTTATGTATTATGAAGTGTTGATTTTGTTAAGAATTTTTCTTCATTCAAAACAGCTTGCAAAAACTTCTGGGTGTTAAGTAAATCAACTCTATCAACAATTTAAAATTTCAGCTTGGATTAATGCTAAATGTGCCCCCATCTTCCTCTTTACCTTGATGTCAACATAGAAACATGTTGCATGTGCAACAAAAAATGACAGCAGTGTTTCTCAGTGGTTAACACAGAAAGTAATAAGTTGACCTACTGGTAAATAATCTGAAAAACACTGACAGATTTTCAGAAAACTTTGTACCAATCAAAATAAAATTACTTCCAATTCAGTTATCTGAAGGTGTGCAGAGCAGAGGGTGGAATTTACCTGGATGTTTGAGCAAAGAAATCAATGAGGACAACACAATACAATTCACTCTACAAATGAACACCATTTTACTTTACCCTGGCAAGTAAAGAAATGCATAGATGGGATTTTTCGTTTGTTATTGCTGTACTGATTGAAATAAATGTTTTGGCATTTTAACAGCATAAAACAAGGTTGAACGACATTATAGACAAAGTGACATATTTCTAGACCTACATTATAACTCTTCGCTGTGGCCATAGGTGACTCTGACAAAACCGAAATGTTTTGGTGTTTATATTTTTACCAAAAATGTGGATATGGGGTTTTCTTTTTGTTCTTAAATCATCTGTAAAACTGTCTGCACAAACCTTACTGTGATCGGGCATGTATTCATTAATGAGTGAGAGCAGCTTTTCTTTACATTGTGTACGTCTTGATAGGCATTAAAGTGTAATTTAATCGCATTGCATTGGGATTGTGAAGAGAAAAACAGAAGCCTATGTCTGCAACATCCATGTTACAAGTCCCAAAATTCTTAAAAAGTGCTGACAAATAAGAGTATTTTCTCATTCTGTTAGCTGAAACACCCTCTGAACATAAACATTCAGCATGCTGACAGACACACATCTATGACTCTTTTCAACCAATTGATGAAATTTTAATTGCCTATCAGTGTCTTATGTTAAGGCTTTTGTCTGAGCTCTGTTGGGTACCCGCCTTACATTTGGCTCCCAACTGTGACTACTAGTGTCTGATAAGAAAAACCACAGAACAAAACAACTGCTTCCACTAGCAATTTCACAGTGATATTATAACCATTTCATGATTTGACACAGTTATTTTAGAGAGGGAGACAATGCAGAACATTAAGAGAGTGGCAAGCTGGGTGAACAAATGTCTCAGGGGATTTACCTGTTTTAAATATGTAAACGAGTAAAAGAAATAATGAAGATTCAATTGAGTTCAGGGATTGCAGTTAAGGCTACTTTTGCTTAAAGGACTGTAAGAGACATGTAAGGAACATTTTAAAGATCCAATAAAAGACACATTACATTATTTCACAGCTACAATCACAGGCAAAGATGGCTACTAATAAGTGCACAGATTCATGCAGCTTTTCTTCAGCTGTTAACTTGACAGAACAACCTGCAGAACACTGTGAAACATTTCTGCTCCTTGGCAGATTACAGTCTGTTGGTTGGTTCCATGTATGTGCTCATGATGTTCTCTGAAGATGGTCGTTATTAGACGAGTTGTACAGGCAATATTGAACAAGGACATTTTGAACATGCTGCACGGAATTAACAATGGGCTATTTTTTTTATGTTTTATCAGTTTAGTTAGCTTTTCAGTTTTTTTTCCAGATTTTTAAAACCTATTGGCTGCTTATAAAGGCAGGGCTGCTCTATACTTCCAAACTGATTATAGAGGTTTGAGAGGACAATGTGTTTCTCAAAGCTCTGCAGTCTTGTTAGTGTTGCTCAAAACGTCCAAAAGTTGGCAGAGAAAATCAGAAGTTGACATTCAGTTTGCATGTACACCATCTTCTACCTGCAGGCTGTATGGGATTCAATCTTATGAGTCAGTATTTTTCGAAACTTCAGAGACCCTCGTTATGAAGAAAGTAATGTAATGCACTCAGTGGAGGTGGTTAGATAACAATATCTCTCATTCTATAGAGCTCATACAGTTAAGCAGGCAACAGCCTTTTCCGTCGTAATCCATATTCACAAATTGGATACAATGGATTTAGGCTACTTGAAATTCTTACAACTGTTCTACCCCTCATTGTCCAGTTTTAGATATAATAGGGTGGGGAGGAGTGGGTCTGAAGGTGGGCATACACCTTGTAAATTGGACTTATTCGGGCAAAAGCATTGCTCAGCCTCAAGGGGGAATGCTCAGTTGACTTAAACGCAGCACTTTTACTGCAGCAGCTTCATAAATTCACTGAGCTTTTTTGAAGCAGAGCAGCAGCTCAAGAATGAAAGAATGTTTGACTCGATGAAGAAACAAAGACAGAGGCAGATAGAGACATGCAGGCAGGCAGAAAATGTCTGTGCTGTGTAAGGAAAGTTGTGAAGCTGTACAAAAAAACCTGTCACTTGCCACTCTGACAATGAAATAGAAGGTTATGTTTCTATTAATCCTTCCCTCAGTGCATTCCAAAAGATCACCCGTTTTTTCTCCTTTATTGTAATCAGAATTTTAATTTTAAAGGATGTATTAGGTATAGTTATAAAGAAATGCACCTTATATTGACATTTAACAAAGCTGATCTGCTTTTTTAAGACTTACAATGACTGTTAAAGCCACAAAACTGAAAAAAAAGATCTGAATAAAAATCTTTATTCAGTCATTGTACGAATCTGGTTTCTATAGAGGACGAGTCCATAGGAGGTTTTAACTTTGACTAAAGGAATTGGTTTTTTCAGAGTTACATTCTTGCACTAAAAACTTGTCTCAGCATGTAGTACATACCAGGTCAAAGGGGTAAAGAAAGATGATTTTATAAAAGAAACACACATTTAGATGTCTTTAGAAGGCAGCAGATGAAACCTAGTTTATGCACCCAAAGAGATGTACTGGCGGGAGGAGTGACTAAAAACTACTTTCTGAAGAGAAATAGAGGTCATAAAAGCACACACACGGAGTGACCAACGGAGACCCAAGTGATCTCAGAAAAGTGCTGTTCTGCAACAACTTTCCTCTTCTTTCGTACATGGCTCCTTTGGGAGAACTCCCCGGGTAACAATATTCTGAGGCCAGACGCTCAGCCCCCCAGTGAGCTGAAAATCTCCACTTGAGAGATGAAATGTGCACTTATAGAATAGATAAGGGGCGAAGGAGAAAATAAGGAAGAAGAAAAATATATTAGTTTTGGTAGTTAATAGGTAGGAAGCAGCTCTTTAAACAGATGAAATGTTTGTCTGTGTTGCAACCTGTTTCATCAGAAAAAACTGACATCACTATCACCTCGATCTAATTTCAGCATCTAAGAAAAGAAGTAATTTCAACTGTGCAGTAATAGCAGGGAATTGTTTTGTTAATGCGTTTACTGTGTTCTTTGGATGACCCGCAGCATTTTGCCTTCTCGGTGCTGCACTCCAAATTCATAAAATCTTCCCATTATAGTTCTGCCACAAGACCGGCTGAATTCCTTGAAGCCATTAGCAGTTCTTGAGAATGGTTTGGGCTGGACCCAGCATCGACTGTAATGACAAGGACGGGGTGCCAGAGAGAATCAATGCTTCTCTGTGGCTCAAGAATGAAACTGTAACAGCAAGGCTGCCCCCATTGAGCACCGGACTGCCGTCTTTTTCAACCACTTAATTGATCTAGGTTTTATTTATCTTGTCACAAGACTTTAACCTAATTTGTTTTCCATTCAGTCACAAAGCACCCTCATTGAATAACCATGTTAACAATCCACAGTATTACATTTACCCCGCTCCAACACACATTAGATTCTGTCTTTGTTAATTTACTTGTAGGGGCACTTTAAAAATTGTGTAATTAATTATCATATCAAACCTAATCTTTATATTAATTTTCCTTGGCACACACAAAGGCATACAGACAGTAAGCTTTTCATTAGAGAACATTCTGTTTCTATGTGTTTTATTACAGCAGAGGGAGTGGAGGGGCAGAGGGCGAGATGAATTCCTCCTTCTGTGTTCTTTTCCGAACAAAGTAGAGGTGCATCATGCATATCCTCTTTACTCTGCAACTATGCAAAGATGTCCTTGTAATTGGGTGATATTTTTTACTGCAATACCCGCGGCATGCATTTCCATTACATTTCTGTCATAAAATACCCTCTTCACTGTCGTCAACTTAAATGGAATGTCAATACTAAGTGTGTGCAATGGGGAGCGTGAAAATAGGCTTAACACTGGGTACCATAAACATAAAGTTTAATGCCGCCACCAAAGGAAGGGCCAATCACAGCGTAGCTTTGCAAATCAGAGAATAATAATCGCAGATTTTCTCAGCCAGCTATCTTAACAGCTTAATATAAATAAGTTAGTAGCACCGTCTTGTGCGCTCTCATTTTCTAATCATCGCCATTTCCCTTCCCTGTGTTCCAGTTTTCTTGCACTGCACATTTTGCTTTTTCTTAAATCCAAACTGCACCCAGCCCCCAGAATGTTGTGCCTTCTTTTCATGTAACAAAGAAATGTGTTGTTCAGTGATGTTGCTGGGAAAAATAGAATAAAAGTAAAGCAGACCAAAATGTAAAGAAAGCACAGAAGGGCCAAATCAAATTACCTTGTATAAAGTAGAGACTGGATTATGGAATAAGAGACAACACTGTTCATTTGATCTCCATGTGATGTCTAGGGGGAGATTCCCCACACAGGACCACTTTGTGGGCTCATTTGAATCACCACAGCTCTGACTGTAAGTCAGCAGGCTACTAAGAAGAAAGCCTTGCCAGCACTGGGTGATTACTGCCGTGATATATTAACCCATACAGGGCTATTTCCTGTGACAAGTTGGATGATGCCCTGATTGATTTTACATTGCCTTAACTGTTAACTATTAGCACTAGGATGAGATGAATATGGTCGTTGTTATATATCAGCTGTTCAGATGACTGTACTCAATTTGCTTACAGTTTGCCATTATTTTTTTTTTTGCAAATCTCACAACCATTTCATGCAAAAAACCAAAAAAAAAAAAAAAGTAATGAAACCTTGTGCTAATATACTAATGCGATGATAAATAAATAAATTAAAGGCTAAGTAAATAAATAACAGTGGAGTTGCCTGAGTGAGTCATCCACATAATGCGCAAAGTATTGTTTTTCTCTCTTGAGTCTTGCCACTAGTCACAAGATAAACATCATGTTCTTTTCTTAGCAGCACACACACATACACACATACATACACATAACACTTGTTGGGAAACAAATGTTGTCTTGTGATGTCAAGGAAGAGTGCATACAGTGGTATCTCCAAGGTAATTAAACAGAACTAAAGGTCTGCTGTGACTGGGAAGCCTTGGCAGGGCAAGACTAATGGGAAAGCTGATTAAAGTGTGTTTGATCCTCCTAATGAAACTCATCTTCTCAGCCCACAGCATGCAGACAAGTTCAACACAGTAGCTTTACAGGTCCACAGAGACTCTCCGCAGTATGTTATTATTCTTACCTTTGCATGTTAGTCATAAAAAGTTCACTTTCTTTTAAGGTTACTAAAGTGAGCATCAGCAATCGCATTTGATTAAAAAATTAACTTTCTAACGAAGTAGCTTCTGTTCTTTTGCAAGAATTGTAAAAACAATGAACATGCACACACACGTATTTTTATATATATATATATATATATGCATATATATTGGACAGATGCTTTTCTTCAAAGCAACAAACAGTATATGCAATAAATGTCCACAATAAAAAAGAGCTGGATCTCATCAAAAAATGTAATTGCATTTCTCCTGAATGAACAACTGACAACATGTCCAGTGCAACATTACAAATGCTTAGAGTTTTTATGCATAGTCATCTTGGAAAAACAGTTTTTTGGATACAGACACAGTAGAAACAGGCGCTGTTTGGCACAAAAAAGCAGCCCGGGCTCTGAAATGGTGATGGCACATGGAGAAGCCACACGGTTGTTGAGTGTGTTTCTACTCTTGCTCATTTGGCATTTTGCTGACTCACTATGAACTTGACTGTGTTGAATTCCAAAGGTAGCCTCAGTACGTAGGAAGGTGGCTCTGTTAGAACTGTCATTTCACAGCCAAGGGGCTTGTGGGTGTGAATCCATGTGTGTTTCATGTGCTCCACTTACCAAACAACCACACTTCAACAACTTTCAGCTTAGTTAAACTGCAAACTCTTAACAGCCCACAAACACAAATAACAATGCCTGTTCATGTCTTGTAGCCTCTTAACAGAATGGCAGCCTTCCAGTGTGTCTTGATTCTTGCCCACTGCAAACAAAAATACGTTTCAAATGGACAATAACCCTGCACAGGTCATGCAGGATTAAAAAAAATATATAGGTGTGAAGGTTTTCCAGGGATTTCTGTGTTCACCACACCTTCACCTGAGTTGCTTGTTCGTATGTATTGAATGTATAAAGTGTTAGGGGTGTGAATGACTATCATCGAACAGAGACTGTGCACCCTGATGTGTGAAATAATAGCTTGGGATGTGTTGGCATCCCCTGAAGATGTCAGGAAGTGGCTGGTCCATGCACGCTGTTGTCAAACTACTCGTTATGTCCTCCAGTGGTCTTGAGTGGCTCTTTTTCTAATATGATTTAACCTGTTCTCCATGTCCAATCGTTTCTCGTTGACATGATTAACACAGCAAATATGCTACCGTATACCCTCCCACTTCAGCATATGATGCCATTTATCATTTGTCATGTTATTGCATATCTCGCAAGTGAAGATCAGTGTTTTATTTATTTATTTTTGGTAAGGGTGGGGGTGGGGATTGCACTGTTGCCATATAACAGTTCATTATGAAAGCCAGTACTACTCACTTTGCCCCTAGAGAAGAAATCATCTGAAGTCAGCTTTCACAGGCTGCTGAGGGTTCATTATGGTGCATTTCTGGTTTAATGTTTGTCCCATTTTGGTTTTACAATGTATTGCTACTGTCCACATTGACAGAACTGCAAATTTCTGGAGTACTTTCAACATGGAATTCTTTATCACTCAAAACGACCTCAGTCTCAGTAACCCACCAGTTTAATTAAATGAAAACCAACTCAAATTCAGCTACTCAAATATTAAAAATTTGTTAGTTAGTCTTGACAATAAATTGTTTTTGTTTTAATTTTATTGCCTGGCAGTAAACATAATGAGTACAAGTGTCAATTTTGACACACTAAAGCAAAATAAATCAAGGCAGAAGTAGATTCTGTAAATTTCTTTGTGCTCCCAAAACTTTATTCATCTGTTTATCTTCTGCTGCAACACTTCGATCCAAAATGTTCTACTTTTTCTGCCATTTCAGGTAATGGGAAGTAAATTGATATTTCATGTCACTGTCAGCACTCAGTCAATCTCAATAACCTGTTTTATTCTTGCACCTTATTTTTGTTGTCAGTGTTGACAGTATTACACACAGGATTTCTCAGCACACACTGTGACATTGTGGAGTGAAACATGATCAATTATAATGTTGCCGACTCTGACGTCCACCCTCTCTGTCACTTATCACACTAGTGATGAATGTCTCAGTATTGATAAATAATCCCACAATCCCGGCAGTATATGGAGAAAGACTGTCATTAATTAGAGTGACAAGCATGTGGACAAGTATGTCCTTCTTTCACCTATTTCCCTCATCTATCACAAATACTTTGAAGATTGTGTGGGAGAAAATGTTGAAGGAAAACTGGATAAGAATGTTAATTTTAAGCTTATACCTGCAAAAAGTCAACAAAACTCAATAAGATTACAGCAACAAATTTTGTTATGATTTTAATGTCCTGCTGTGTAGTGTAAAGTATTGATATTTTCATGTTTATTAGTGGGTTGTTTAGCTTTTCAACCCGATTAAATAGTTTAATGTTAGCAAAATAACACATAGTTAACAAATACACCCTATGCATATTAAATAGTAAAAGAAAAAGTCTGCTGAAATTCTTGTTCATGTTCACTTGTTTGTTTTTTAATTGTTGCTGATTTGCAAACACCCCAACCACGAAATGAAATGACAAGCCTAAATCATGTTTTTTTTGGTCTTTTATCTAAATCAGTCCATTTCAAAGCAGCAAAACAGATATCACTTCATGGCAGTCAGCAGTGGTCACTGACTTACTAAGCTTGGTAAGGAAAAGGTTTTTTTCAGAAAACTTTGTTGCAGTCAACTTAATGGTTCATATTTTTATGACAGAAAGAAAATAATTTTTGACAACAAAACTTGACAAAGCCTTCAAGCCTCATAAATATTACTGTGTATTAAAATGACTATTATTTTTGTGAACATAAGCTGAGCCAGCATTAGATAAAAAAAAGAAACTGCAAAGACTTCAAGCTTAACTTGAGCTATAAATAAATGTGGTACAATATCTAATAAACTGGCAGCATTGTTGCTGTGGGGATAACCTGTTGTGCAAAATTAACATTACAATGTACTTAATATTGATGCTAACATAGTTAAGGGAAGGATGCATCTCTATAAACTGATAAGGGTGTATCTGAGCAATTTGAAACCAAGTTAAAGTAATGCATTTTGTTATTAATTTACAGTTTGTGTCAAATCTGTTCACCCATACAGGAATGAGAGGAATGAATATGTAAGGAATTTTATTTTGTATGTGTCCAATGACTACAACCCCTCTGTATGAAGAAACATCACAAATACCTCAAAGGAAAACACAGCCATTCAGCAAAATGCCTGTAGAAGACCTGCAGTTCCAATATGTTGTTTCTCTGGTTAAATTTCAGGCTGAATTCATGATTTTGTATGTGCTGTGATCATGTGTGTGATGCCTTCTCATCAAAATGCAATAATTACAGCTTTTTTTTTTTCATTTGTTGCCGTAAAACAATAAATCATACCATATTTTATGTGTGGTATGTTTTTCTGTCTTTCTCTCCTGCCAAAATGTGCTTTCTTAGTTAAACAAACAATTTAAATAAAGTGTTAAATATCTGGACTTATATGGTACAAAGAGAAAAAGTAAGCTTCATATTTTAAATGTGTGTGTGTGCGTGTGTGTGTGTGAATGTGTGCTCCAGTCGGGGTGGCAGCCCTTCATTTGTTTACATTTGTGTGAAAACAATTTCATGCCATGACAGACAGACTGACTGACAGACACACTGGCATGTTGCCATTCAGCAGAGTTAAGCCTAAATCAGCATCAATAAATAGTCTCCACCTGTGTTGCATAGCCAAATAAAGCTGTGAGCAGCTAATACACTGGTCCCAAACTGAAAACAGATATATAACAGAAAATAAGTGCAAGTGAGTTGACTATTTTTAGGAGACATAAAACTGTCTTAAGTAAGCAAGCTTGGCAAACAATATGGCCTGTGCTGATAAGGAGCACAAGTTGGATGTGCTATATAGTGCTGCTGCCCAGATAACCCATTCCCTCCTCTCCCTCTCTATGCTTCTGCTCTGTGTTGTTGTTGGTCATCTGGAAGTCAGTTAAAGACAGTGATTTATGCCTGGGGCTTCATGCAGCATAGGCTCATTACACACAGCCATTTTGAGAATCAGCAGATAATTACAGTATACATCATAGACCTCGTGGGGCCCAGCAGATTCAGTCTATTTGACTGGCCCGTCATTTATACCATAGGGCCTCAGGAATGGAAAACTGAATGCTAACCTCATTTGGTATATAATTTGCTTTTCATTTTACAGGGATTTTGTGAAAAGAATGATTGTGGAAGGTTCAATTGTCATTTCTTTAATTGCTCCACTGTGAATATTCATTATAGTTAATGTTTTTTTTTGTTTTGTTTGCTAATGGTATATCTTTCTTCAGCAAAACACTGCAGAGTTAGGGTATTTGAAAGCTGTAAACATCATGTTTTCTTTATATTGGGATCCTTGAGTCTTCTTCTATAACTACTTGAATATATGTAAAACAAAGCAAAGCTAAAAGGTATTTCTAACAGACTCTCTTTTTTTTAATCTTCCATAAAGGGAACATTAACACGTGCACGAACAGAACTGAACCCTGAATATCTGGACCTTCGTCCAAGAGCCGAGCTGAACCCTGAATATTGGACCCCTTGCACCCCTTTAGTGAGTACTGATGGTCCCATTTCTCACTAAATGATCATCATAGATTCACCAAACACAAGTCATTACGTTCAATAAATTCATACATGTTATACAACAGTTTCTCTTCAGCATCCCACTCAATGGCACGTTAAACTCGTTTATGATTTGTTAGACTCAGTATCATTTTCTCACTCATGAGTCCATTCATGCTTAGGCAGACTCTCTTCATCGTATAATATTTAAGTATATTTGGCTCTTAGTTACTGTGACATATTGTACTTACAACATCATTAAATTTAGAGCCTAATGCGATGCTAATATCCATGCCATTTTTACTTGAGTAATAAGTATTTGTCTCATTACCTCTATGCTTAGAAAACACAGTGCTTGATAGTCATCTGGGGGTTGGAGGAGGTTTGCTTGTTTTGCTGTGCTTGTGCACTTGTGAATCTTAATAATGTCAGCTTCTCTTACTCTGTGTTATAAATTACAGTATGTCAGCACGGGATGGGTTCCTCATAAAATAAGAATCTCACTCTATTCTGCCTCCATTGTAAACTCCAATGCTAAATTTGTTTAGTTTTTTTTGTTCTTTTGTTTTTTTCCCCCCTTTTTCATGATGCAGGAATAATTTGCCGTTTGTGAATTCTCTCCTCATCATTGTGTTTCATACACAGCTGGGAATGAAGGTGATTCTTTAGAATAGTAGTGGGTTCAGAAAGTGTTTCTTTCTATCTGTCTGTCTATCAGTATCTATTATAGGATGTCCATATAATCTGTGTGATATTTGCATTTTGTGCATGAAATAATCCACTGGAGAACTTGAACCTTGAGCTGTCTTTGTCTGAGTTGAAGGTCTTTCCTCAGGCATTAGTGAAACCACAGAGTGATATTGATCTGAATAAGATGTTGTCAATATAGCCCCTCTATGTCAGCCATGTGTTTGGCCCTTTTTTGTGGGCATGTTTTATATTGCTGCTGCTCTCAAGGTATTGTTGAAGTTATTGTTCTGTTGTACAAGGACATCTGCAACTCGTGCATTTTATTTGTTCAGCTGCTCTCAGTTAATTAATCATGGTACATATAAAAAGCAAAAATGATCAGTTATCCTCAAAGGTGGGGCAAAGGGGTGAGCAGCGAAATAGGACAGTTCTTTATTGACTCTGAGAGACAATTTACAAATGTGCCACAATCTGATTAAACTTTACTCTCAGCAAGCTTGTCTGAGTTGAAAACACTATCTGACTGCTGTGACAATGCAACAGCTTTCTTGCAAGTTAAGCAGGAGTCTTCTCCTCCCTATATATCTTAAATTTATAAATATTGAACAAGGTTTAATATAGAAATTGATTCAAATACATACATTCCTTGCTGCATGTCTGCTGCTTTCATGCCCCACCCTGAACAATCTTAATGTGAAAGACAATAAAAACTTTTTCACCAACAACTTCCCTTTGTTAGTTGATGTATGGTTTAGATGCACTTCTGCTACTTTATTACTGCATCCGGGTAAAACCAGACGAACAATTAGTCTGCAACAATGTACAATATAGATTTGTGGTTTTGATGGCCAACTAATTGATTAGTTTATTATTCTGTTAAACCCCTGAACCAACCAGGGAAAATATGCTGACCCATTCCTGTAAGTTGTCTAGCTTGGAAAAGTGAACACTTGCATCACGTATGTAAATACTGATCAGCCGACATTGTGATTTATCTTTTGTTAGATATTTACAGACTTGATATGATTTTGTTTTTTATTGCTATGAAAAGAAATAGAACTGTTTTACAACAACTTCTTTAACATCATATCAAATCATTATCTTATAGTTTATTCTCATTAGTTGTGCTCACAGTTTTCCCCTCATTAAGTATTCATCACTTGTTGTGCACCTTTGGGTCCTCCGCCTCCAAATGAAGAACACTAACAAGGCAGAAGTATGGATGTCCCACCTACCCAAACTCCCTGGGGCAGGGATCAAATCCTCAGGCTTAGCGCTGTTGATTTAGCTGATTTTACAGAAGTGGCCAGTCAGCACAACAGGTGAATCAACAGAAAATTATAAAAAAGGAGAGCATGGCACAGAAAATGATAATTGGAGGCTGTATCAAGTTGTTATTTTGTTATTTTGTGTGGGGACAGTTGATGCGAATGAGAGACAGACTCTTATGTTTGAGAATCATGAAAGTAGAAAGCCAGTGAGAACTTCTTTCTGTGTGAGCAGCCTTATTCAAGATAAATGTTTGAATGCTTTATCCCGTGTTTAATACATCCATGGCTGTAAGCGCAAGATGCCTTTTGCCCTGTGCCTGGCATATTCTCCTGCCCCTCCACATAATCACACATACACACATACTCTCCTCAGGCCCTGTTTAAACCTGCTGCTCATGTAGTGTGTCGTGAGTGAAAGCGAGCTCCACACAATCAAATGTAATGTTCAACTGCCAGCTTAATCTACGCTAGTGTTGAGAAACCGATGTCCTTAGAGTCTTTTTTCTCTACTCTCTCCCTTTCTTTTCTCCCTAGTCTTTTACAATACACCTAAATGCTTACTAAAGGGCTACAGCGCAACGTAGTAGCTCAACATGTACATATCTCACGTGATATCCCTTAGGATCTGCTTTAATGTCCACAAAGCTGCTTGTAGACATTGTTCCTGAATTTGTGCAATTTCATCAAAAAGGAAATCCCACGGGTGGTTTAAATTAACATGTAAGTAGCGTTCTGATTTAAGGCTGATGAACGATTCTTACAAGTACAAGTCCAGCACAGCACGTAATCACAACACAAATACATAAATGCAGCTTCTCTTAGTAAATTAGACTTCGTGTGAGGTTTTTGTACAAATGTTACTTTTATCTTTGCAGTGAGACGTCTTTCTTTTATTAATATGACACATATTCCCTAAACATATAAATAGTTAAGGGACCTATAATATGATATATGGGACAGTCTTTGTTTTGCGTCTCCCTACAGCCTACAAAGTCAATATTTGGACTTTAGCCTGATTTAATGAACAGAATTTCTTAGAGATCTCTCCCAAGCTATATTCAGTGGGAGATCTCTCTGGCTTCGTTAAAGCACTGTGCTGTTTGCTTATTGAGCCTCACCGGACCAAAGAAGCTCAAAGACAAGCACACACACACACAAACGCATATATACTCGCACAGCATTGCCACAGAGGACGCTCCTTTCTTGCAGCCCAAGAGGGAATGATGACTCTCATTATCGCCTCAAAGCAAGATGGCCACAGTGCCCCTACTCAGCAGTCCTATTAAGTTACCAGACAGCTTTATTGTATTGGTGTTCGATAATTTCCTTTCCTCTGTCATTTGGAGTGCATCGGGGAGTTGTTGCATGGTAAGGGCGGGGTTAAGATTGTGACAAGAGCCAACGTGAAAAGGCACAGCTGGCTGAAATTATTCCCTTCCATGGTTGGTGAAACTCTAGCTGTTGCGCAGTCCGTGGCAACACAAACACTTTACCTTCATTTATCATTTAATCTTATGCAAAAATCATATGAAATGGAATGGGGGGGGCTTGATTTTATTATGTAAACTAGTCACAACACACAACAAATTGCATCCTCTGGAGTAGTTGTTTTGCAGCAGGATAAATACATTAAGAAACTGAAAAAGTCACAGAGCAGACTGTATATGTCTCATTGATTTATTTAGGAGGGGGGGGCTCACTCTGTTGTCCCCAGACTCTTTGGGATCAATATATATATACTGCCATGTATATCTATTACTAGTGTCTATAACACTGGAGTTTCCAAATGTATTAAAACATTGGCCTGGAGGGAATCCAGAACTGTCAAAGTTGCATCCCTACATGGATTTTCTTTGTGCCACAAGGACGGAACTTTGATACATTATTTTTATTCATGGTAGCAAAAAAGATTACATGACGTCTTTGGAACATATACATTTAATTCTAGCATCTCTCCAGAGTTAAAAACTAGGACAGACGGTTCTGATGGAGTGGTCACCGAAGCATTAATGCAATTGTCATGTGTCCTCTGGGTGTTTAAATTGATTGCCTCGTGTCATGTGTCCACTTTAACTTTGCTGAGGACACAGTGAAGATGAAATTTTGGGCTTTTTGCACAATCAAAAGCTGTAAAAAAAAAAAAAAGTGTGCTCCAAACCACCATTTGGCTTTCTAAAATACACTTTGTAAACTACAAAGCACTGAATAAGCTACAACTCTGAAATCTTTGAATTCGTCTTCTAGCATCTAATTTTAAAGGCTTGTGATTTTTACAATGTTGTTCCAGTTTGACAAAACTTTGCAAGAGAAAAAGTTTTTTCCATTGATTGAAAAGTTTGCTGTGATGTGGACATCATTATTTATGCCAATAATGATAATGTATCTTAACTATTATAACCCAGACACCAGAATGATAGTAGCAGTTTGAAATTCATTATGGAAATGTTTTTTAAGTGTGTAACATTATTAAAGATCAAAGCTTCAAATAGTTGGCAACAGTATTTGCAACACCATTCATCTAAATTTAGGAATGAGTGTACAATGTATCTTTCTGCTGATTGGCCATTTGAATTCTTGTGTCAGTCATTTAGTTGATTTTGATATAACTATTTACTTTTACTACCGTAATATATTTTATGTCTGTTAGACTTTTGATATGAA
>JAQNCA010000001.1:8998874-9020099 GCA_029783725.1 Acanthurus tractus
AAGAAGAAGAAAGAAAAACATTTCTTTTAAATTTTAACCAACAGCCATAACTCTGCCCGAGCCTTTACTCTGAATCGTGCCTTACAACACTGCATGCAACAAGCTGCCGCTAACATTTTGAATAGCCTTTTGTGAATCGGTACAATAAATTGCCTTTCTAGATCAAGGTAGCCTTTTCACAGAGATGTTATTCTCTGGAATAAAGCATTTTCTTTATGTTCTACAGGCTCTGTTGACAGAAACTTTAAGGTGAAAACTTTAGGGTGAGTTCCAACAGTGATCCTGAGAGAGGTGCAGTTGTCATTGTGAGTGTTTGCCTGAGACTATGTCTCAATCAGGTATGGCAGAGAAATGCTCCACGGACTGCAGAGTGAAAAAATGTGATAAAACCAGGGAGAGGAGGAAAGGCCCCAGGTTATATTGCTTTTTATGAAACCAGTTCTGCTCTATTGTAAAATTCCAAATGATATTGCCTCTATACATTACTATGCTTTAGTCAGCCTTTCTGCCTCTTCAGCAATAATGCTCTGAGAAACACTATAGTAATTTCATGTTATGGTAAGGCACAAGCGAGCTAAAAAAATGAAAATATGCCAAGAAGTTTTGCCTTGGGGAAGCATGATTTGTTTACATTTAGCAATTACTAAATAATACAGGCTGAATCAAAAGTAGGCAGAATTTTTAGATGTCTTTTTCCCTTTTCCCAACAATACAAATCAAACAGAAGAACCACACACACACACATTTTCCTTTTTGTTGCGTATAATACTCCACTTATCCTACACTCTCATCATCAGCTTTGTTACATGGATGATTTCAGTTGTCCAACACTCATGGAGGAATCAATGAAACCCATGAGGGCAGATTCAAACACTCCTGCCTGTGACAGATTTATGTATTGTGGAGGTTACCGGAGACAGATACACACAGTGTTTTGCACAATGCTTGCACTGTGCTTGCGTCATCTCCTGCATAAGTTGGAAAACATGTGACAAGTTTTCATACATTCCTTCTTTTACCACAAACTCTCTCTACCGATTTCATTTATATTTGTGTTTGGACTGTATGGTGGCTTTGTGTTTGTGTCTTTTTTATTTTTCATTTTAGTAAAATAATATTCCAATAAGGGCCTATAAGAAAGGAAATGTAATGAATAAAATGAAAGGTAGCAAGTCTGTTATTATGACATTTAAAAAAGTACATTTTAAGTGGGGAAACTGAAATATATATATATATTTCTTGTTTTTTGAGAAAGTGGAACTTTTGCTACCTGCCCAAAATCCTGGGGCAATAGTGAAGTCAGGAATAATTGCAACGACCTGGATAAAGCTGCAGTGGCTTTGTATGACACACTACTTACTCGTCTTACTGTTCGACTTTCTCTGAAGGTCAGTTTGGCCATTAGCTGGATCGGCCTAACACTGTGTGCCCCACCTCTCCACTCCAATTCTTCTCATCTCCCCCTGTCCTCACTTCTCTCCTCCTTACCATGGTCTAAAGAGAGACGTGATGGGGCTAAATTTATCTTCACAGAAACCAAAGCTGAGATGTTAAAAGAGAACTCCTGCCAGCATGGTGACTGACTGCTGACCGTGATCAACTTTGGGAGGCGTCTGTCAAAATAACAGGCACCCATTTCTCCTCTACCTTTCCCTCCATCCACCTTTCTTTTTTATCATGCTTCTCAACTCGATCCTCCCATCCCCTGTTTTATTAACAACAGAGCTGGTGGCTTGTGATAACTGGTCACTCCTCCAGGCGCTGAAAGGCAAGGACACTCTATTATCCTAGCTAGATGGATGGGTTGAAATATTGCCTGCAAGTGGTAGAGCCTGCCAAATCCTCCAGTCTTAAAACCCCTTTGTCTCTGACAAGGAGGAACATTAGTGAGATGGCCAGGTTCTTGGATAGGGATACATTTTTCTGAATATAACATGGAGAGAGTAAGGCGCACAAAGGAGTGCATACATGTAGAAAGATTTTCAGAAATTGTATAATATCTTTGTTTGCTTTAAATGTAAGAGGCTTTTATGAATAAACATGTCTTGCTGTGAGTAGCTACTCCACTGTGCATTGTCCTCCTGCTGCATGCGTATGAGAGAGAGCGAGAGAGAGAGAGAGAGAGAGAGAGAGAATACTTTGTGTACATTAAAATGATTAACATGGTGCAGGTAGACAGTCGGTCAGCCAGACAGCAGGGTCACATATTAATTAGCAGCCTAATTATTAGTGACCTTTACCACACAGCAGTTTCAGACTTGTTTTACCTTCTGTGTCTCTGCCAATTCATTTAGGAATATGGAGCCTGTTTTTTGTTTTTTGTTTTTTTTCCAAATGGCAAGTGTCAGTAGTTCATGCATCCCTAAAATAAGCATCTGTTACATTTTAGTATGTCTGTATTAATACTTCAGCAGCAAGGCTGTTAGTCTAATAGAGATAACAAGAGACAATAAAAATGCCACCTTGTTTGCCTTATAGCTCGAGTGCTCCATCCGGGTCAATTAGGGAAGTTTTGAAAACACAGTTATGAGTCCTGTTCTTTAGGTTATGTCAAAATCCAGTTGGTACAGACACAGTGGACACAAATAAGACACATATGGAAGAACCAAACCTTTACCTTTTACTTAGCTTGTGCAGCACATGTCACATGCCTTGTAGCTGATAATTATACTGCATGCTTAGTTTTAACATTTAATCCCTTATTTCCTGTATTTACATCACCAGCTCTTTCTAATAATTGAAAATGGGAAGTCATGCTCCTTGTCACCCGCTCTCCACAGCTCTTTGCCAGAAGGCTCTTCTCATTTGCTTTGCTGCATGCACTCTTGCTTTGCTGCTTACAACAATAGGAGGATGGATTTTGTTTAGAAATCCAGTGATTTCTAAAAAAGCAAAAACCATTTCATGCAATGTTTGGGGTCAGTATCACCAAATCTATCTTTGTGAGCTGTTATTCTAAAGAGGCAGGGGATAGGTCAGGCTGGATGAATAGGCATACAAAACATCTGTGACACTGGGTTTTGTAGTTTTTCTCCCACCAACAGTCATCCTTTTATTTCAACTATATAACCCTGCTCTTTTATTTCTTAAAATAAAGCATGAAAGCATTCAAATTAGCTGTTTTTTGGATTGCTCACATTTCATAGTCACGTTTTTTACAACATCCAGCAAGAAAACTGAATGAGCTTTCACATGTTGTTGTTCACATCACATAGTCCATTTATGAATAGGAACAGCTCAAACATGAGTACATCAGTATGAGCATTGTAACTTAAAAAGTTTTAAATGTGTCTGAGTTTTCAAGAACCCTCTGCATTACGACCAAGGATTTATAGTATGATAACTACTGATTATAATTCCATATAAATGACAATAATTCAGAGACCACAGAGAAAATGGACCGAAAGACTCTTAGCTACACTTCTGTTTCACATTTTATACATGAACAGTTATGCACAAATGTAAAATGTGCACTCATGCATTATTTACAATGGTCCTGTGGAGGGAAAATAAGAATTTACTGAAATGAGACTATACTGTTTGTGAATCAGCCTCCCCTTAAAGCATAGCATCCACATAAAATGTCCATCTGGCATCTTGCACAGAAATGTTCAGCTATGAAGTTTATCACTGCCTCAAGGACTTCTTTTTACACGGCAGGCTCATCGTCCATGCTTTTTTAATTGAATTAAGGAGCACTCAGTGTGGCATCTCTGTTATTGTTATCTTGTAGGTGTACAGGGTTATTAAAGAGGGACGCATGTTAAGTCATTTGTTATCCCTGGCATTCTAATAAACATGTTAGCTTTGAGCAAGGCCTGCAGGTTGTCTGTGCAGTTCAGATTGATACTCCTGCCATATCTAGAGCTATGCACCTCATTATCCTAAGAGGATGCTTATAAGGAGATGAATATGGGAAGATGGAGTACAAGAGAGGGAAACTGCTGCATATATTAGTTTTGTTCTTCTTTTAGAGTTAGGAATGTTTCAAACCATGAATGTAAGAAAGAATCCTGGTGTCATAATGCCAAGTTATCATTTACTAAAACTGTTTTAAAAATGATTTACTTTTGCCGCTAGGTGTATAGATATGGATGTGTTAAGTACTGGCCAAGGGGGAATAAAAACATAAAGAACAAAGACTTTTAAACTCATTGGCCCAATTATTCTTGATTGAGATCCTCGCTTTATTTGGCTAACACTTTTTATTTCCAGCTCAAGCTCTGGTTCTCGACACACATAACCCCATGGGTTTTCTGTCAGGGAAGGCTTGATTTTACTAATTGGTACCAAAGCTGTTAATTGGAGCTGTGGAAACAAGAAATCGAGAATAGGAGGGTAATCTCTTGGGAAATATGTGTTCAACCTCATTTTCCACCTTTACTTATTGTTTTTTTTTTAACTATCTAACTGCAGAGAGGACATCAGTTTGTTGTCACAACAAAATACCCAGCAGAGAAATATGATATGAAAAACAAATAGGTTACATTCAGCTGTGAATATATTTACAATACGAAGAGTCACATTTTATAAAGGTGATACAAGGATTGTCATCAGGTAAAACTGATGAAAACCTTTAAAGATGAAAACAGGTCAGTGTTTAATTGTTAGTAGGAATGTTTTGAATAAAGGCTTCCTAACCTAATTGCATTATTTTTTGTTCTTGCTCCTGCTTGCGCCTGCTTTCTCTTCTGAAACCTTGCAACCTAAAACAGATTGCGGATCAGCCATAGTTTTGGGAATATTGAAACTTTTCTTATTCAACTTCCCATAAAATTATTGGCAGCTACACCTGACTTTCCCTCATTTTTCCCTTATTTCATCAAAGCCCCGCCCCCTTGATGGCAGGATGAGTTCCTTCAATAAACAACGTATAAATCCTTCCTGTCTGAACATTTATTTTTTGTCACTGATACATTTCAGTACCTTGGTGGAAATTATCTTGCTTGGTGTTTATTACTTATTCCATTCATAATAAGTCTTGAAGCATAAACAAAGCATCAGAAGGACATGTTAACAAGGTTAGAAACTTGTTTTTTTATTGGAGAGCATTTTTTAATATTCTTTCCAGCATTTTGTTGCCTCTTTCCTCAAATGCTTTTTACGTAAAGGTTTCCACTTTTGTGGGTTTTGTTATTCCCTTTATGTTATATTTTTTTTACTAACTGACAGGTTGGTAGTTATGTAGCTACCTGGGTAGGTAGAAGGTAGATAGGTATCTAGATTGATAGAGAAATGGGGACAAAGTCACACATAAGCACACAGCTCTAATGTGCTTCTGAAACTGAAAACACATCTCTTCTTGTGAGTGTTTTCTCCAACTGTGATTAGTTAATCTCTTCCAGCCACGTTGCCTCTTCTCAGGGGCCAAACAGTCATCCCCTCAAATGCTCAAATGATTTCCCATTGTCAGCTACATTAGCAGCTTTAAACTCCTGTCACTCTGCAACAGCCACATGCTGCGCACCTTGGGAAATACAGTACGCACAATTTATCATGGGAAATCATCTTCAAAAACAAACAGAGTAAGCATAAAAAAGCATCAACTGTGAAATAACAGAATTGGAGGAACATCCCTTTCTCACTGCTGCAGCAGTTCTTGTTAGTCTTTGGTGTTTGAGTTGCTCACTCTAACCCAATATTTTGTGACACTGACAACTAAACAACATTTTTATTTATTTATTTTGTGACGTGAATTGGTTCAGAAAGAGACACCAGGACTCAACTTCTACTGTTGTACTGTTTAGTGAAAAACAAACATACAAACATACAGACAAAACAATCAATAACAACAAAAAAAAGACATTTATCTTCAAATTGTCAACTTTTCAGTAAGTAAGTGAGCTAGACTGGCTTTTATCATGGGCACAATGTCCTTTTTTTGTTAAGTGTTCCAATTGATTTTCAAAGTGCTTTTTAAACCTAAGTGGTTGGATAATTCTCTAAACCCCTAAAGAAGCATATAACCCCTCATCTGATCTAAACACTTAAACAAAATCCTTACAGCATTTATTAAGACTGTCGCAATGTGCAGGATTTGTGATGTGATGTTATATATTAAGGTATTAAAATAGTAATATAAATATAATATATAATATAAATTCATACTAAATAAAATCATAACACTGAGATTTGTCACATATTGAAATTAAACACAAGTATTAATTGAATTAAACTATAAACTCCTGTTATAGTTCAGTCTTTTCCTTAGAAATAACTTGGCTGTGAACTTATTATTGCAGGCCATCTTATTTTGGCAGCGCTAAGTCATTATGTCTTTATTAATGGAACTATGTGACTAAGTGTCACCATCAAAAACTTACTAGTGACAAAATTCAGCCTTGTAGGCAGCAGATGCTGCGGCAGCTTTTGATGTGTTGCCCAGTGCTGAGAACCCATGCAGTTCAAGTCTGGACACTAACAAAATGTCTTGGTATGTACAGCGCACCCACATGAAGCCGGCAGCACAGTCGACATGTTGGAAGTTGTCCAGAGTGCACTGGGGATTTTTTGATGTTTGCCCTGCAAAACCCAACCTGAACCATTTGAAGGATACATTTATCTGGCAGGGGAACATCAACAGTTGTGCATTCAAAATCAATCATAAAATATTTTAGGATATTTTTCAATGTGGACTGAAGAATCTTTTTTTCTCTTTCCACCATTCAACCTTAGCAGCATTATACTTTTTTTCTGACCATTTGGTTATTATATTGTATAAATCTACCTTTGTTTTTTTTCCCTCAATGCTGCTGCTCTGGGAGAATTAAGTACAGTTGACTTTCACGTAGAGAACAAACACTCTGGCTGCCTCTAAATTATTCCCTACACCTTACACACCAGTAAATCCTACAAGAGTTGTATGTATAAGAGAGTAAGGCTGCTTAAATATTTCAGATTATTTACCATACAAATGTTGCAAAATTGCATGCAGTTATAGTTAACACATTTGCAAAGTGTTTAGTTATAAAGTCATACTTACAAAAATTGATGAAGTTTTGTTAAGCCAGCTATTCTGATACATCATAACATAAAATATTTTAGATAGTGGAAGGCACTGAATGAGTAAAATAATTGGTAATAACTTAGCCTTGTATCATAGCTATCAGCTTTTAAGCAGCACAATTGTGCTGGAATATGATACTTGTCCTTGACCACATGTATGCTCTTATATATTTTATTCATTTGAATAGTGAACCACAGAAATGATGGTTCATTATTAGCTAACCACAGAATTGCACTCTCCTCTTGTTGGCTTTTTTAATAACGGAAGAGGCTGTGGGTATTATGAGCCTATAGATACAGCATTCATGTTCGCATTAGGCCTCCGGTGTAGATACAGCAACTGTGTGCTTAATGCATCTTTTAGCCAATATAAGCTGTACTGCACAACACATAGATATGCAATCAAGAGGAGCACAGTGGATCCGTTCATGAGTTTGTGAATAGACACGGATAACACAAGATGAGCTAGATTAATAGTCTAACACTAATGTGGTTCTCTTGAATCTTCTTTAATTTTGCTGCCTCCAAATGCACTTCACATTAATTAGTAGCTTTGATTTGATAAAATTTCAAACCGTTCAGAATTTTATGCAAACCTATTTTTCACTGTTTCTCACTAAACTAATCTCATCTAAATTTTACACAAGCCTGTGAACTCACCGCACCAGGAGATTTGTGTCAGACTGTTGGCTTATCATTATCTTGACATGGTAATGAAGTTGATAATTTGGGTAATTACTTAACACAGCATTTTAAGAGTGGGCCCTGAAGTTTTTATTTTAATTCATATTGATTTTCAAATTTGCAGTTTACCCCTTTTTGTGCAACTGTGGTGATAAAGATGATTTTCTACAAACTAAAATCATCAAATAAAACACTACCAACAAAAACAAAGTTTTATTACAGAGGTTGAGCTACAATTTTCATCATTTGTTAAAATGGTAAATCAACTTCATATTGAAACTGTTGGTTGCATAACATTTTGATTTCCTTAATAAAAAGGTATTGGTTGAAAGTCATCATACTTTTCAGTTTTTTTAAATTTTTTATACAAATGGTCACAAGAAATTAGTTTTTAAAAGTAGCGCCTTTAAACTCTCCAATATGCCTCTGAATAATAGTGGAGGGAGGATCTGATTATTTGTCCTTACATAGCAGAGATTGATAGAAACTGTCTGGAATTCCCTGGACTTCCTTGTGTTATTGGTAGTTTATAACTCGTGAATTATTGAATAGGCATGCCTATTCATATTAATTATGCTGCAGCATAATTAATATAGACCTTTGTTAAAATGGAGCTATAGAACGGCAGTGATTTTTTAAGTAATTGTTTACTACCACCACTACAAACAATAGTTCTTATGTTCATATTTCATAGTTAGATTTATACCTGTATTCATTTAGCACATTTTTGTTTTATTTCATTTTTTGGTTGTGTATATTGCACATCTTTGTTTCTTTTGTTATGTATATTACGCACCCATTTCTCTTTGCTGTGGCATGTACATTTCCCTGTTGTGGTATTAATAAAGTACAATTTAATCTAATCTAATTACTCAATGGGCAAGACTGCATCTGAGAAAAAAAAAGATTATTCTTTTGTTTTTAACTTTTTTTGTGTGTGCAGAATGTCATTTGAAAAACTAAATACAACAACCAACCAGGACCCATTCTCATATACACATTCCCACTAATGCACGCATCCACATACTCAGACAAAACTCACAACTGTCAGTAACCCTTGGCTGATCAGAGGCTCCTGAGACCTGCCAAACAAAATCAGCTCACAATCTGAACAGAGTTCAGTGATGAATATTAAATGAAAAGGGTAAAGGATTAAGCTAAGGTGCGGCTGGGTTAAATTAATAAATAAATGGGCTCATATATATTTATAAATATAGAAATAAAAAGTTGAATCTCCCGTGGTCAGCCTCCGTAGACCTAGTGGTCTTTGAAGGCATCATTAGCTGGTTTTATCAGCACATTGACCCTAAAACTAGTACCTGAGGGGCCTGACTGTAGTGGAGCAGGCATGAGCATATGAGTCTTGGATGGATGAAATAAGACTTTGAAGTGGATTTTCTATTTGAAGGATTATACATCAGGGATTTTGATTCATGCCCATTTTTTGTCCTCGAGGCGATGTGCTTGTGTGGGTGGAAAGAGTTACCGTTCACAAAATTATTAATGTATTTATTTCTCCTTCAACTAAAACAAATGATATTTGCATTTGAATCGGTTCCCCCTTAATGACAACTGTTCCTGGCAGCAAGAGGAAAAATACAGTAACCACTGTACATGTGAAGGAATTTCAGAGAATGGACTCTAACAAGACTCAAGTTCATTTTATTGACAGTCTTTTACACGAATAAACCAAAGATTGCTGGTCACAAGATAACAGGGATGCCTGAGGCTACGAAAATATGTTGTCATATTATGGACTCGGAAGCATGTAAACCAAACCAATTGTCTTATTTTCTTTTTCTTCTCTTCTTGATTGTGCAGTAAATTGAAAGTGTAAATACCTCACAATAAACATGATTATTTCAATACAGATGAAAATCTCATAACATACTCATCTGTATTTCATATGGATTTTCCTAATCCTTGTGTATGTTGTCATGACCTAGTTTAGTGTTGAAATTTAGTGAATACCCTTTACTTGGTAATCCTTGAATATATTGTAGCCCCCTTTTCAGCTTCAATGGCCTATTTCAAGAGAAAGAAAATGTTTTGTTTTGAAACAGTCCTCTAAGCCATGCCATCAGGAGAATCCACTGCTAAACTCATTGCTTAAATATCAAATTAAATACAAACAGATATTTGATAACCCCCTACAGAACCTACCACTAAAAAATTCATACGGAATCAAATATATATTGACAGACTGTGTGAATAGTGAGGGTAGATTGACATACTAACACAAGTATGCTCCAACAGCAACACCTCAATTTCCCTGCATAATTTCCATGACAATGGGGTCTTTGTGTGGTTTTGCATTGTTTTGGTTAACTCACACAGTGGAGGGGTTATTGTTTCCAATATGTTAATGCTGTTTTTTCCTGCAGGAATACTGTCTTTGAAGTAATCTCTTTGAGTGTGTGTTTGGTTCAAGCACCATTCTCAGGGGAGGGGATTGAACTTCTAAAATGTAATTTTGCTCTTACCACCCTTGAATAGTCTTACTATGGCGGTTCTAACCTTGAGCCACCAAAACAGATAAATCGGCGCAGATTGTATTCTGATTAGATTATCTTCTTAATCTGCAACACATGCATGGAACTGCAAACGACAGGAATGCCACGAGTAAGGCAAAGCAAATGCAATAATAGCTGGATCCTAATACCTGCTGGCATGCAGCAATCAAATCAAGGGTGAACAATATTAAAGGAGCTCTGACCCAACTGCTATTAATATCCTATTACAAAAACAAACAGTCAAACAAACAACAACAACAACAACAACAACAAACTGACCCTCTCACCTGAGTCCTTAAATAGCTCAAGAACCATTTGTAAAAACTTAAAAAACTCAAGAACCATTTTATTTACCTGGTAACTTTTATTTATAAGGTAATGTTTGATAAGATTGAGCATTAGCCTATTTTGTGTGTGTGTGTATGTGCATGTGTGTGTGTATGTGTGCACATACTCGTGAGTGTGCGTGTGTGTCTCTGTCTTTGCATCTTGACAGACATTTTTTAAGTTTGAGTGTGTGTTGTCCATGACTGATAAATGTGATTCTCTTACCGTTTTGCAGGCTCCAGCAGACAATCCTTGCTTTTTTACCTTTGATTAAGGTTCTCTGCAGTATAAATTTGACACCTGCCGCTGTTCTGCACCACTCAACTATGAAAAGTTCACTGAAATAAGTGTTTTGATCCTAGATATGGCAGCTATTAGGGCTTGAAATCCTTGTCTCTGGCAGTACGTAATTCACAGCTTTGCTTTTGATGGATTTGAAAAGAAGTATAATGAAAAAGGTCTGATTTGTTATATTTAGATATTTCCAACTGCCTTTTTAAATGAAACAGAATAAATCCCAAGCTTTCTTCTCATTATTTTCATAAAAATATATCAGATGTAGAAAACAAACACATATTTTAGAAGAAGAATGAATGTAGTATAGCAAGATAATTGGAAGGGTGTGAATACATATGCTTGATGAATTGATGGGGTAGATTTGAGAGATAGCAATCCAACAACAGAATAATCTGGTTTGAGAGGATTTAGGAACAACCAATCTGAAGAACAGCATAACTTCAAAATCTTGTAAAGGGATGTCCAGTCAATGTTGTTTAAAACACTGGAATGTAATTACAATCCATTTCATTTTCTCATCCACTCTTGGCAGCCAAAGAGGAAAAAATGGAAATACTACAAACTTATTTCATTGTTGGAGTCACTACAAAAGAAGCATTACTGTATGTGCAAATAGTCTATTGCCACTACTGCCTTCAATGTTAGAGCATTCAATGTTAGTGATTTCACTTGGAGGTTATGAATTACAATTTTTGTTGTTTTGAAACAAGGTCCTTGAACAACATAGTCTAACATTGTTCCCAGAGCTTCTACACTCATGAAAGTGTTCAATCTTTCATCCAAGGCAAAGTACAACTTCACTGAGGTTTTTCTCCATTGATTAGATGAGTGCTTCTGTGTTGAATGCAGTTTGTATGCATTGCATCCCTGAGATGCCATTTCTGATGATTTTTCCTCAACGTGTTTGTCCACCTGAGTTCAGGCAGCAAACAAAAGCAACTCTTATGCTCAAAACACTTACACTATCACCTTGAAGTAGCAAGACATTTGAAATCTGAGCTTGTGCCTATGGTTTAAAGGAAATATCTATAGTCAGTGCATGGTTCAAACCTCATTATTGGCATGAAAATACATAACTCTTAAACAGTCTCTTCATAATGCTATAGACAGCCTATTGCATCCATATATCACATATTCTTCGTCATCACAGGGTGTACAGGAACCCAAAAGATAATTCTGCAAGGTTCATGAGATCATCCAGATTTAAAAAAGAAAAGAAAAGAAAAGAAAAGAAGGTTTTTAAGAAGAAAAACAAGGCATGAGTCAAAAGATTCATGCCTTGTTTCTCATTATTAAAAGCTGGAAACAGGAACCATGGTTCAAAGGGAAACAAATCTGGGATAGTGCATCACCATATACACACTGTGTTGAGCCCAAATGTACACCTATTACTTCTTAATAATGTTTATTTTTGTATTTTTTTTTCCTTTTTAATTATGGTCATTTAATTATTATCATTAATGTAATCACTTTAAACCTAAGAAAAGCACAAGTCCTTGACGCTGAATGACTGTCGTATATGCTCAAATAAAAAGTTATACACTGTATCAGAAGGAGAATGTTGAGTTGTATTGGGTAAACCTGTTAACCTTTTTGTGCTGAAAGATGAGGAGCGTATTTTAACACATAAATGATTACAGAAGGTGTAGATGATGTACAATACTTGTAAAGTATAAAATGAGTGTTGCTGTGCAAAAACCTGCCGCTAATTTTAATCAAAAACTGTTCTTACCTCCACACAAACTGAACACTATAGCAACAGATAACACAGAAATAAATGAGATTCTGGTGCCCACTGGCTATGAGATGATGCAAATGATAAATTTAATGGAAAAACAATTACAAGAATTACCCAGAATGTATTCAGTTAGGTACATCAATTAGGTACATCAATTAGGTACATCTGGCATAATGTTGTATTAAGATTAACGTGTTTAGGCATATTGTTGCAGAACACAGTGTAAAATTCTTCTGTGCACCGTGGTTTGACCTGTGTGTCATGATGTTTGAAATCTGTAAAGGAAGGAAAGACTGAATGTTAAAAGATAATTAAGATATACTTGGCTTGTGGTATAGAGAGCTGAATATTTTTAAATGCAACACACAGTACAGTCTCCATCCATTTACTACCTTGATGTGCTAAAGTGATGTCACATTTTTTGTAGCTGGGGGGAAAGAAAGAGAGAAGGAGGGCTCTGACAAGGTAATGAGATTATTAACTGATCATGATGACCAGGTTTAATTAATAAATTATGACAATTTTGCCTGGCTTTTTTCGAAGGCATTCATCTTTATTCTCTCTATAGGCAAAAGTCATTACTTTGTGCACGATGAGAGATGCTAACATACTGAATCCACTTATCATTTATTCAGTATCATAACTTTTAACTTATTAAGTGCACCAGTCAGTAGACTGTGCTTTTTTTTGTTTTTTCAAAGTGTTAGTAGGGAGTTGAGTCTGGACCCATTTCATCTGAGACTGAGCTGTCAGCAGCAGACTGCAACATAGTCTGTCTGTTGCTACTTATCAGACGCTGACTTAACACCATCAGATGTGTCATGTAAACGAAAGTGTCACCTTAATTTTAACGTTGGTCAGTGTTGTATTTTGAGTGCAGCTGTGGAGGATTTAATGGGCGGGCTAATAAATTAACGCATTAAAATGATCTACTACCACTACTCAGGTCAAAACAGGACAAACTTTTCCTGAAGAAGATGTTCAACCAATCATTTAACTCTCATTTATTTCTAATGACAACACTGTCTGCAATTTTTAATGTCTTAATAGCGAAAGATCCCAACATCTGTCTCATTTAGGGAGGACTTGAACCATATTTCACTCATTCAGGCATCTTGTTAGTTGGATATGTGTAGTTAAGAGATAAATTTGATTGTGTCTGTCTTTCCTCGGGACTGCAGGCATTAATAATTGTCAGTGTTTCAATTATTTCAGTTAAATAGGGCAGCAGTTTGGATTAAACACACAGACAAGACACAATAGGGCTTTCTGCCATAATGTAACATTGTGCACTGAAAAGACTGTGACAGGTTGTGATTTCCCTGCACAAACAACAGATAAGACAAAGGAGAGGAGGTAGAGTTAATCCAAGTGCCTCAAGTCTCATAGACACACACCTTAAAGCTTTTTTAATCAAATTGTGTTAGCAGGAAACTGAATGTTGTCCTTACAATGACTAAATTATGCTGGTCTCTCTCTAGGGCTGAGGGCAACTGTGTAGTTTGGTGATCCGAGGATGAAAAAAACCTTCTCTTATTATAGGAAATATTTTGTTCCATGGTTAATATAAACATTTAAACACAGAATTACAGCTTAAAGGAACCTGTGATATTTCAGCTTATTGACCACTTTGAAGCAATGAAACAACCAAGTCACAGGGGTAAAGTGTTGCATATCGCCATTAAGCTGTTTAGTGGTAGTAATGTGGTGTAAAAGGTAGCAACACATAACTGCAAGGACTGTAGACAACTGTAAACAATAGAAATTACATAACATTTTGAAGAGTTTTTATAAGCCGTGTCTTAATCAAGTTTGTTTGTGGTAAAGGACACATGGTGGGTCTTGTTTACGACTCAAATAAATTGTTTATTACAACTTAAACTCGATTAGTATTTATCTTAATTCTTCCATCCATTAAAGGTTAGTCGCTTGTCTCTAGACTTCTCTATTGCTTCAACTATGTACAACAGATACCATCTCTGTTAAAACATTACCTCTTTCCTGAACACCTGGTTGACTTATAAAAGCTTTTATTGATCGCCTTTGAAACATGGTTGGATGTGGCCCCAAGCTGCAACATTTTAAAGACTTTCATCCCCTGGTGACACAGTGTCAGGCTTCAGACCCTCAGGCAGGGTCCTTGCTACCCCAAACGAATAGTCTGAAGACCTAAAGGCAATTATTTTTTTCCCCTCTGATGAGCCCCCAGGCTACTACTTCCCCTACCAGTGGCAATAATAACACATCATGGTGTATGCAGCCTGAATCAGAATGTTCATTACAATAAGCGTAGTTGTCTCGCTTTCCATTATGGTGATTGAATGGGGTTTCTTTGCCATTCACATTCATCTCCGGCTAGTAAATAACTACAAGTTGCACTTAAGTTGTTTGGTGTACAAAAAGCTGTACCAGAGGTCGAACCACTAAATATCCTAACATCTATTATCATTCAAGAAAAAAAAAAAAACCCCAAAAAACCAAAAAAGAACAATTGCAAACCAACAGACCATTTTATATATTTTCACATACACTCTAACTTAACATCTGGCTGAATAGCAGTGTCTCACTACCTGCTGTGGTTAAAAATTTGTAGCCTGTTTTACCTCACTCAGTCCATGGGTATCGTTTGATTGTGCTTTTTTAAACCAGTAACTTTATGCAACAGTGATGTCACAGTGTGCTGACAAAGCATCAAACACACTTTTACATCATTGCGGTAATGTTTAACTTCTTAAAGTCAGTAAAAACAAGGTTTACAGCGGGTCTCAGCATTTATTTAAGACAGAATGGTTTGCTGAAAACTTACATTTACTGCTGTCACTGACAATATGATCCAACATAAAACAAAAAACAAAGAAAAGGGACTTAGAGGACAGACTGCACAGAAAAGCACTTGTGCTGTTTGATTAAACTTTTCTTATAATCATTTTTACACCAGCAAGAAAAGTGGTCATTATGACATGAATGTCATGTTGATCCTGTTTCGATTCAATGATTCATACATGATGCTCTAACTTAAAGCATTACTCAATGAATATTTAGAAAACAGCGTTTTTATTACCTAGGCCATGGGTTATTAAGGATTCTGTCAGAGAGGCCTTGATTTTTGCGAAGTGCTGAAATCGAAACCATCCCAGCTCATATTGACTCGCTCATCTTTTGAACCTTGAGGAAAATGGATTCAAGTATTGGGTAAAAAAACTAAAAAAGAAAAGAAAATTAGAGTACTTACCTCATGTAACTTTTTTAAGTGCTGAAAGATTGCTTTTCTTTCATGCCTAGTAACTCTCATTACATACCACCCAGGGGGTGAGAAATCAATTTGTGAAGCTTAAGCACAAATGCGGCTTTTTGCGGTCACTATTAAATAAATAATGAAAGAAACAGAAATAATCTTAATCACTCAATGTTTCACGTGGACAGTAAATCAATCTGCTATTCTTTTTCTTTAGTGGATAATAAACAACAATATCTTTAAAGAGTGGTTTTCCACACACTTGTTCCGTATTAGTTCTAACTATGTCGTTAGTAGGTTTTTAAAACACATCTCTTATCTTTGCATTTACACATCAGCTGTTGTATAAAAAAAATCAATTGAGCCTAAAATGTAAATACAGGCAGAAAAAAACATGTGAGCTCTGTGTTTTTATATTTACATTGAACATGATTGTGCTTGTCAAAATATTGTTTACACATACGGATCTGAAATTAGAAATTTATGCAAACAACATCAGGAGTTAAAACACAGGAACAAATAGAGGAGGACATGTGGAATACATACAGGTCAAGTGTAATTTCTTTTGTTTTATTGTTTGTTTTTTGACCTCAGACTCTTAAACTGTTTTTGTTCCCACAGCTCTGAAATCTAACCTCTGCCTTTGCTCTTGTTCTAATTAACTGATGGGTGCTTATGTTTAAACACAGTCTGTTATCCATATCTAAAGAGAATCTTTCATATCTATCATATTATATAGTTCTACTTATCTTACATAGGATCGTTTTGATTGCGATCAATGCAATTTAGCTGGAAATAAAACAAATTGATACCATGACTTATGATTGCATACAACCAAAAACCTCCCTGATTAAGTTATGAAAAGGATTTATGACTCCAACACTTGTATCCTCAAGAATCAAGTTACTTAATTGTGTTGTAAGAAATCATGTCGTGTGTTGTGTTGGTGTTAAAGCTGTATTTCCTCAGCCACTGTTTCCTGTATGCGTTAGCATGTTGTTATGATCTTGTTCAAGTCATGGAAGAATTCCATGAAAACCAATTTGATAAACTTGTCTCCAGGAAAATTCTTAACATAGGATTTTATCTTGATTTTTCATCATGATGATTATGTATTGTTACTTAACTGGTATTTTTTTCCCTCTTTTTGGCATCTGCTATTCTAGTATAGTACACACTTGTTTCCGCTGAGGGTCATGATGACTGTAGGATATGCTGCTGCTGCTGTTGACGCTGTCATTTAGCTTTTGATATGACGCTTAATCACCGTCATCAGTTTTGCAAAATGAAATACCATTCCTTTCATATTTTAGCAAAAAACATGCCATATGTTATTGTGTTGTGATCTGTTTGAAACATGTGAACGGCAACTGAAATAAGTGTGTTAAATTGAGAGAAAATAATGAGGTCTTCGAACTGAATTGTAACTAAAATAGTTTATTGTTGCTTGTAGTTTCATGCTCTATTCTTTTAAATGATGCAAGTCTGTATCATTTAATCAACCGTATATTTCTGATGTAAAAGGCGTATACTCATGTCTCTCATATGCGAAATATATCTGACTCCAACCGGTTTGCTTATGATTCTCATGTTTAATTAATTTCTAGACATACCTGAACATCAAAACCCAACCTCCAGCACTGACTTTGCCTTAAAATGACTCTCCTTCCTATTCATTCTTTCTCTCTGTATCCCATTTCTACTATGGCCCTCTTTCACACTCTGTTTATCATCTATAGGCCTCTTATGTTCCCTTTCTACCCTCAACTTCCATTTCTTACTATCTGTTTCCTTTGTTCCTCTCCCTTATTCTCTCTGCATTGTGCTTTCTCCTTACCTCATTCATACAAATGGCTGCATCTCTAATAACTATTGAAGGATGGTCACAGTTTTCTTCTTTCTTCTTGACTCATATCTACCTCTGGGAGCTGGTTAGGCCCACCACATGCGAGATGAATGGAGGATCAAATGCAATAAAGTATTCTCAGATTTTGTATTTCCCAACATTCTCACAGGAGAGAAGCAGGTATGTAGGGAAAAAAAAATCACTTAGAATTGCCCTTGTAATGCTTGACGATGTCTGGAGAATTTAAGGGTTTTCTAGTTTGTATTTTATGTGTTTTGCCATCAAACATCTGTGTGAATGGATTTAAAAGAATCGGTTAAATCAAGACAAGTTAGTTGAGAGTCATTGCTATGCAGTCTATTGTTGTTTCAGAGCTGGGCATTTGAGAATAGATACTGTAGAATTTTTTTTTTCGCTTCAGATGTGTGGATTCATGTGATCACTCGCAAGTCTGTGTGATGTTCAGTCATGGAAAAGGGTCTCAATTTTTTTTTTTTTTTTGTCTCCCAGCAGTATCAACAGGGGCAGCACTGCTTGTGGCTATACAAGCTTAACACCAATCGGCTTGTTTGTTTTCTTGTAACATTTATAGAAATCTGTGTCTTTCAGTTTGCACTGATCTGTGGGTCAACCATCAAAATGGCTCTGAGAAACCAAGCATATGCTTCACCTTGCGTTTCAGTGTTATCACAGAGCTGATAACCATGTTCAAGTTCCATTAATGGCTTTTCTTATGTAAATGTCACATGGATATGCAGTTTATGGTTAAATATGTATGAGAGTGATATGTTTCATGTGTAAGTCTAAGTCACATGTCATCTTGAATTGAAAAGTGGCTCTTTGTATTTTCACCTAAAAAATGCAATAATATATAAGAAAATATGTCCTTCGATGATCAGGTGTGTTAAAGAAACTGTTTCACAGTATTTGAGCGCTGAGTTATTCGTAGTTTGGGATTTTAATTAAAAGGTCAAAGAAAAGGTTGGCACAATGTGCAAGAGAGATGGAAAGGAGTTAAAAACCAACCACAACCAACTACTTTGATCTCTCCCCTCCACCTTCTTTGTAATCACCATTATTGATAACTATACAGATCAATACAGACCGCATACCGTGTGTGAGCCATTAATTCCCTTTGGAACCAGAGATTCACATGAAAGGTCAAACCAGTTTTGGATCAAAGTCAAAGAAACAATTCTTATTTTCTGGATCTGCTTCATATTTGTATTTTTTTTTCCTCCTTTCAGAGCTTTTAATTACCCATTTTACAGGTCTGGGGATGACAAAACGATTGGCCTTTATTGCACTGTTTCTGAAGTATGCAGAATTTTTTTAGAATAAGTACGAAGGTGGGGTTATTAAAATTTTATGTTTATGCTACTGAAGTAAAATAGATTATTAAGCATTTTATCTGTGTGCAGCCCTCATCCTTTTCTACAAACTTAGTCAGAAGGACTGCTAGTTCTTGTTCTATAATTCTTACATTTTTATGAATAATGGAGGAGACTTTCAGAGAGAAGGTGCATCCTGCACTCCTGAAGCCCAAGGTTCCCAATTAGAAGTGTGGATTGGTGCCAGAGCACATGTTTCTCCGCCGTATTTGTTGGCACTTTTGAGATATACCCTCCTGAAGAATTAATGAAACCAGCAAACAAAGCAATGCTTGCCACAGATATTTCATGCTGCCTTCACAAATTTGCCACTGTGCAGCAAGAGATTGTCACATAGCAGGCCTGTGTGCTGCTGTTTTTCTTAAACGGCTGAAGGAGCACAAATGCACTGTCTCTGTTACAGTTTTGTTATGTGATAGCGCTACGTAAAATTTCTCACACTGATGGCTACAAGTCGCAGAGCAGAGGTCACAGCCTGCCCTGCTGCTGTTGACTTTTGTTGAAAAACATCAGCAAATCAGCAAATCTTTTTTCAAATATGCTGAAACACTATTTAACCCTCTCAAGCAATAAGTCTAGAACAATTTTTTTTTTCGTAATTTTAGCCTGTTTCATCTGAGTTGAACACCAACAACAACTTCAGCCCAACAAAATTTTGCAGTGTTTTGTCTGAATTCTAAATTGTCAACAGCCTAAGTCAGACAAACTTCAGCTGGCACCGCTTGGAAAAGTAATATAGATTTAAAGTACGTGAGAGTTCAGTGCAGTCTTGTTCATTTTATATTTATAAAGAAAACATGGCCTGATCCTTAAAGAAACAAAAGCATGACTTCTTTGGCTTGCTAGTGAGTATGTCGGGTTTCTTGTTTTCTGAGAATATAGTCTCCCATGGAGCACAGCAGCTATCTCTAAGACACACTGTGACAAAACTTTGGAGAAGAAATTGGGTTTTGGGCAAGTGTTCGTGTAACCGGCTGCCAGAAAGTATCTTCTGTTTTCAGTTGACATCCTTATGGCATTATTTGAGGTTTTACTCTCCATTGTTTTTTCCTCTTATTTTGTTTTTGCATATTACATGATACCTCCTGTTGTTCTGCTCGGTAAAACAACATCACCATTAAAAGCATTTGTGTGTTTTTATGCCTGGAGGAGATTAATAATTAAAATCTGCACATCATTCATTAACAATTAAAAAAAGAAAACAAATGACTTACAAAACAACATAGTTGCCACACATAGGTAAGCAATTAATACTTTTAAATGCTTTTCAATTTGAAGGGTGAGCGGTAATTTTGTGAATTCAGAGTATCTCCAGCAGAGTAGCATTGCACTAAGTGTCTGTTGGTTATAAGCTAAACAACTATCCATTGAATTAGCTTCATATCAGGTAACTATTTTACATTTAAAATTCTGTTTTGGTTGAAACATCAGACCAATAGAGAAAATGGATTCACCCACAATGACCTTACATTGCAGGTAAAGAAACTGCCAGATTGGTTTGCTGTAAGCACTTCGTCACGGACAGGAAAGATCTTGGTCATATTTGAGATAAAAAGTATATCAGTTTTCACTGCCATAATGAGATGGATCAAGAAACCAGTATAACAGTGCTGTAGGCAAAACATCCCAACATACAACCATGACCTTTACATCTCTGTCAAGCTTGCTGCATTGAGTCTGAAGTTACCGTTTGTGAATTTGTATTTGTTGGACCTGCATTAAATTTCTCCCAATTTAAATTACTTATCCAGAAATAGTCCCATGGATATAATTAGTAATAATGATAGAAATGTAGCCAAACTAATGCACACACATACCCACATACACTAACACAGTCTACAAAAAGTCAATAAGACAATTAATATGCCCTTTGAGATACACTAGTGGGTAGGGCATGGAAATGCTGACACACAAAGTCCTATACAATGCTCTTCTGATCTAATTATGATGTGAGAAGTCATTGGGCACATTGTTAAACTTTGTGTGTTGTTTACAATTATAAAATCTGTTATGAAATGAGTCAGATCATACCATCTTCATCTGCTTGACAGTTTCCATTAATTAATGACACAAATATATTGAATGGGAATGTGAAATAGCCTGCTGATATTCATACCAGACTTGTGTTACTGTTGATTGTTGGATCACATGTGTTCTTCTTTTACCTTAGAATGATCTATATGATTGTT
>JAQNCA010000001.1:9020199-9032051 GCA_029783725.1 Acanthurus tractus
ATACCAGACTTGTGTTACTGTTGATTGTTGGATCACATGTGTTCTTCTTTTACCTTAGAATGATCTATATGATTGTTTTTCTGTGCTCGCAGTATATAAATTGGGGTTTTGGATTACAAATAGTGGAGAGTGGTCACTTAGCTTTAAAACCTGCAAGCTTGGCAGTGGAAAATATAATATGTGTGACAGTGTTTGGAGCTGTGCTGTTTTCAATATGCCTCTATTTATGTGAAGGCTGTCCAGTGTCCTTGGACCTCCATAGAGGTCAGTTATCACAGGACTCTTTCCTCCTCCTCCTCCTCCTCCCCCTCCCCTGACCCCCCTCTCTGTCTCTCTCCCTCTGTGTCTCTGGCTGTCTCATTCAAAAGCCTGTGCTCACCCTGCAACCATTGCAAATAACTGCCGTCGCCTTTGTAGGTCGGGCGAATTACACAACGTGTCATGTTGGCCGTGTAGCAGGTAGCAGGGCCCATGGGAGATTTAGTGGCTTTAATTACATTTCTCTTGCTGGCCGTTGAGGAGAAAGGAATTAAATGGGACTGTTTTCTTAATCATCTCGCGCTCAGTGGGTAACCACCCTAGCTTTCCAAATGAAAAAGTGCATTGAAGCATAAACTCTATGCTGCATCCAGTCATGCTTATGTGGTAAACAATGGTGTGTGTGTTTATGTGTGTGCACTTGTACGCAGTGTGTTTTGAGTTTTGAGGATGGACATTTATTGCCATTTCCATGGTCTGCTCAGTGTGGGTTGTACTTTATCTGTAGAGTCGGATGGAAATACGTTCCTATTGATTGCTGTCCTTGGAAAGTGAACAGATGCTGGCGGTGGTGTTGAAATAGTCTCAGCATTAGGAACATGAACCTTTTGTGTGAGCAGATAGATCTCGCACTGCAGGGCTAGGCAGGACTAAGAATGGCTTTCGGAAATGGAATGCATGATTCATTGAATGTACAAAGCTTATTACAGAAATACAATAGATAATTGTAACAGTGAGAAAACCAAGCCAATAAATAAAAAAAAAGGTTCACTGTAGTTGTTTTCCTTCATTTTTCCCCCCTCAGCTCTAAACTCTGTTTCCCTTTATATGCCTCCACTGATCACATGCTCACCTTCTCTATCTCATGCTTTCCTACGGAGGTCTTTACTCTTTATACATCAATTCTTTTTTCCATGTGATTTTTTTCTCTTTTTTCCCAATTCCTCCTTTCCGTTGTACTCTTTCTGTGACTTCAGCATCCATTTTTTTCTCTGAATGCAGTCTGAGATGGTCGAGCTGTAGCTGTGAATTTACTGCCCCATCAGGTGCTTCTAATGTATAAAGTAGAGCATATAATGGTTATTGAACAGGAGAGAGTTATGGTGCATGGTATTTATATCCTTGGCCCCTGAGTCCGATAACATGATATTGAGATTGAGCTGCCCGCCAAGTGCAAGGTGATTCAAGGAATACAGGACACTCCACACACACAGTAAAGAGCAGAACAGGGAGTGGGGATTCTATAAATGAAATAGGGCCAGTATTGGATAAGATAAGAAGGTCCAGAGGTAAGGTAAGGCATTAATCCTTATGTATTATGACATGGTAATATCAGAGGTCAAGAAAGAGGTGAAGGATGAAGTCGTGACCTTTCATCTGAAGCTGGTGTTGAGGTTAAATTTGATGAGGCTTGACCTTGGTCCACAGAGAGAGAGGAAAAAAAAGCACAGAAACCAATAAAAGTTAAACCAGTTGTGGTGCAAGAGATGTACATTTGTGTGTGTTCACGTGCACATGTGTGTATACCGTGCGTAGCAGCGGAGGCGTGTTTGTAAACACGAGCAAGAAACCTGAGAGGCCGATCATCCCGCGTTCAGCGCTGACTCTAAGGAAGGGGTGGCACAGTGTGGATCAATAGCACAAAGTGTGGGGTAAGAGACACAAACAGAGAGCAATATAGAAAGAGCAACAGAGGGCAGGAAGTTCAAAACAGCTGTATGATAAATGATCGCAGAAGGTGATTGGGGCAAAGGAGAGAAAACAAGAAGCCAGGCTCGTTTTTGAAAAAGAAAAAAAAAAAGAAAAACAAGTGCTCTGCACAGCTGGCCTGTAAAGTGGTGCGATTTGTATCAAAGCTGCTGCAAAAACAGGACATGAGCAAACAACAGAGAAAGAGTTTGACCTTGCCTGAAAAAATTAATGGGACATGTCACCGAACATGTAGCACGATATCAGTCTTACAGCATGACAAAGGGCCCGACTGTGACACCTTGAGGGTTATGAAGATTATTTTTTGCAATGTGTAGTAAATTACTCTTCAAATAAAGCAGGATATAAGACAGAACATGACAAATGAAAAAAAAGGCATTGTTATGTGAGGGGAAAAGTCTCCGATACAGGATGTCACCAAAGTGAAATAGTGGGACAAAAGAAGCCAAAGTGACACTCATTGCTCTTTTCTCTGGCAAAGGTAGCACGGGTTGGCTTGATTCTGGGCTGTAATTCTTGGAATGCTCACAAACAAATAATTTCAGATCAGAGCGATGTGTCAGTAGTGTTTATCACTGGACTGAGGAATATTTGCTTCACAATATCTTCAGAAAAATAAATCCTGGCAGTCACTCTTCCAGGAGAAAAATATGTCCACAGAGGATGCCATGGTTTATTGATTATGCTGAAATAAATAATACAGCCATAATGTTAGCTTGTAGCCCATCAGTGATGTATAGGGACGGTGAATGCGAGTCAAAAGAGGACCAAAGAACAGGAAAATAAAGCCCCGTGGGCATTATTGTGATACAGAGTCTGTCTGTGATTTTCTATTATCCTTTTGGATCTTTTTTGTATGCATGTAATGTGTGGGTGTTTGTGCGCGTGTGTTTGGATGGCAGTGGTTTCATCAATGGGAATGGAATCAGGATTGCCCAGGCAGTGCCCAATTTCAATCATCCCTTGGTCAGTTCTAGCATCTAAAAAAAATGAAAACGCCTCCATTCTCAAAGAGATTTTCCTAGTATTTTCTGTTGTTTCTGCACAGCTCCTGGATTAGGCAGCAAGGCTCTGTGTGCTAGCTCGCTCCACATTTTGTTTTCATTTCATTCTCCCTCAACCATCCACATGACCTCCTGCCCCGAATGCCTTTCTCTCATACACTCTTGCCCCATTCAATCCTCTCAGTCATACAGCGATAGTTGACCCAATCAGACAAGAAAGAGTATTATCAAATATGCTTCTGGTATTATCTGACACTAGCACACCACTAATGGTATTAACCATCTGTCATTTCCCATGTGATGTTATTCTTTCCCTCTTTTTTTGAAATTGTTTCAATACAAATAGTAATAATTTCCACTATCCTGATGTGCATGTAACATTAGCTTTGTAACCTAACACCAAATATACCATAATGACACATCTGAGGCCATTTTAAAGTGTGAATACTAAGAGTACCACAGTATTTTTCCTTTCCCTTCCAGAATAAATACAAAAATCTGCATCTAGATGTTAAAATATGGTTCACAAATGATCCAGATGCTTTTCTGTCATACTTCCATTGTCTTTTTTAATCTCATGAATTTGTATGACACTGAAATTACCATTATTTTTAATTATCTGCACTGACCTCATCACAGAGTGGGCAAGCGTTTGGTTCTGAGGGCAACTCCTATTAGCTGTTTCAACCACAAATAGGTCATGACAAATTGTGATGTCAGTTCTCAGAGGACTACAAGATACACCTTTATTCAAAGTGTCACAGCCTAGGATAATTTGTTGTTTCAAAAAAAATGGCTGAGGTTTGCATGCCCCTGATCACTGATCACTGACTACTGCTACATTATTTTGTATCTCCACTCGAAACACTGGTTAAAAAGTTAAGCTGCTTTGCATAATATGTTTGAGTTCTTCGCTCTGTCATACATTTGGCTTCCACTTGTGTTCTGTCCCACTTGCTCTGCTCTCGTCTAAGTGAACATGCATTCCTGAGTTGGGAGTTGAAGGGCTTGTTTGACCACGAAAGCTGTTTTTCGAGATGTGCAGCGATGGACAATTATCACCACTTTAGAAACAACAAACAACTTCAGCTTGTCAGCATCCTGACCTGTGTTAGTCTAGGATGCTGCACCCCAGCACAAGATCCTCCTACGGCTACCATGCTCAGTCAGACCTGAATATCATACTTTGCTTAACAATGAGATATTTTCTCTTGCCATCCTCTCTGGGGAGAAGAGTGTACGTGACTGCCCGCCTGAGCTAAGGTGGGAGGCATCAGGTGTTTTTGAGGTTAGCCTGGTTTGGCAGCAGATTTGCACTAAGATTTAAGGGTATATTCTGTGTGTTGTCACAACCCGCTGTGAAGCCTCAAGAATACAAGCTTATCCTGGTTCCCGTAAGCCCCCTTAGACAGAAATCAATACCCTGTCTTCTTTCACAATGCTGACCCAAATTAAATAGAAAATCCATAGAGATGTAAAACAGAGGAAAACAAAAACAACCAAATGAAGGCATTGATTCGAGAAAATATACGACTGGACATATCATGGCACAGACATCATTACGGCCATCGAACTATAAATGGATTCAATCACTCTGAGGTCAGCTTAATGTTTATGGACAGAAATTATTATAATTTTTACCATAATGCTGAGTAGTGAGAGCAGTTACCATGAGTTTTAATCGAAAAATCTGCCATAGAGGTACGAGTTTGTTTGAATGTACTTTAATTTAATTTAATTTCATTCTGTAAGCGAGCAAAAAGTTCAAGTTGTATCTCTTTGTTCAGTTCTTGTTTCTGACTGGAGGCCGGAGTATGTGCAAGCAGAGAAAGTTACTCAGTAACTGTCTCTCCTTTTTGTCTGTAAGCACACTGTTTTTAATGTAAGATGGAGCCAAAACAAAAACTCAACAGGATTGATGAATACTTTCTGCATGTTCCTCTCCAAACAAGCAGGGCCTGAAACTCATTTCATACTGAGCTAATGCCTAGCTCATCCTCAGACTCTTTATCTTTTTGGGGTTTTTTTCCATGGGCATTTTAGATGAGGGCTTTGAATAACATGCCATAAGCACTTTAATGATTATGACTAATCTGTGACCACTTATTTCTGGATATCATGTGTGGTTTATTGTTCTTACTCACACCGAATTGGCCAGCGTAACACAAGTTGGTTGATTTAGTGCTTCAAGGTTAAGGGAACAGCTTTTATTAGAGGAGGTTGTGTTTATGCAATTTACTGTTATGGCGTTCTTGATGAAAAAAGTTACCTGTGCATGTTTGTTATTCTAACACCTACGATCCTCTGATAATAGCCCCCATAAATAATGTTTTTGCCTTTGAGACCATTTAACAAGTGCCCATACCTAACCATCAAAATGGGTCATTTGTTCCTGCACTTTGAGGTGACCCATTTCAGAGTTATTACTGAGTGTTTTTTTTTATTTTGCTTAAGTGATTAAAAAATCAAACAAACAAAAAACATCATTGATTGACAGTAAATACAATTACTATCAATCAACCATGAACTGATTTCCCTTTACTTGAGTATAGGTTTAAAGTACTCTGTCCATCGCTGTGTATTATTAACAAATAATCAATCTTATTTTCCTTGCTTAGAAATTTGCAAATGCCATTGGAAAGTTAGAAAGTTTATCAAAGAGAACTCCTTGAATTACCATGAGATCAGACACTTAATTAATATGCTGATGTAGATAAGATTTACATCTACTGCATCTTGAGGGAACGGCTGATACAGACCACTTTTTTCCTACATCCTTTGGAACCTATTTGTCCTTTTTCCCTCTAAGTATCTTGATTAAGAAAATAAAGAAAAAAGATAGCAAGATGGGACATTTCATATCTTAGGACACAAGTCTCTCTCTGAGATTAACTCCAGACCTTAGACACATAGCAAGTTCAAGATGATGAGTCTCTAGTCCAGGCTGCACCTCACTGAAGATAAAGGATGTTCCTTCAATCATGCCACCTATTTAAAGTAAAAGATCACAAATGCAGTAATGATACAGATGGCTTTTGAAGCCGGAAAGGATCCATTAAGTCACTATCAAACTGTAAAAGAGGCTATTCAGGGAAATAAATTGGTGGTTTAGGCAGACATGGCTCAACCCATTCCTGGCATGTCATAAAAATCAGACATCTTCATGAGACACTTGAAAATATCCTTGAATGGCTGACAGAATGAGGACCCGGTATAAATAATTAGCACAGTTTTCAACATGTTTGTCATTAGAAGTAGAGAAAGCTTGGCATACAAGGCTACAGATTAGTAGACATAAAGATGATTCCACTTGAAATAATGGACTGAACTGGAGCAGACATGACAGTGCTTCAGACAGAAAAACTGGTATGGAGAAGAAATTCAGTCTCTGCACAGCTGTGTGTCACTCTGGATCTTTGAGTGGCACTGGCACATTATCATGGTGTCAGAACAGAATCCTTCCTCCCCCTTTTTTCTCCCTCTAAAACTAGCACAGGTCCCTTGGGGGCATAAGGGAGATGGTTTCAAATTGATAATCACCAGTATTCATTATCGTGGTTCCTGGATTTACTCTTGAGTTCATTTCCTAATTACTTGATTATGTATCGAAAATTATTCATTAATGTTTTCCACTTGCAACAGTCTGCACAAGTCATTAATTACTTTAAGTGTCTCTCGATAAGTAATGATTGGTTCCTTCTTTCATATACCCCCTACTGCTGATTCCCCGTCACATACAGGCACATTGTTGTACATCTAGTGCCGAAACATTTTATTGATGCAGCAAATGAGTCTGTAGGATAAAATTCCATGACATGAAAATCCCTCTAAATATTTGGAATGTGACATACTTCAGGAAATTGTTTTATAAAAAGGAGCCAGCACACTTTCTTTAATTATAAGGGTGTTATATCAGGATTCAAAGAATGCCTCGGATCATAAAAGCTAGTTTATATTCAGTATTTAAATGGTGTTTATTGCTAAATTATCTCTCTGAGTGATTACAGTGTTTGTAATAAATGTTATATTTACATATTTAGGGTTGTTAGAAAGTAAATCTAATGTTAAACAGAAATTTTGTTAACTAATAATTCTGACAATTTTTGAAATGTGATGCTGATCAGTAACATGTTTATCCCATCATGTCCTATAGCAGCAACAAAAACATTTATATATTTTTTTGATTGTTTTGTTCACAAATGAATTAAAATTCCCACAACAGCATAGCTAACGACAATTGAGCACTATGATTTCCAGCTGAATCTCTGTAAATAAACATTATTTTATTGTAAAATGTTACCAGAATTGTAGATTGTTGCTGATCAGGAGGGTTTTTTTGCTTGTTTTTGGGTTTTTGTAGTATTTTGCTTTGAATAGATTTGCAGTTTGCTGTAAAGGCACTTAAAAAAGGCACAGGGGCTTTTTATGGAACATTTATTGTGAAAAGTTGAGACACATTGTGAGGGACTCAGTGTATTTTTCTTTGGCTTAAGCTCTGCTACTATAGATCCAAAGCATCAGACTAAAATCCTCAACGTATTAACTAGAGTAAAGGAATATAAAGGAAATGTTCATGTTTCTGAAACAATAATAAATGAACATAGAGCTTTACAGCCTTTAATTTTCTAACCCTTTCCTTTATGCTTCTCTTCTATGAGATTGCATGAGTTGAGCAGAAAAGTAGCATTTAATCTTTGAGGTTAAAGAAAAATATTAATCATACGTCTAATACCGGCCTTTGGCCTAATTGTCCACTTTAAAATCCATGATGCCTTCCAGTTATAAAATTCTGGCCACAGCACTGAGATAAAATTAGCATTTAAAAATGTCCAACAGCAGTTTGATCAATGTGGATGGAAACAGAACTAAAGACATGCAGCGATTGGTATGAAATCAAAGTATGTCCACTTTGAAATGTCAAATAATAATTGGATGTAGTTTTCGATTTATGATTTGGAATGTTTGAGTGAATTCCTCATTATGTAGATAGTCCTTATTTGAGCTCATTGTTGTGCCATCAGACACAAAGTCTATACTGATTTTGAGCTAAATGTTGCTATTAAATGAATAGGCCACCAAAATACTACGTACTATCTATCATACATCGATGAAATACAATGATAAAGTGATATTTTACAACAGATATTTACTTTTTCTCAAACTTTAAGATTTAATGTGAGAGTTAAATCATTGAAGATATGTCACCTTTTTGCTTTCTATGAAAGGAGTTGGAGTCTATGAGGAGTTCTGAGTGTATCAATAATCCATTAGTGCTTTTGTCATTTTCAGCTCCATATAGCTACTCTTTTATCTTTTTTCCAGTCAAAAAACAGCAGAAAAACAAAGCTACAATGCCATTAGAATGCTCTTAGATTGATATTGAATTGCCTTACTTCCTCATTTTAGAGTGCATTTCAAAGTATGGCAGGCGTCCTTTGGGAAAACACAGATGGACTGTTTACCATCCCTGTGTCATTTCATATTTTCCTCATTTTACATGTTTAGTTTTGAATCCTCTCAGTTGGACATCTCTTCCCCTTTTTCCTTCCTTTCATTATTTAAAAATGATTCACCTCAGACATACTGCATGTGACATTTTAGGGCAATGACTAAGAGACACATCCAGGCCTTGCATGAAGAGTTGACAGTTCTTTAAAAGCTTTTATTCGGTTGAAAAATTTGACGTCGCGTGTGGGCAACTTGTAGTATTTTTAGTACCGGTGATCAAATAAATCCTCAAAACTGTTTAAGATACTGATAACATAAAAAGGAGTGTTTATTTTCTTGTATGGCTTAATTATTTTATTGTTTTTTTTGGAATTAGTTTGACATGCAGATATTAAATTATGGGCAGCAAGCGGCACATTTCCAAGCGAGCCACCACTACTCTAAAGCCACAGTATGCTGAGAGTTTGTGGATGTACTTGGTGTTCGTCATTGTGTGAGGAGCTGAAAAGTTTGCCTCAGCAAATGTAACTCTTTTATTTGGTTGGTATTGTATAAGGATTACCAATAGAGTTATAGTTTGAATAAGGTTTGGATTACAGCTGTGTGTGATATTGGGCTTTAACTTAGGTAGGTTATTACGATTTCAGCACTATGCCTTTAAACTACTGTGTGTTCACCATGCAAAGAACTATTTATACTTCTGTGCATCTGTGCCCATGGACATAACCGCCTTGTCTGCGTGGCTTTGTGTCTCTCAGGGCAAGAGCAGTCCTTTGTGTACTTACAGTATGTGGATGTATTTTTGCATTGCTACCACTTTCTTTTAAGCAGTTGGAGAGAAACAGAAAGGGGACACAGAGGAGGAGAGAATTGTGGGGAGGATGGGGAGAGGTGGTGGGTACTGGGTGCATCTTGAGCAGATTTAAACAGGCATGGAACAAAAGGCCCGCAGAAGGGAAAGTATGAGGAAGGTGAAGTGTGTAAAATCTAGCATATCGTGACTCATCTTTTACCTATCTCCTGTTAAAGATGCTTGCATCAGTTTTTTTGTTGCTGTGTTCTCTATTTTTATTTTATTCTATATTTTTGCTGTTGTATGTTGGTGCCCACACCTGTCAGAATTGAGGGAAATCAATGTAAAAGTCATTTCAAATCATTTGTATTTCAGGGCTCTTAAGAGGCTCAGGAATGTGTTGACAATGACTGAACTGACATTTGACTCAGTAAGAGTAGGCAGAGGCTACTTTACACATATTATTTCTGCACCATTTGGCCAAGCTTCTTAGCATGCACATGCATGGATCTGCTTAGTAAGCACATCTGATGGTAGAGTAGTTTGGCCACTGAAGTGTCTTCAAGTGGCAATATAAAATAATAACTTAAGTTTCATACTGTATCAGCCAAATCTGCTGTGCCACAAGATGGAACATTCATGTTCTTTTGTGCTTATTTTTTCACTCAAATGTTCAAGTTCAGCTCTGGGAACCAACTATTTTACTTTAAAATTTGTTTTTCTAAAAATATTTGTGTTTTTCCTAGATTACATTTAAAGTAATGTCTCCCAAACTATCAGACCTTGACCATATTGACTAGTGCACTTCTATAATATTGAAGATTCAAACATGCCCTGGGGAAGCTGCATTGAGTATGTCACAAATTTAAAAGTTAATCAGAAGCAAAGAAACCTGAAACCTGAACAGACTCAGTGCTGAGAGCTCAAGTTTAAATTAAATAACCCAACCACCCGTGTGGTGTTAGTCACAGCTAATTACAAGCTAACAAACAACCGATGCCAACTACAACTTCCTTTCTGACATATCCACTAGTTTTAAACTTTGGTGCACAACAGACACTTAACTCTGTGTCTGACAGAGGCTTAGATATGTACAGTGTTCCTGCACTGGTCAATCCAGTTCAAGCAGCAGTGGGTGGGTGGGTGGGAAACAAGGCCTATGAATCAAAGATTCCTCAATGAGGGAGAAAAAGTAGATGTACCTTTGCCCCTTATAGATTTGTTTAAAACTCTTTGTGTAGAAAAAACATGTTACAAAAAATACTATTCATGACTAACTATTTTTATATATTTCATAATGTGTCTGGAGAGGAACTTTAACTTGGCCACCATAAGCACATTGCTTAATCAAAAGTATTGGCAAACTGAACACACATCTTTTAAATGTCACCCAAGCAGTCTAAAGAGGTTACAAGTAAACAGAGCAGATCTCCTCTCTGACTCCTTTCTTCCTACACTGGTACATTTTCATATTCCTGTCACAAAGATGACCGATGGCTGGAAGGAAGATGAATGTCCAATGAAAGCAGCAAAAAAGAAAAAGGAAACTAAATTTAATACAAATTGATTTAGACCTTGAATAAGCTTGTACAACAGTGAAGTTATTTTTTTTCTACATCACTATATGTATTCATCAGGAGCCAAATTCAGGTCAGCAGTCTGCTCTGTCACCTTGCATTCAGTCAGTTGAAACGCTGGTGTTTGTATGGTCACATACTGTAACACACAGCGATAAAGCTAACAAAGCTCCATGTCAGCCTTCTCCAGAACAACTGAAGTGGATGGGAGCTTGTTGTAGAAGTCAAAGAAGGGCAAACTGTGGACACAGTATTGTTAGTAAGCATTGTGTAGCACAATCCAAATGCTTTATAACTTAACAATTACAACATAAAGCCAAAATACATGCATGAGAAGCAACTTGGTTCTTTATTATTTGCAACTTCATTGAATTTAAAGTTCTCCTGTTTAATTCTATCATTTCTTCTGCTTAATTTTTTAATGTAATGCAAATTTCAGACCTACCAGTTTTTGGAAAACACATCTTGTATCCTGCACCTGAGTTAAAGCTCACGCAGGTTTGTACAAATAGGTTTACTATTTCTATATATGCCACATATGCTAGAATAGTGCATGTTCCCAGAGCGAGATTCTCCCATTGCCCATAGGCAATCATTGACATGCAGGACTGTGCTTCAATGAGAGAAATGCTGTTTTCTACAAGGCTCTCTGTGCACCCGAGTCACTCGCCGAGCCGTTCCTTTATCAGAGCAAAGCAGCAGGATGGAAGAGCACATCTTGGGCCGATAGCGGGGCTGCCGCTCCTGACTAATCCTGCTCACTGCCAGAGAAATAAAGAAATAAATAACCAAGGACTTGAGAAAGGAAAGGAGTGAAAAATTTAGTTGTATGGAGAGCAGTTCAAAGGCTTTCAGTCATATAGAAGAGATCACTACTTCTGATCTATAGATAAAGATGAGACTTTGGAGACAGTTTGGCTTGAAGAAACAGACAGAGATAACAAGAGATACTGTAACGCGCATGTGTGTGTGTCTCTGTATGTGCGTGTGTGTGATCACATACAGTAGTACATTTTAAAACATCCTATTGATTTTCACAAATCAAGTTTTCTGGTTGGCCAA
>JAQNCA010000001.1:9039283-9050127 GCA_029783725.1 Acanthurus tractus
GATTAAATTGAATTTAGGAATGCAGTGATTCAGCTGGAATTCTGACCAAATGATTGAATGTATTAAAACTATTAATGTTTTAATGACGACTTCTAAAACCATGCATATTACCCAATATCCTTTACACAGTGAGGTGAGTTATCAGTGCCCTTAGAAATTAAAAATCTAAAAAAAAGCCTGAACTGAACAACTCTTAACATGTCTCCAGGTAGCTTTAACTTACCAGCTCCTGTAATGTGTTCAGCTACAGGTCCAAGGAGGGAGCTCAAGTAAAATGACTACTGGTTATTACAGACCTTCCACACATGCCACTTAACACAAAAGCTCCATTCAGTGACAATTGCCACTAATGAAATGTCAGATGGCTGCCTACCTACCTGGCTGCCTGACCTGAATTTTCCGTTTGATGCCCCTTTGTGTGCTGTGAGAAAAACAGCTGGTTGCTAGGGAAGACTCCTCTCAGAAAAAACTGGAGGAATGAGACACATTTTATACCTCGGAAAAGCATATCCTGTGAGTAGTTGTAAATAGTGGAACTTTTTTTTTTTCTGATGTTTGTACGTGTTTTCAGAGTGTACATTTCTACGATAGCACTTGATAGCACTTTTTTCTCAAAGAGTCTTAAGAGCAAGAACTCTATTATTTTTGTTTTGTACTTGAGTGTGTTTCTGCTGTTGTTATCGTAGAGACAATCTTGCATCAGACAGGTTCATTTGGAGGGGCATGGTATGTGCAAGATGTTGTTGCTGCTGAATGTTAACCAATTTTTATGATTTTTTTTTTTTTTTGGTCTCACAAGTAAGAGGCTGCAAGAATACGCACATACTATAAGCCACGACTGTCCTTCTCACTACCCCACTCAAACATCCAGCCTCTGATATGTAATTTAGCATCACGGCATTAGTATATAGAATAAAGTTACTGCTGAATTGCTAAATATATAAGGTGAAAAATATAAGATGATAAAATGATGATTAAACGGTGGTGGACATTGTTCAGTATGAAACACAGTTTATTAGTGGTCCATCTTTCTACCCCTGACATAAAGGAATCCATCTCTGGCAGACCTCATAGCAGAGTCTCTTCATAAAGCTGTTCACCATGTATCCTTCACACAACAGCAGCCCACCAAAGCATAGAAAAGAATGCTGGCAAAAGCTGACTGATAAAACCTTAGTCATAATTTTTCTACAGATGTTGAAGGACCCAGCCTCTTAGAAAATGGAGCCAGCTCTGCCCCTTCCTGTGAGGAGAGTCAGTGTTTGCTGACCACCCTGTCCATAATCCAACAACAACCTCAGACTTGAATGTCTTGATCATCTCAACATCGATTCCTTTAATGGTTGGATGTCTTCCACCGTGTCATTGGTCTTAGAGGTAATCAGCTGCAGATGGTTACCTGTATCTTGTCACAAGGGTCCTCTCTACTCTGCAACAGCAGTCAGTGTCATCACAGACTCCCTGCATAGAGCACAACATGTCCAATTTTACAATCTGACATTATATAAGTTAAGGCAACATTGATTTTTCTAGTTTCAAAAGGGTCATAAACTGCGGTCCTGTGGGTGAAAGTTTTGTGTTTTATCCATCCATCCATTCCGATCTCCTTCCTGCTCCTACTTCCCTTACAATCCCCATCTCTGCCCTGAGAATGTAATATTTTTTCATGTAAGAGTTTCCATTGGAGTTTGTTCAAAGCCTATTGCCTCTCATACAGACAGTAAAGGGTACCTTGTGCGTCTTTATGAGACGCCTTGGGGTGTAACAAAATGTCTATTCATCCTGAACCCCATTCTGTAAGTTTGGCTATAGCCATAACAATATCACACTATTTCTTCTCTTGCACTGAAAGTAAACATAGGTCTTCCTTTTGTTGTAGTAACACAGCTCAACTACCCATCTATTATTGGAGCCCAGTGATTTGAAAAAGAGCGCACAATAACAGAACAAGGTAAAAACTGCATATTGTTACTATGCACAACAAATTTCACTCCAAGAGTAATGTATGAGAATTTGTTTGTGTAGTGCGGTTTGGTCCGAATTTTCCTACCTCTGCTGCTTTTCTTCTGAGCTGTGATAGGTTTGACAGAATGATAGAACAATAAAACGAGAGAGCTAAACTGATACAATGCATGAGGTGTGAAAAATTGCTATATGTCACTGTCAGTCATATGTAATTTTTCAACCTGTAGTATCTGATTGCGTGCATGGATGCTATAGACGACCCACAATTTCATACCCCCTTCCATATTACCCATGACCACAGAAAAGCCTCAGGCAAAATATACCTTGAAAGTAGCTTTGGAGAGAATGGTAAGCTGTGTGTGTGCATGTCTGTGGAAGAGAGAGAGAGAGAGAAGAAGAGGTGATGGGTAAAGAAAGAGAAGAAGAAGAGGAGAGAAAGTACTGTAGGTAGGCAGTGAAAGTAATGGTGCTGTTTATGGATTGGGGCTATTTTGTACATCAAAGTACACAGAAAAAGGAGAGAGAAAGAGAGGGAGAGACAGTGAGGGAGAGAGAGGGAGGGGAAAGTCTGCTGCAGGCCATTTGATTGTCATTGTTTCTCCTAGGTCATGTGGGAGTGCATACGCCTTGTTTTTTATTCTTTTTTGTTTTCCCTCTTCTTTTCTTCATTTCTCCCCAGTAATATCAAGCAACACTGTTGAAAATACTATTGACATAAGACTATAACAGGCGCAGCTAGCTCTTCTTTGTTGTTTCCATGGATCAAAAACTCCAGATTGCTCTGTGTCCTGCCTCTTTCTGTGTCTCTCTAATATGCCGTATGCGACCTACCCTTCTAAGCCTTTCATAATCACTTTAAAGTAGTCAGTCTTAATCGCTTCATCCCTTTCCTTAATCTCATCATACCTATTCTTTAATCTCCTCAGAGAAATACTCTGCATACACAGTTATTCGAAACATAATCATTATGAATATATAGTCTAAATGCACATGTTTCATTTTTCTTTTGGGCTTGAGATTTGATTTCATTATTGCTTACTAATCTGACGAACCACAAAACATCTGTGTGGGCATCCGCTCACACACACACACACACACACACACACACTCATGTACCCCCATGAACACTCAAATGTCTAATAGAATCTCAAAATGCTCAGGATATGCAGCTGGCTGTGCATTTCACACGAAAGGTTAATATATATTTCACAAAAGATAGTTTCTAAGCCAACTGACAAGTGCAGAGAGTCAATGGAAATCAACCAGAGAGAAGGTCCGTCATGCTCTGACGTACATTCACACCCATGTTAATCACAAAGTGCCAAAATGGAGCTTCTTTCCTTTTTCTTGACACTCTGTGGAGTGTCCTTCAGGTCTCCTTCCAGCGTCATGTGTGAGAGCCTGTCCAAAGAGATTTGACAAGGGCCCTGCAAGGAGAAGGAAATAAAACCCAGGGAGATGAGGCAAACATATTAATCTTGTTAAGTTAAACGCCGACCCCCACCTCCTCTCTTCGTGCTCTTCCGCTCTGCTCCTCTCCCCATTTCCCACCCAGATAATGTGCAGTGCTCACAGTGAAAAATCAGCTAATTTCAGACCACGACTCAGTCTGACTTACAGAGGCTCTTAGGGTGGTGCTGAGCTCTGTGCTACTCCATTAGTCGCCCCCTACTACTGTCCCTGCCTTTGTCTTTGTCACCGTTTCTGTGTCTCTCTGTAACACACAGACACACACACACACATGCATTCAATCTTCAGTCTCTGTTTGTGTTTCTCTCTCTGCACACACATATACTTCCAGAAAAAAAAACACTTGCTCACATTTATCTCGGTCCTCCATTCCTGGTCAGTCTGTGACCTTGAGATGTATGATGGATGCAGGTCTTTGATGTAAGTGAGTTTTAAGTTTTAGATTGACAGGGATGGAACATATTGATTATGTTACTGAGGGAGAGAGGGAGTCGGGGGAAAAAGACAAACACACAATCACACAAATTACAGGGAAGAGAAAAAAAAGAGAGGGGAAACAGAAATGCTTCTAAGAGCGTGTGGAGTTGATGGACAATGTTTCCCCCTTGTGGTACTGGCAAGCAGGTAGGATGCATTTGTAGTGTGTCTTTAAAAGCCGAGCGGAGCATCTGAGGAAATGGGGGGTTGGAGTTTGCTGAGTGCAGTGACTGTGTTCCCTCTGGGGAATAAAAAAAAAAAAAAAGGGGGCCATGGAAATTAAGCCCTGTGTTAAATTTCAATCTCTGTGTCTGTTTGTCTCCCCGACTAACCTACTCCCCTTTTCTCTCTCTCTCTCTCTCTCTCTCTCCTCTCTCCTCTCTCTTACCGACTCCTTATACAAAATTTCAAACATCTTTAATTAGCATGAAAGTAAACATCAGCGTTACAGGTGTGATTCACACCAGCCAGCAGCTTTCTGCCGCGATGAGCCCCATCCAAGCTTGAACACACAGCCCTCTATCTCACAGCTGCACCCGTTACTGAGCCATTTCAAAGGTTGTAGAGGGCCAGTATTAATAGGTAAGGTTAAGCTTTTAAAAACTTAATGTGAATACATTAAATATATGAGTTGGTTCTTGTTAAAACACAACTTAGTTAACCTTTCCTTCTAGTGTCATGAACAAGAGAGAAGAAAACTGAACAACGCCGGATATTTAATTTTTCCCCATCTGTCAGTAAAGCAAATTGGGAAATCTTATCAGTCATCACTGGAAGATGTACAGAAAAGAAAAAAAAAAGGCTCTTTCAATTTCACTTGAGTGACTATCTCAGCCATTCCGGGCTTTCTAGTGGTACAGTATGTTGTCTTCACCAAGTAATGAGATTTTTAGCTTAAGTGACCAGTGAAAAGCCCGCATATCCGTCATATCCGGACAGATTTCCTCTTTACATCCTCTGGATCTTCTTGCTTCTGCAGAACAATGGAGGTCAACCCACTAATGCTGACCACTGCTTTTCAGAGGGCACAAGTGAAAGAGAGCAAGAGATGGACAGGAAGAGAGATGAAAAGAGACAGGGAGAGAAATAACTGCAGGAGATGGCACAGCACTAAGTATTGAACCGTTGCACTTGTGCACTTGCTGCAACCCTTTGCAGTTAGAATTATACATATGGTTGAGTCAGATTTATGTATGGAGCTGAAATTACAGAGAAAAAAAAAACATTCACGTGAAAAAATGTTGCATCATTTGCACATTTGCACATTTCAAGTTGCAGTCGATCTATGTGGTCTCATGGATTTTGTCGGGAATTTATCCAAACTGACCAACAGACGGAGGGACGACACAGTGGAGCTGAACCTTGTGTCACTTGGCTGTTAACAGTGGCTTGTGTAATGTGTGTGTGTGTGTGTTTGTGTGTTTGCGTGTGCGCACACGCATGCATCTTCACCAAATGTACAAGCATATGGTCACCCTGTGACTGCAGAGATGCCATTAATGCTGCACGGCCCTGAGAGCTTATACTGTGCAGCTTTCAGTCTGCGATGGCTTGATGGCACTGTCCGTCTCCACCATTATGCCACTGGTTTTTAAGCTCTTGATGACACTGTGCCATGAAGGATGGAGATTATTCCTGAAATGTGCAAGAGAGATGGGGCAGATTATCTCTGCGTGGATATCTCTACACTGCTGTAACTTAGTACCCATGCTCTCAGTTTCCAAAGGCAGCCTAATGTTTGCCTGCATGCAGCTGAAAAGCTTTAGTTTATTCATGATATCAGAACGTGGCACTTTTCTGCAAGCTTTCTAAAAGGAGTTACATAACAAAAGAACTGCAGTGCTAATGCCACTAACATCAACACAAACTATTTGTTATTCAGTCTGACATTAGAGAATCCGAGACTAGTGTGATGAATCTATGCTCCTCAGTGACCTCATATGAGGATTAACTCTTTTTTAGATCATGAAAAAAAAAATCTGCTTATTATAGATGTTATAAAAGTGTCATTTCCTCCTCCTGGGAAAACTACACTAAGATCAAGTGAAGGCTGACCAATAACATAACTGACAGGGAACTGGGGCTGTGAAATTTGCCAGTTTGTGTGTGTGAGTGTGTGTGTCTTTGTGTGTGTGTGTGCTGCTCAGACAGATGTCCTGCTCTCTTCCTACACTACAAACAAATATAGACAGAGATGATGGGCATTTAGGCTGAAAGGCTATATCTAACAACCATCAAAACTGTTAGCTTTACTAATTTATAAAACACTCCCTCCCTTCATTGTTGCTTTATTCCCCATAGTCTTTTAAATGTCAGGGTTCCAGTATTGATAGAACCGAATACTCACTAATACTGATTAGTAATGCATCAAATTTTAAATCTTATGTAGAAACAAAGCACTGAATTTTATAGTGTTGCTTTGCTTTCTAATTGATGCACCTATATTTAGTTTTGTCCTTTAACTGTTTTTGACTCACTCATTTAGACTTGAGCATCCACTCTTTCTTAAATCATTTGTATTTAATCAATATCAGGTCAAATAGTGTTAAAATGTACATTTGGAAATGGATGAATTTGAAGAGATCAACACTGTACGTTCTGTGAGAGTCCAGCAGAAATCACAGGGGGCACGACATTCTTTAGCTAAGAGAGAGGCAAGAACCCTTTCAAGAACAAGTACAGGAGAATAATTGGAGTACAAGTGCTAGACTCGCATTACCGGATCATGAGGGTAAGTGCTTGGGAGTTTGTGTGAGGTTGTGTGTGTGTGTGTGTGTGTGTGGGCAAAGAGAGAGAAAAGGCAAGGCTAGAGACGGATAGAGAGACAGACAGATGAAGATGGAGACAGCAACACAGAGACAGATAGCCCTGAAGGTTGGTGGGTACCGTGGGAGGTCAGAGCAAAGTCAGTAATATGACCTGAAACCAATGTTTCAAAGCTGTTGAGAGAGTGAGAGGGGACGAAACCTCAAGAGATGTGTCCGGGGTTAACAGCAGCTAAATGCCCAGCGTGTGAGTGTCATTGAGACTTTTTACCCTATTACACCTCCCAGAGATGAATGGAAATGCTTCTGTTATGCCACTCATTACTAGGAAATGTTAGCCTGTGTCCACACTCTCTGAGTTGTCAAGTATGTTCAAATAATTTCTGTTAAATTGCTTTGGTAATTTTTAAGAGGGACAATTTCTTTGCTCCTGTTCTAAACCAATATTAGCAAATATTAGTCGGCTCAGTGCAAATACATGGAATTTACTCTCATTCTCATACGGGGCTGATGTAGTCAATGAGTTTTTTGAATTTTCTAGCTGGGAACATGACATTTATTCTCTGGTGATATTGAGAGTTTGGCTGTTGATGAAGGAGCAAAAAGGAAACATGAGAGCAAAAACTGGAGCAACTAAACAAAGAGAAGGAAAACTGTCTCTTTCACAGGTAGATAGATTTATTTTTTTTTTTTTTTACAAAATGTGACATCTAAAAAAATTACAACCTTTTTGTGACACGTAGGAGGTTAGCTCTGCAGATAAACATCAGTGCTTTTATTGTTTTTTTCTTCTTTTGAGAATAAAATGAAAAACACAGATTGCATTGGATATGTCAAATGTTAAAACTTTGTAATTGTGCAATAACAAATGTCATTGTGTAAGGTGTTTGTTAACATGATTACCAAAATGCAACACTGTTTCCTAAAACAAGTTCATCTTAATACTAATATAAGGTGAGACAGTGATCCTGTTAAAAAAAAAACTTGCTTGTCTACACATTTGGAAGTTGTGAAGGAACCTTGACATTTTACTTGAATGATTTTTGTGTCCACCTGATGAATTCAGGTCAAATATTCAGTCCTTTTTTTTTCTGGTGGCTATTAACTCTTGAGGGAAATGTTCTTCAGCTGCCAAATGCTCCACTATGAGAACCGACTAGTGGATAATTTTACATGCTCTTTTGGGTGCTAAGCAGGGAGTGCACAGTGGTGTTTCAGGGCTCTCTACCACAAAGAGCTTATTAACCTGCCCAAAAAATAATGCTATGAGAGAGATGACAGTGAACCAAAACAGTTGTGACCCTGATGCTAACAAAAAGCTGAAACTCTTCAGCACTCTTAATATATTGGTTGCTGATGAACATAATCCTGGTTGCAATTACACTTTTGCCAAAAGAGACTGAAAATGTAACAGTATTTATATTTGTAGGCAATGGGGTTGAATTTGTGAGTGAAATGCAGCCTTTGTAAACATTTTGTCCCCTTTAGTTCTTTGAAATTCACATCAAACACCAGCAACAAGGATGCCAATTTGTTGTAAAATGCCACATTGCTTGTTGAGAGTTTGATTGTGAAAGACAGATTGAGAGAGAAAGAGAGGGAGAGAGACAAAGAGAGAGAGAGAGGACTTGCCATCACAAAGTGATGGCGCAGAGAGGCATCCTGCATAAGTAATAAATTATGCTCCCTTTGCAACCTCTTGCTACCCTGTAAAAAATACATATGAGCCAGAAGTGTTAAGCTGTGTCATGTCACCATGTCAACATTTCACCTACTGACTGACATTACAAAGAACTATTAAAGCTCAGTATGTTCCTAAATGAAATTAAAAAAAAAGAAAAAAACATCATTGCTGCAAAGTTCATATGCTAATATTGATATTGACTTCCTATGGGCATCATTTATTTCAATCATTTATGACTGTCTTGTCCCATTAATTGTTTAGATCTCTGTATGATCCTTGGCAGTAAACAGTGGATCATTTCCTTGTCATGCCAATGAAGCAGATTCAGACTGATCTTAATTGAGAGAGGCAGAAGAGACAGATAGAGACAGAAAAACATGGAGGCACTGAAAGACTGTTTCAGAGTGTGTGTTTTCTCTCTCTCTCGTTTTCTTTTTCTCTCCGCATGATGCTGAACTCGTTCAGTGAAGGGTTATCATGATATTGTAGCACACAGAGCCTGAAAAACAAAGGATTTTAGGACTTACCTGTGCCGGTTCGTGCATTTGAAATACATGTGCAATCTCAGTCTTCCACATTTTCTCTTCGAATCAGCTCCTTTTTCCTCTTAATGTCTCAGTTACTCTTTTCCCTTTGTGGTCTTTTCTTTTTCTTTCTTTGAAAAAAAGTCTTTGCTTAATTCTCTGAGTGATTATCCCATTGGATACTGAGTGTGGAAATGGAGCCCATCAAACTAGTGTTTAAGGGATCACTATTCAGCTGTAGTGTTTGAATTAAGTACAACATTATTGCCCAAGACAAATGATTAAATATTCAATATTTTTTTTAAAGTACTTGAGACAAATAGCATTTTAGGAGCTTCCCTATTTTACTTCCTCTTTGGTTTGATAAAAGAGAGCGCGTACTTAAGATGATTAAAGACCAAGACTTCTCCGGATGTCCATTAATTAGCCAAATCAATTTTGCCTTGGATTGTGATCACCTTGGCTAAGTGTTCAGTCTGCTCTTGTCATGTTAAGGTGCAATGTAAATCCATTTGTATCTTCAGTGGTAGTACAGTTTTAGACAGCAACACCTTGAAGAAAGCTTTTTCAAAAAAAAATCTCTTTGATGTGTTTGCACTAGATCTTATAATTAGCATGATTTTTTTTTGGAGGCTGTAGCGCTAAAATGATACTTGGAAAGTGACCCTTGAGATGAAAGCCACTGATGAGTTAGGGATAAAAATCATTGGAGCTGTCCCATACACTGCAATGAAATTACTTTGTTCTCAGTTCTTAAAAAAAATGGTTCGAGGTCAGCTACAAATCTTGTATCATTAGTTTTAACATCAAAATTGTCTTGTGTGTCATTGCCTGTACATGAGGCAAACTCATGTTAAATCTGTTTGATGAGATAATTTAAAAAAGAAAAATTGCAAGTGTGATCATATCTTTTTATTTTCTGACTTTTATTTTAAAGCTCATGCAGTGTGAAACCAGTGTCATTGTACGCAGTGTACAGACACATATATATACACATAAAAGCCACAGTAAAAGGGAAATTAGATTAGGTGATAGTAATCCCTGTAGACACGTCATTAGATTTGAAAATCTGTAGTATTTCATTCTCTGTGTTGTTTTCAGTAGAACAGCAGATTCAGCTCAATCCTTAAAAATGAATGGTATACATATATAGTGCTTTGCCTCTTTGTCTTGTTATCACATTGCAGGAGAAGTGGGCTTTTATTTTGCTGAAAGGGTCTGAAATTTCTCAATTGAATAAACAGCATTTAATTTACTGCAAATCTGTTGTGAAGATACAGCTTAAACAGAAGTTCTAGATAATATAAAGATAGATAGTTTCATAGCTACATAGTTGGATGGATAGAGTTATTATTGATTTCAGAAGGTATAACTGTCTTCAGATGTAATACTCTTCTTTAAATGAAATCATTATTAAAATGATCTTTTGTTATTGATATTAAAATGACCATTTTAAAATAACTTGCACAAAATCAGGATAAAAAAGTTATTCATTTTTATTTTATGCAGAAAAAATAATAAGAATAACAATTACAGTCTATTTTCCCCAAGCGAAATTAAAGGTTGATTTGTGTTCTTGGATCACTGTCAACTGGTCTTTCAATTCAAGTTTCTGAAAGGAAAGATTTCTCTGTGTGTGTGACAGAGAGAGAGAGAGACAGGCAAGGATCTCATGGATGTGTGTTCTCATATTAAGCCTGTCTGAGGATGTGGCTACTTGTCAGATCAGGTCACTTTAATTGATTTATCTTCTCGACACAGCTGTGTGCACACTCCAATCTATCTTGTTTTAGAATGCAATTTGACTGGCTGCATCACAACAGCTCCCCGGCAGAAAATCAATACAAAACATATATAAATATCTATGTATATTGCATATACGGGATGGATGGATGGATGGATGGATGGATGGATGGATGGATGGATGGATGGATGGATGGATGGATGGATGGATGGATG
>JAQNCA010000001.1:9050227-9068298 GCA_029783725.1 Acanthurus tractus
TAGATAGATAGATAGATAGATAGATAGATAGATAGATAGATAGATAGATAGATAGATAGATAGATAGATAGATCCATTAGACTTATTGATTAGATTAAATTAGATCAGATAAGATAAGATAATACTGATGGATGGAGGCACAGATAGACAGACACTGATGTAAACAGTCTTTTGCTCTCTGACCTGCAGGTACTAGATGTTAGTGCCCAGTGTTTCTCAAGGTTGGACCATTTTTCTGAAGTGATCGAGCCTCTCTCTGTTACCATACAGTTTTACTTTGTTCTTTCTTTTACCTCAATCATTTCTATCTACCACAGAACCTGCCAGGGTAAGAAGTATTATTCACATCACTACCCTTCAAATAGAGACAGGAGCAGGAAACCGACTCTGCTGGAGAGAGACAGAGCTTCAGACTATACTGTTCTGTCTCAGGAGAAAGTCATGTGATTTCACTGAACAGGGATTTCTCCCTTTGTTGTTCTTTTCTTACACTAACTTGTAGAGAAGTATCTGGTTTCCAAAGTATGTGTTGGAATACCCACTTTTTTAAAAGATCCATCAATCATTTCTTTAACTTTGTACCAGCTTTGACTATTTTTTATTATAAATGATTAATTTCAGTGTATTTTAAAACTAAAGCTATTCAGCTAGCATGTTTGATGATTATTCCTGAAACCCTTCTAGTCTTTAATAGGTTATATTAGCCAATCGTGTTTTTTTCCCTCTTTTTTTAACAAACATTCTTAGATAAGCCATCGGGCATCTACATCAGTCAGCATTCTCCTCCCCTTATGTTTTCTGCATGTCAGTATTTTGCAGAGGCTCCCTCGCTGCATCCTGGCTTTGGTGTCGCACAAGATTACTGTAATTGGTATAAAGAAATACAAACATGCCTGAGCATTGTTTCCCCGAGCAAAATGACAACTGGTGCAGCCAGTACTTTCTCCAGTGCTGACACAGCACTGTGGAGTTAGGGCAGGCTATAGAAGACTAACAATCAAAATGTTTATCAAGATGTATGCTGAATTGTATCTGTTTTTCAATATCATTTTTAACTGTTAGTATAGCTAACTGTGCATTACAAGGCACGGTATTAATAAATTAAAGCGTACAGTCCGTAATCCATGGAAACTGACTTGTGGTCTTGATCCAAATAGTTCACATATTTGTAATATAACCCAGTGTTTAATTTGATGAAATGGTAAAGGAACTAAATTCAGTAGAGTAGACAACGCAGACAATAATGGCATTCTACTATATATCTACCTTAATAAATAAATAACCACAAGTCGACAAATAAAAAAAAAAAAAGGGATTTCATTATTCACTGTGCATTCATTAATGCTGGTCCCATTATATATTTTTCATGGAGAATATCCATGTAACGTCTTCCCCCCACTTTTTCACTTTAATAATTGAAAAAGAAAAAATAATGAGAAAAGGTTGAGTGCAAGCACTTACTATTGATAATGAGTAGCCACGTGTTATTTATGGCAAAAATAAACTTGTCATAATGCTGACAGTAAGTACATAAGTCAGTGTCATACACTTGATGCATGGTGTGTACATGCAGGAACAAAGTTATTTTTATTACAGGTTGCACCACACTATACAACCTTTGTAATCTCCTTTAACTGCTGAACAGTTAAAGTTAGAATTCAACGTCTGTATCTCCTAAATTGCTGCATACAGTACAAAAAGGTATTAAATGACACAATATTAGTGAAGAGGGAAATCTAGAAATCTCTATCTTTCACTACATAGTCACAGAGTCACGGAATATATGTATGTACCTTGCAATATCTTACTCCTTGGCTAATGATGGGACTGCTAAGATAATGGGAATTGCAATTTTACTCAGTGAAATAGGTGGATATGGGGAGAAAAGAACAGAAGATTCTTCTGTTTCTTAGTCCGAATCTGTAATTTCCCTGGAGCTAAGTAGACCCATCAGTGTCCAGCTTGCTCTCTCCCTTCAATGCACTCACAGGGTGCTTTCTCCTTTGTTCCACATACACAATGGATAAGCTTCTGGCTTTGTCCCTCTGGGGCTTTTTGATTCACTTGAAGAGAGCCAGTACAGACACCTCCAGTGACGGCGGGGCAGAGCATGTCTGTGTAAACTAAACACACTCTCTGCAGGAGTCATCTATGCTTTAACTGATCAAACAGCTCAAAGGACTCAAAGGATGTAACGCTGCTTATGAGTAGAATACAATTTTAATGTTTGGATCAGTAATTGTTTTCAGAAGTATAATGTTTTTGATACAGTCCTTTTAATGTCGCTAAGTGCTTTGTATAAATATAAAGATGTGAATAATATTTTTATTATAATCTTTTGTATATATGTTACACTTGGGTATAAGACCAACAACACTGGACTTTACAGTATGTATTGCCTGACTAAAAGCATTCTGGAAATGTACAATGAACAGTTATTATATTTAAGTGCAGCAATACCTTTTTTTTAACTGTGCTGGTTTTGAAATAATATAAAAACCAAAGAAAGGAAAACAACAACTACAACATGAAAAACAACTTCGAAGAATCAGTCTTAATATAGCAATAAATTGCAGTTGCTCTCAAAGCTAAATGAAAAAAAAAAGGCATAGGTTTGAAATTCCCCAGCTTGTTTGTCTGACTGAGCGGCCTTAATTTGGTTGTATCGCAGTTATGCCTCGTGGTTGATACTGAGCGAGATGAATCATTGTAGAATATGAGCCAGATCAGCCGCTTGTTTCCTGGAGGTAAAAGCTTGTAAGACCGCTGGTAAATACACCCAGAAGAGAGCATATCCTCTGAGACAAAGAGATTTAAAAGGAAGAAAAAATGATACGGAGGCTGGGGTAGGAGGTTGTTGTATGTTCTTCTTAGTTTTTTGATTTCTTGTATGATACTGAACGTGTTATGTGCAATTTTATGATTAAAAGGATTTTCAAATGACTTTTATTAAGTGGTGAGAGGAAGAAAAGATTAGGTTAAATAATTAAAGCAAGGCAACATTTTAAGAAATGTTCTTGTTACATTGTACAGTATGTGATTAGCTATCTTTAGGACCCCACAATTTGCTAGCGTTAATCTCCTGCCCGTCATCTAGATCATCTAAAAGTGCTGAGAGGCTATCCGCAGTGTCTGAAATCAGAGCAAGATCTTTGCAGTTGTAGCACATTTCCTAGGCCAGCTAATACCCTCAGTACAATCTGCTGGTTTCTGATAATGGCTTGTAAAATCTTTCATCTTGACATAAGCTGGCATATGCTGAGTGGCTCCACGTGTTTATCTTACAGCAACAAAAGCGAGGCCAAAACATGTGAAGTAATCACTTCAAAGACCTATATGCTTGACTGCGGCATTAGATCCTGTTTTCTTTCTAATCAGCCGTTGACCGTGTTTACTGGACATTTGTGCATCTTAAATTAGTTTACAAGATGTTGCTACAGTATGGTAGGGGGAAGCAAATTGGGTCTTTGCTCTTGAGAAATGTTGCGGAAGAAAATAAGCTTTGCAAAGTGAGCCCTAAATTAATCCAACCTTTGATGACCTTCTTTTGAATAACCAGCTGCAGAACCGGCAGGGATAATGACACAGGAGATGACAAAACCTATCTGTAGCATATCTGTCCACCACTCTCTCCAAGTTATTTTACACACCACATCCAAATCACTTCGGGCGGTATGTTCGTGTGGACTTTATTATGTCTTTGCTTTCATCTTTAGACACCCTAAAAAAAATGTAGCTTATCTTAAAAAATGGACCCACTTGCATCTTTCATCTAGAGGGCAGATGAGGATCAAGCTAGGAGACCTCTTAGAAAGAAAACTTTCCCTATCAAGCTTTGGTTGAGATGCTGCTGTGCAAAAACTGCAAATGATACTTTTTTTCCATAAAATATAACACAACCAGTGTCTTAAAAACAAACCTTTTTTTTTAAGTTTTCTCTTTTTTTTGTTTCTGTACGTTCACATATTTAGAGCAACGGCCGAAAAACAGACGAATGTGACTGGGCATGAACCCCCCCTGTTGGGTAATGAAATTAAATGACAGCTCTTGAGCGAGGAAGGGATGCTGAGAGAGAGAGAGAGAGTGAGCAAGGGAGAGCAAGAGAGAGAGGAGTGGGGGGATTTTGTCCAGCCAGGAAATTGAAGCCATCACAAGCAAATTGAGTTCAGGTCCTTTTGGTGGGCAAGAGCAGACCAATCAATTTGGCCTACTACTCAGTGCCTGTCAGCCTCACAGAAGGACACCTTGGCATCCAATAATAGGAGCACAGTAAACAACTGAAGCCCTGGCTCAGTTAGTCTCAGCTAACAGCTAGCTATCCATAGTAATTTCTCCTCGGGGGAAACAAATATATGACAGTATTGTGCATCGTTCTCATATGAGCTAAAGAAATTGTTGCACTGTGGTGTGTTTGTGTAGACACTGCGTAATGGCTGCCAAATTCATGGTTGGACCGATTCCTCCGACTGCGGTGACTGTCTGTGGTATGATTGAAATGAACAATTCTTGCCATGAGATGAAAAGACGTAATCTTTTAACTTTGTATCTCTTACTTCTCTGGGGACACAAATAAGGTGAAGACACATTCTCTGACAGTAAATCCTATCAAGTCTCTCTAGGTTGGAACCACATTTTAATGAGCCTTGTTTGGCCTTTCCCTTTTGCTAATCTTTGGACAGTGACACAACATTCTTGCTAATTATCTCGATTACACAGCAGGAACGCACTACATCACAGTTCTGAGGCAACAGTCGACGAGGGGTGGAATCATACAACCCCAAAGGCCTAATTATCTCTGTTGGTTTCCAATTAATCCATTAAGTTGTTTTGGCTCAGCTGCAAGACCTGAGGCAACATGTTATATACCAATACATTGCACCATCACACAGCCATGTTACATTTGTTTCGTAGCCATTCACTGTTAATACTGTAATTCTCTGCACTTTTCTTTTACCTTGTGTGTGTCTCAAAGGCACAATATGGAGGATTTTCTACAAAAAAATTACATCATACAAAAATAATCCCTCTCAGTCATTAATATTTTGTATGCAGTGTATTTATTGTACATACCTGCATAGCCATGGTCACCTGCCTCTGTTTTCTTGTGTTTCTTATGTTTTGTTTCTTCTCATTTTGCTGTGTTTGGTATGTGTCTGTGTGTCAGTCTTTGGGCATTGGTGTGCAGCCTCCAGCCAATAACAGTGTGAGGTCGGGTCTCTAAAAAAAATGTGGCATCAAGGTATAACGTGGTCTCATCTCTCTGCTCAGTCTGTGTTATGTGCCGCAGGTCTGTGTGTTTGTTTGACCAAGGGCATGCACTTACACACAGAGCAGAGAGGGAAACAGCTGAAAGGATGAAGCATGTGCTTTGGTTGAAGTCATGAAAATTAGCAGCACCTTACTGCTAGCTTGCAGCTATTTGTGCTTCACAACATAACCACATTGAAACAATCAAAAAATAAAATTTTATTTCTCTGATTCTGCTTTATTTCTTGGTACAGTCCTCCCATGCCTTCTTTTACTCTCTTGCTCACTCAAACACCACTGTTAACCCAAGTTGGTTGAGCCTTGGTGGAGAATGGGCCAACTTTGAATGTCGAGTGTCCAAACCTGAGTAGATAATTCCTGCATGCCTTTAACAGACATATCCAGGAATGTCCTTGAAGAATTAAATTACTAACTTCCTCAAAATCTTCTCGGTGAAATAACTGAACATTTACAGGAATCCAGTGTAACAAATTCAATTTGAAGGACTCAGCAGTTCTGCAGAAAAAGCTAATTCAGACCCTTTTATTCTTAACTTGGTGGATCTTTACAGCCTCACAGCTTGCTGCTTTCTTCTGGCTTACTGTGATGAAGTTCCTGGGCTTACCATATGTAAAACTGCACTGATGGTATTGATGGCTTGCAAAGCAGTCAATAACTGTTTATGTGATAAGCCACTGGACTTGGTGGGGAAGCTGAGAAAAGGCTTCAGGGCCAAGATGGTTTCTGAGATTCATGGGTGATACAGGCTGTAGCCATTAAGTTTGTTTACATGATGATTTTGAGCCACTGGAGTCAGTTCTTGTGCATTATTGCCTGAATATTACAGCTCTTTTAAAATATTATTTACTCTTTTATGTTATATGTTAGGTCGTTGTTTGTATCTATATTTTGTCCAGTCTGTCAGCCTGTCATTTCCATTTTCATCTCACCAATATTGTTTTCCTCTCCTTGCTGTCCTGTCATAAACTGGTAACAAGGGATGAGGAGAGGAAAAAATGATATACACTGTTTTTTTTATGTGACAGTGGTGCTGTGTCCCAGTTGGAATATTGCTTGGCAGGTTGTAATAGGGTCCCAAGTGAGCACATGTAAATTTACAAACATGCCAGTTGTTCAGAGTCTGTGCCATTTAGTTTTCTTTTATATGGATAAGGAGTGGAGGTACCCATCCTTGCAAAAGAACAGCTGAGCTTGTGTTGCAGCTTATGTAACTCTCAGACATCTTTGTTTTTCTCTCTCCAGGGATTTTATTACGAGATGTGTAATAAGTTATTGCTCCAGGATATTCTTTAACAGCCAACATTATTTTGAGTTTATATCTACGACTTTAAAAGCTCATATTTTGCCAAACTGAAAATATTACTGTGAATGAATGATTCCTTCATACTACAGGTGAGTGTGGGTGTGTGTGCGTGTTTGAGTGTGTGTGACAAGCCTGCAGCCTAAACCAGGAATGTTGCAACAAATTTACCCTGATTGTGAGATTCTTGGCATTAAGTGACAGGATTTAAATGGGTTCTCTTACTTTATGAATGCAGCTAAATATATGAATATTTTAGCCCCTTTCAAACCATTACACTGAAAAATACTTGGCTGCTACGTTTGCAATCTGATTTTTGATCTTAACTCTTGGATTAGTGCTTGGAGCTGCCTTTCTTTAGATGTGCCATTATTCCTGCAAATCCATAACACCTTCCAAAATTGTAGTATATAAATGGACTCAGTCAGCTTTTTCAGTTACAATTAGGGGAAACCATGCTATTTCAAGATTTTAGCTTCAGGAAGTTACATTTTTGGATACAATTCCTGTTTCCACTATTTTTTCTTGTTTTTTTAAACATTTAACTACTATTTTTACTTCCTCTATGTAAACAAATTTTAGAGTAATCCAGTGATCTCCACGTATTTTCTTTAATGTACAGTATATCTACCAGACATTACCCATTATAGATACAACTGGTTGAGCCTTCTCTGTAATCTCCAGTTATTTCAATGGAAACAACATGCTCCTCATGCTAAAGAAAAAGTTAAATAAGTAAAATATGTAACTAATGGGTATATGGGTTGCTGATTGAAATCATTCACAGGTGATTTTTCCCAAAAGATAACCTAGAAACCTGAAAGAGCTGCAGAGATGTGTATGTCAGTGGAAATGGTGGCTAGAACAGATCAGCAGCAGAGCACATCAATCTTCTCTCACTACCTGACCACCAGTATAAAAGGCATGGCCGTCACATGCAAGCCTTTCTCCCGCTGTGGGAAATCAGGCCATTTTGCCTCAGGCTTTTGGTGTAAGTACTTAGACTACATAAACTGTGGCTGAGTGGGTCACAAAAGAAGTGCGTAGAAAAAAAGCAAGGTGACCAAAGAAAGAGCAAGATGAGAAGATGAACAGGGGGACTAAAACGTTTCCCCCAATGTGTGGTGAAGCTATAAATCAGGACAGGAAAGGACTTAGAAGACTAAGAGGCATAAAAATGTTTTGGGTTATTCTTAAAACTAATTATCAAACACAGGGGGAAACACAGTCAAAACCGGAGACCTTGGTTTGACATCACTGCCAAGATGGAGTACCAAGGATCTTTGTGGAGGATAGGCTGTTTACATTACAGGATAATATGAGTGCTGTTTTAGTTGTTTTGCTATTTACGGCATTCTAAGTGGCTCTTGTTATGAAGTGGCTGCTCATTTAGAGGAGTCAGTTTATTGGTTCAGGCACTGGCGAGGATGTGCTTCTGTTTGAACGGATTTTGGACACGACCGAGCTGGAGGTCTCATCTGACCTTGGATTACATGCAAAGTGAAAAAACTGTTAAAACATTTCTGTACTGGCTTAGCATCAGCTTACTTTGTTTATGATCCAGACATGGATAAGCCAAAATTGGGAGTGCGGTTCAGGTGATGCTCATGGGGCACTAATGTGCTGGAATGATGATCAAAGGGGATAATGGGCACTTTCAACCTTTATGCTAGGCAGCTGTTCATGGTGACATGAATGGGCAACTATACTTGGGTAATCCATGTTTTTACACATTCATATGATAAAATGGTGACAAAATTATACTACCTGTCCATGAGTACTGCCTTTTCCCCCTGCACTCCTACTCCTACCCATTCTACTTTATCCAAATCCAGTCAGGTACTGTTCCTGGCTGAAAAACTGAAGCCAAAATAGGATGCCAAATACTGCCACTCCTTAAATGGCCACCTAAAACTTGCTCCAAAAGAAAGTCAGTCCCAGTAGACTGCCTTATTAAAATGCCCAACTTTCAGCAGGAAGTTTACAGCCTGATACAAAAGAAGACTTTTGTCTTTGAAGCTAATTTCCCCATTCATGACAACTGAATAGGGGTAAAATTTGAAAAATATAACTAGTTTAAATCACATCAAGGGTTAGAATTAATGTAAAATTAAGGGCGTGGCTGCTGTGAGTCAGCCATTAGCTGTCTGCTTGGTGTCAAAGTCATTGGTAGCATTGCACATGCTCCTGAGCTAAACTTTTTTTTATCCATATATATATCTACCATATTATATCCAAAAAACGGCCATAATGGTAAACCATTGAATGAAATTACAGTTACTGTCAGTAATTTCTGATCCAGTCAGTTTTTGGTTTTTTTTTACCTTAGATTCCCCGCTTTGATTCAGGGCGAGCACTGCCATGTTGCCTGCCATGTTTCTACAGGAGCTAAGAAAAGAGAAAGCGAAGATTGGCTTTAGACAGCACCTTTGGTGTTTTGTGCCAGTTTCACAGCTGCTGTAGGCTCTGCCACTAAATCCTTCACACTGGACCTTTGAGTGAGTCTGTTCTTACGGCAGACAAGTGTCGTTAATGGGCCCCTGCATCCAGTCTGAAGCCACGGTGATGGCAGTGAGTGTTTTAACGATCATTTTAGGAAATATTAATTGAATGCAAAAAAGAAATCAATTATTTTAGATAAGTAAACAGTTACATGAGTAGTTTTTAATTTTGTAGTATTTTCAAAAAAAAAAAAGTTAAAACTGAATGCTTTTGTATTAACTTCTTTATTATGCAGCCTTAAAATAACCCTACTCATCTACAAATTAAAGGTCTGTTATTTCAGAATCATTTTGCATTGATCCTCATTGCTTGGGACATTCATTGCATGTATGAAACCTCAATAAAGGTCCAACAAAAGATCAAGATCAGCATTTCCTTTATATACCTCTCAATACAGATAACATATGGACCCCTTCATACTGAAGCATGTCTCTCGGTTCATTAATATTCATTCCCTTTTAATCTCTGTATCGCTTGTGTACAATTCCTGATAAGCATGTGCAAATCGACTGCTGCATGTCCACAATAAAGGTAAAAATAAAAGCCATTATCTCTAGAAATTCAACAATGCTGAAACTGGACCTCTGCTACTGTACTTAAACACATGCTGCTTTGTTCTACATTTTGGCTGAATGGTTTTCCATCAGTGAAAGAGCAAAAAACACACACGTACATGCAGAGAGAAGTGTTTCTTTTCTGTCACAGTCTCCCAAAATGCAAACGGGCAGGCGATCACGTACAAACAAAAACAAATTATGCACTGCGACACACTATCCACCACTATGCATTATTCTGGCGCTTTGCTTTTACTAGAAACTATTGGAGGGAAATTGCTGGCTGCTTGGCAACAAAACAAATGGAAAAGGGTCTGGGTGATTCTTATTTTCCAGATGATTAGTTGCATCAGAAATAATTGTTGGTGAGATCATTGACCATAAAATTAATTATTAAGGCTTGAGCTTAATTGTATTCCCCTCACTGTGACTGTCCTCTCGGAAAAAAAAAGTTAGTTCCTAATTTCCTGATGGGTGAAATAGCAAAACAGCAGGTGTGTATACCTGATGTTTTACAAATTCAAGGAGCTGTGATACAATGAGAAAGAAGCACCTTCAGTTTTCTTCAATAATTGATGCATCAGGAGATAGTTACATGCCCTACAGTGTGAGTTTTTGTAGGATGCCTTCCCTCAACCCTGTGCAAACATAACATAAAATTGTGTGCAATCAATAAATAATATATTTCAACAATTATTACTGTATGCTTTAAAGTTCAAATTTTCCATGTAACCAGAAATTTAGTCATTTTGCTGAAAAGTCTTCACATAGCTGATACAAAATAATGCAGATGTACGGCATGTTGCCAACACTGGAGAGAATAAAAATATTCTTTATTATTTAACATTATATATCAAATACAGGTTTGCATATGTGAATGTATAAACAATATGCACCTGGAAATGAATCCTGTGTACCCATAAAACACAATGTATCCTTGTTAAATATGATATTAAATGGGCATTTTGAATTTTGGTTTATACAGGCACAAGTTTGATGTGCATGTCTATGTAACACCATGACAACTGGCATTGAATGTAAAGTGCAGGGTGTCAATAGTGATATTTGATAGCCCTGTCAACACCTTGCCATGGTGCTTTAGCATCAAACATCACCTTTGTTATCACTTCCTTCTCACTATCAAATGGCATAAACATCTGTTGCTTTAGGGAGTGGTTAAAGATTGGCTTGTCAAGGGATTTGACACAAAGAGAAATTACCGTTTGAAATAGTGCACATGATGTTCTTATCCTATGACTATTAATGTCACAGTTAAATTTTGTTTAACTGGAATGTGCTTAGAAGTGCCAGCCTGCAACTTAACAAAGGCTTTTCAATTTATTTCAGGCCATAACTTTAAAAAAATGCTGGTTGGAGAAGTGAAAGATATTGTCCTTTACTGTTTAATTGTCTTTAAACAGTGGCTACTATGCTTACATATTCTCTTTAAAGTGCAGTATCAGACTAATCAGTTGTTGTCCATGTCATTAGGTTTTAGCACAGTGTTGCACTTTGCTAATTTTCCAGTCAGTTGGATACAGCTTTTAAATGAAAAATTGTGATAACATAAAAGCTTAAACGTTTAACGTGTGAATAAGTTGCAGTATTAAACCAAAATTTATTCGATTAACACCCTCATAATACTTTGTTTTCATTGAACAAGGGATGAGCAAAGGAAAAAAGAAAGTGGCTACTGATAAACAACATTTTTTTCAAGTCTACAGCTAAGAGAGTTAATTGGTCAAATTCAGTCAAAGAATGTATGTAATACATATTTATGTATGAGTATTTGATTACTTATTCTTTATACTTAATTAACAAAAAATCTGAATTACATTTTTATATTTTTTTCAAATTCCACACATTAACAGAAGATTGAGAGAAGAAAAGCTGTCATAGTTGGTGAAAGTAATTAAAAAGCTGCAATGTTGACAGGACTTACTGCATTGAGTTCATACAAAGGTTATAAAACACTGAGCTATTCTTCACCCATTATTATTAATGAGATCAGTAAAAAGAATCAAAGAAAAGTCCAATTATCCGGATCTCCGTGTCTGTTGTTCTTAAAACTAAAAAGATGAATCCTATTCTCCCTATATTGTTTGAAAGGATGCCGTGAAAAAAATGAGAAATTCAGATCTCCAGTTGCCAAAGTCAACCAGATCTCCCTGCTGCATCGATTTACATTTGATCCCTCAAAGCTGGATAATCATGGCTGTGTAAATAGCCATTATTTCCGCAGGATAAACAGAGATCTAGCTAAACAAATGTGTGCTTCTGTACCTGTTTGATGTAATGAAATCACAAATAGGATTCCATGACAGCTAATAGGGTTGTAGGTTATTATGAATCATCAAGTACACTGCGATTATGCTTTTGTTATAAGCACGAATGAATGTGTAGCTTTTGATACAACGTTAATATTTTTGATTTATTTTGATTACCTTTTAATATTTCTAATTCATTTTATTTGTGGAGTGACACAAAGGTACTGTAATGTCTCAGAAGCATTTCTGGTGTGTGTGTGTGTGTAAATAAAATAGCTTATACCCCCCATATTGCCACAGAACAGTGACTTCAGTGTACACTGTCTACAGCTGAGCGCAGCACCAAGATCACATGCGCTATAACTCACAAACACATCAAGCTCCTCCATTCAGTGCTCAGGGCCTAGCCTCCTCTGCTCTGTAGTTAACTGTCTCTGAGTGTCAAATCCTTCATCCTGATGCAGGAGACACACATAGCGAAGAATTGCTGTGTCTCTCATTTTATGGCTGTGGATGTCGGCGGAGGGTAGAACCGATGAGTGAGTCAGTAGTGGTTAACTTTGTAGCTAATGCTCTGTGGCAGTTGCACAGGTTTCTTCAGCTCTGCTTAAGGCACAGAGGGAAGCTGGTTGAACTACTCCTTTCTCGCAGTTCTCAGTCAGCCAAGGCAGGTTATTTAACAGCACGGCAGAGTTGTGCAGATGAAGAGGGCGAGGAAGATGTAGAAGGAGACGGTGGTGAAATCCATCAGAAAAGGAAAGAGGTCATAGCAGGGTGGAGGGTATAAAAAAAGTAGATGGGCCTGAGATGTCCTGATGTAGCCCCAGGTGGTGTTAGATGACATCAATTATAAATTAAATTTCATCTCTCTTCTGTTTAATTTAGTGACTTTGGTCCTTATTTCTTAGACTGAAGTGTAAAATCTAAAACCATATATGCCCACTGCTGAAGTGGAGTAAACCTGCCATAAAAAAGCTGGGAAGTCTGCCCATCTGTAGGCTAGATGTAGCCACTGTATATAAAGGTTAGATATGCATGCTTAGGCAATGTATTCATTTCATGTTTCCAGCTGAAGGCAGCCTGTAGTGTCAGACTTGTTTTAGTCAACCACCACTGCTGCTTGTAAGATGTAGTTTAAGTCAGACACTTAGAGATCTTGATGGAGGAAATCCTAGAAGGTTTGTTCATGAAGCTTTGTAGCATACAAAGTATGGAGTGTATTTTCTGCAATTGTCTGTGATACAGTAGTTCAAAGCCACTAGTTAGTTATAACATCTGAACTCATTCCAACATCTATTTTGCCGTACAGTGATTAAATAATTAATATTAAAAAAAACCCATAATAATGAAAAATACAACCTGTGCATTATATTATTTGCTTTCAGCTCATTCATCTCAATTTACTGGAGAGAAATCCTACACAATGTGGCTTTATCATGGCCAGAGGCTATGCAGTGAAGGAGTGAAAGAGCTTCATGGACTATTAACATATTCAATGGATTTACCCAATCTTGTGTGCAGTACATAACATTTTATGATATTGTTGCTTGACTTTAAAGTTTCTATCTGCCCCATCTGTGATACTATGAATGGCTGGTATTTTTTTCGGCAACATCCAGAGGAACCATTTAATCACAAGGTCAGCACGTTGGATGGTGTTTTTCTGATGTTCTTTCTCCTCTATTCTTCTTTGTTAAAACAGCATGATAGGATAAACCATCTGATACACCAACGGTTTTGTTGGGTGAGCTGTAAGCAGACAAAGAAGCTCCTCTTCTTTTTATTGGCAATTTATTTATTTTTTACTGTTTTTTAACACAGTGGCCATTCAAGACAACCCGTGGCCGCCAATGCCATTTCAAATTGAACTCTTCGATCTGTGATATTAAAATAAACTCGCTGTCATCACCAGTAACACTAAATGTTGACAAGTAAACCAAGACTTAATTCTTTAATCTGCACAGTATTTTAGTGTTTGCAGTTAAAAAACAAGAATAAATTGACATGCTTGTCATGTCAATTTCACAGTGTGTTTTCACAGGATACTTCACTTCCTGTGTACAGTATGACCCAGTGTTTTACATTAAAGCAACACTCCTATGAGCACATTTTAAAAGGAAATGGAGATTTCTACATTTTAGTGCATCACTGTGTTTTATTAGGTCCTCTGCATTTAAATATGATATCTCTAGCCAGACTCCTGCAAATGAGTCTCGAGCACAAATATCTATTTAACAAGCAAAAACAGTGGGGAGTGCTGCCATGCTAATGTATGGAAGTAGATGAAATGGAGTTAATTAGGGAGGTGTAGATGGGTAGACAAAAAAGGAAAAAGCTAACGAAAAACAAACAAATTGGCCTTTACGGCATCAGCAAGAGGGATCTTGTCAACACCTGTCACCCCCTGTCGTGTGTGAAAGATGACAGGTGAGAGTGTGAGTCTTCCGACAGACTCAGTACATTGGGACTTCACATGGATTTATGCCTCTTAATGAGAAAAAAAGAGGTGAAAGTGTTTCATATATGGGTCAGATGATAAATGATTGAAGGATAAAAAATGAAATATAACTGCTGTGTACTGCATCCATAAATCTGCATAGGATCATTTGGCCCAGAAAGAGTCAAAATGATGGACTGTGCCGATAATCACATGCTAAGCAAGTGCTCTGTAAATGACTAACACAAAGCACACTACTGTTCGACATCAAGAACAAACACACAGACACATAGACACACACACACACACACTGCCTGTTCACCTTTCCAAGCTTGCAATTCTGGAAATGGGTCAGATGGGAGTTTAGATTTATGTGTCTTATGTGTGTGTTTGTTGTGTTTTTGGTGAACCGAGGAGCAAGGGAGTGAGTGATCGAGCTTCATTGTGGATGTGGCAGAATGCAGATGTTTCTCAGAACTGCCTAGCTATGATTTAATGATGAAAAGCAGAAGGCAGCAGACTTACACTCTGGAGAGGCAGCAGGAGCAGACTACGTCAATATTAGAGTCAGAATCAAAGACTGGGGAGATTGTGATTTATTTGTCACTTTTTATTTGAGTGGTGCTTACAGAAACAAGTTTGGGAACTCTTTTTATCCCTGTGTCTTTCATCTTTTTTTAAGCAGTCTGTAGAAAAAAAAACTCTTTTTTAACGTGTTTATGTCATCAAAATATAAAACCCTGCCTGATTGAGATTATAATGCATCTTATGGATGATACCCAAGGAAATCTGGATGTTTTTTGACAGGAGGCAATGTCTGTCACTTGCTAACGTTTCCTTCAATTTGATGTTCTGTGGGATGTTACATCTTGTTTTAGATTGTGCATAAAAACTTTAGGAAAAATGAATATGACATTGTCTGTTCTTTCTAAAACACATGACAAAACATCAAAAAGGGACATATATTATTCTATTTAAGGGTTTGCAGCTTCAAATAAGACTCATCTTTGTCATTTTGTCATATGTACTTTGTTGTCAGCAGGTGCTGAAGTACAGCAATAACAGTGCAAAGGAAGGAGGTAGAAAAAGAGTGACAAAGTAAGAAAAGAAATCAATCAGTAGGGCCAGTGTGCAACAAAGAACACAATCCCATTTGTGGCCTTTCATTGATAAAAAAAAATGCATTTTCCGAGGTGGCCAGCAGATGGCACAGCACCTTTGGTCTCCAAGGGAAGGAGAAAGAGTAGGAGAGCAGGGGAGACAGAGAAAGACAAAGAGATCTTTTTGTGAGTTTTGTTTTCCTGGTTGACTGATCTCCCTCAGTGGTCTGATTGTGAGAGCGGACTCGTGGGAAGTGTTCTCTCACCGCAGGTGTCAGACTGCTGTTAGATAAGATTATTTGTGGGGGTGAGGAGGTTGTATTATTTTGTGTGAGTTTTTGTGTGTGTGTATGTGCATGCACATTCGCTCAGTGTGTGCTTCTTCTCATTAAATGTCTTCTAGATAGAAATGTAGCGTTCCATTGTGTTTGTCGGGAACACAATACAAAACAGAAGTTGTTTTTGACTTGCACACTGTGCTCCATATGGTCACACTAAGGAGGAGAAAGACAGGGAAGCAGCGAGAGAAGGAGCTTGTGTACCGAGTCTCGAGCCCTTTCTATGTTTGTTTTCTGTTACATAAAACTAAAGTTGTATCAGTTTTGTGTTCCTTGTGATTGATGGGATTGAGACTTTGCTGCAGAGGGCTTTTTTTGTAAGTATTTCATTGTGATGTTCAACAGAGGTGGTGCTTGACATGCTACAAAGGCGCAGTATGGTAATGAGAAACTTCATAACACTCTGATATCTTGGTAGCATTTTGCAGCTCCATTTTATTTATCTGGTACTTTTTATTTCTGGTGATTGCTATTTGCTTGACCTCAATCATGATGCAAACTCTAGATCAATCTGAATTATTACTGTATAATTAATTCATACTGCTGTAGTTATTACTTCTGTGCTGAGTTTAACTTCTTATGTATATAGTGATTTTTTTAATGCTCATTCTCATATATAGCCATTTGAACTTTGGAAAAGTCACAGTGTGAAGTTTTCATTCGGAGAGCAAAACTCTCCACTTTCTCCACTTTCCAATAATATATTTTACAGAAAATTACAACCACTGCTTGGACAGGTGGCATTTGCTCTTCCCTGCCTGATTTTATTTTCAGTTTGCTCAATACTGTATCCCTTGTATCCTTTCTATAAAGACCCAAGGGCAAACTCTGTTCTTGATAATTTGCAGACTTTCTGGAATTTAAACCTTCCGGCAGCAGAGTGACGCTATTTGCTTTGTTTTTTGTTAAAGTGAGTGTGTTTGGTCAGGCGAATTATAAAAACAAGCGGATAATAAGGGTTAGCAGGCGTGATAAGCCATAATATCATGTAAACTGGCAGCAGGGATAGTTTAAGCCGGTCTTATGCTAATGTTACTACAAGTGACTGTCAGCTACAGAGAAACACAAATATCTTCAAACATGCTTAAACTCACAAATAAACACATTTACAACCACCAGCAAACAACACAGGCAACACACACGGACACAGACTGTGCATGTAATTAACAGGTGGACCTTCTTACTTCATGCTCTCATTGCGGTGAAATTAAAAATGATGCAGGGCTTTAAACCACGTCATAATTTTGGCTTTATACACACTGGATATCCTCTGCTTTGCAAGACAGAACAGAATTCAATATTTAATAAGATGAAGGTGTTTGAGTAGTAAATATGAAAAAAAAAAAAGTTGTAATGACAAACTCAAGGCTTAAAACAGTGTTCCAAAAACCAGTGACTGAAGTGGTGGTGGCACTGTCCACTTAAGTTAACTGTTTATAGTCTCAGCGATGCAGCCAATTTGACAGCTCAAGTTATATTATGTTATATTTGTTTCAGATGAACAATACGAATTCTGTAATTTTCTTGATTAATTGTATCTATTTTTAAACTTTTTATCTAAAAAAACAGCACATTTATTTATAAATGTGACCTAGGAGGGATAATTGGAAAATATTACCCAGAGATGATATCTTTATTGCTTCTGAGTGAGATAAAATCAAAATTTTTAAGCAATCATATGTTTGCAGGTTCACCAGACAAGCAAACATTGGGCAAGTATCAAAATTATGAAGCCAACATAGGGGATATTGCTATACTAATGTGCATCTGTGAACCTTTTTTGAAAAGTCTTTCAAAAGCTCTAGTATGTTGTGCACTTATTCCAATTCTGTAGTTGTACTTATAACAGAGATACTCCTTGAATACTACCTTCATTGACACGGCTGTAAAACATATGAGAATTTAACTTTGGAGAGAGGTGGTTGAAAAGCTGCCAATGTCAGTATTGCCAGCTTGACAGCCTTCAGAGCAGCCAACAAATAGACATCTACCTTGCCTTAGGCCAACTTCTTTGGCACGTATGAGAAGAAAAAACATATGAAACCACTGTTAATTAAGAGCAGATACACCAAACATGTCAAGTATTGCTTTAACCTTAAGCATCACCAGCTTTATTTTTTTCTATGACTTGTTTTAAAACTGCACATACAGCATACGTCTCACTTTAAGAGAAACTGAGGGACATTGACCAACCAGACTTATTAGGCTTTTATGCAAAGAAACAGGAAAAATAGTGGTGTAACGATAAACCGATTTGAATCGGTTATCGGTCTGTGACGTATGAGATCCGAGTGCATCGGTCGAT